>JBAMHW010000004.1:28672525-28763942 GCA_037177495.1 Rhadinocentrus ornatus
GTGTGTGTGTGTGTGTGTGTGTGTGTGTGTGTGTGTGTGTGTGTGTGTGTGTGTGTGTGTGTGTGTGTGTGATTGGAGTGAAATATGTCTTGCAGTTGCAAAGAAAGAAATTGTCTGACATTTCTGACACCATTTTACCTCCAGTTTGACTGCTGGGTCAAATTGAGCCAAACAGTATCTACATGATATAAACATGGTTGCAAATGTGAGAAATGAACCATTTGCATTTTATATGTTGCTTACACTAGTTAAGGCAAGCAGAAGAAGTTTCATACTGAAAAATTACTTTTAACTATTTTTCCTAGATCTTCAAACTCCACACGGGTCAAATTGATCCATAACTTAACAGGAGGGTTATTTCTTCTCTTTTTTTTAAACATATTTTTATAGTTTGTTCAGATGTTGGATTAAAATAGTTAGGTGGTCGTTTTTGCACTGAAAAGTTAAACGTGATCTTAGAGAATGTGCAACCAACTCAGTGTTTTGTTTGCACTTTGGACACTGCATAGCCTGAAAGTATGAAGCTTTTAGGACCTTGCAGAACAGCAATTGTGAAAAATTTAAGAAAAACTGTTCCAATGTGCAGAAAACATTTCACCTACTAATTACAAATTTCAGCCTGCAAGTTGACCGTACAGCTCAGCAGGTTGTAAGGGAAAACCATTAACCCCTAAACACATGAATTTATTTGAAAATATAAAATAAATATTTAAATTTAATAAAAAAGAATGTAGAAAACAGTTTGTTGCAAATAAAAAAAAACAAAAGATCTTTTTTCATTGTTCTTGAAGGTGTTTCCTCTCTACTCACTGAAAGATAAAAAAAAACATCTTTAAGAATGAAAAAAAGAAGTCAAGCTGTATTCTATTTTTACACTATATATACAATAAAGATGTTATTACTTTATACTCTGGGAGCCTTCAATGGAAATGTTTTTAGTTATTTTTCATCAACTATTTCATGGACAAAATTAACAATTATAACAATTTAATTTTGTAGCAAAATGTAGAACATGCTAATTACCTGCACAGTTGTTGGCTTGGTCAAGAATATTATTTGTACCTACCTGATCGGGTGTGCAAAGATGTATGAGATATAATCCCCCTTTTTTTTCTGCTGCTTTGCAGGGTGATCGTCATGGACAGAGGCCACATCTCTGAGATGGACTCGCCAGCCAACCTGATCTCACAGCGGGGGCAGTTCTATCGAATGTGCCGGGAAGCTGGGCTGGTCTAGCCCTATGTCGAACCTTGTACCAAAGAACTGAAGACCTGGTGTGCAGATGTGGCACATTATTTGTGTGACTCTTCAACACACATATTGCATTGGGCCATTCCAAGCTTTGTGGCAGCTCAAAACTCCTCTCTATGAGGGCATTGTTGATGAATCTCAAGAGCAGCTGCTGATGCAGTCCTTAGAGTTTTTTTTTTTTTTTTTGTTTGTTTGTTTTTTTCTTAACAAAAAGACACCTTGTCCAAAGTCAGGAAAAGACATTTGTTAACCTCAGATGATAAACAACAAAGCTATAGTAGATCATTGATTCTCAAAGCTACAAATATTGTGGTGGGGTCAGTAAATTGCATACAGGAATATGTCAAAAGCCGGAATATAAGAGAAGCAAAAATCTTAGTGATTTTGATTCTCTTTAAGAATGGGAGGTATATTATTTTTTTAGATTTTGTTATAAAGCACATGACGATTTTTTTATGTTGTCTCAGGCTTACACATAGATGTTTACTCACATTTTTTAGCCTTATATACCAAAAAAGAGGCACTTTTATACTTGCAAACTAGTAGAAGTCTGTTTTGTGTTCTCGTCACAGAAACTGGATGAGGAAATATCTGACACACTAACCTTCCTGCTAGCAAATGCAGGGAAAACAAGCTTTTTACAGCCGTCAAAATCTGAGCTCGGGGCCATTTATATATGTCAGGGAGAGAGAGAAAAACATAAGCCAAGGCATTAGCAATTGTCCAACTATGTTGTGGCTTTTGTTTATTTCTGTCAAAGTAAACATATGAAAGTCAATAGAGACCCATTTGGTCAGATTTAACCTGACACTGGTAGTGAAAACCACCATAAATGAAGAGAATGCCTCTTAAAAGCAATGGTAGTAAATCTCTATGGGATTGTCTCTCTGCCTACACCAAACAAACTCTGAGGAGAAAATCAGTATTGTTCTTATGGTGCTGACATATCTGACTGTAAATAGTCCACTTTAAGCCTTAGTTTTGACTCAGAGAAAAAACCCTATGAACTTTTCAAAGAGAAGAAACATTTACTGTTTTTGTCTTACTGGTTTAGACAATATATTCTAAGAGAAACCCAAGTGTTTATTTATGTAATTTGACAAAATGTATTAAGTCCTTAAAATTATGAGAATTATATTTATACTGTTTATAACAAGCTTGATCATTTTCACTGACCTTTTAATGTTAATGTACTGTCTTGTTGCATACATCATGCTGGATAATAAAATTTATTTGAATCTATGATTATGTCAGGCTTCTATTTTTTTTAATAGCCTGTTTTTATATATATAAATTGGCTAAATCCTTCTCTGTATACACCTAATATTCATTTGTGATGTGACACATGCTTAACATTTTTGTGACTTGTGGTAATAAGGTAGTTCAACTTTGAGATTACTTACCAAAGTCATCAAAATATAATTTTAAAAATATGTATGATTTATGAATTTATTTTAATAACTGCAATTCTCGGATATGTTTGAGCTGGTGAAAGAAATTGGGGAAAAGAAATTAGACGCGTGTTTCTTTGTCATTTAGTTGTAGTTACAAATGCATGTCACTAGGTGGCAGACGTTCACAGACCTGGCAGTGTTACAACAGTTTGTTTACACTTGTTGCAATGGCGACTATCACTGAGCTCAAGTGTGGTAAGCCCTTTTTTCACTTTTATTTTGTTGTTTAACTCTACTAATACCTCAACTCATTCAATTCACTCCATATGTCATGGCAAATTTGTCAGTTGTCTTGAATTCGGGCTGGGTAAAATCACAAGACATTATCTCAACCAGTGTTCATTAAGAAATCTCGCAATTCAGCTAAATGAATAGTCATACTTTTACAACAGTGGCAGTCGTCAAATGACCCACCATTTTCTATCCTATTTAAATCTGCATTTCAGTTCGGTTGATTGTTTTAATACTTTTTTACATTTGTAATACATGTAACACAATCTATTAATTTTGTACTACTCGCTAATGCGTCCTGTGGCTAACAGTTAGCTAGCTAGCACTGAAATCCCATTTATCCCATACGAATTAGTGTGTGTAAGTTTTAAATATTTACTAAAATGTCAATCTAAACTGTTTCAAAGCGATTGCGACTTAAGATATAGCTTCTAATGACTTGTTCACGAGCGTTTAAGTCATACCGGAAAAGTTCTTGATTTGAAAATGTTAACGTGTGTTAAATTTGCTTATAATTGAATGGGGTACGGAGTACGTCACCAATACCTCCCTTCAGTTCATAATTTCAGAATTTTATGTCTGACGTATAGGCTTCCACTTGTGGCCAGATGGAGAGTTATATTTGTATTTCTTGAAAGAAAAAGAAACCTATATTAATATTTCAGCCGTGAGGGAAACTTTGGAGACCCGCGGTGTGCTGGGCCAGCTGAAGGCTCGTATCCGGGCGGAGGTTTTCAGCGCCTTGGATGATCAGCGTGACCCGCGGCCGCCGCTAACCCACGAAAACCTCCTTATCAACGAGCTCATCCGGGAGTACCTGGAGTTCAACAAGTACAGATACACAGCGTCAGTCCTTACAGCAGGTGGATAATTATTTTTTATTTTTTTATTTAAATAAATCTCAGTTATATGGTTTTAATTGTATTACTGTTACAGCATCATTTAAAAATATGTTATTTTCAGGTTTACTCTATCAAGATAAATCACTTTGTGATAAATGCATTAAAATCTCATGATATCAGCACTGTTATGAATTATAAAGACTTATTTACATATCACATTCTGTGTGATGTCAATGTAACCAGCCGGTATAGCAGAGCAAAGTGAACCATTTCTCAGTAATGTTTGTTTTCTCAGAGTCAGGCCAACCCACGGATCCCTTGGACAGACAGTTCCTGGCAGATGAACTGAAAGTCTCAGAGGATGCAAGCTCCAAGTCCGTGTACGTGTCTAAATCAGGATTTAGAAAATGCTAGTAGACGCTGCTATTGAACACAATGTACAATGGTTTACATAACTCTCTGGATTTGATCATTTTGGGGAGAATTTTTTCACAATATGTTGATGAAACATTGCTAGTTTCATTAAGCTTGTTTCTATGATTGGTTTAGTATAAAGTGACTATTAGATTGATTTGAAACAGTAACTACTCTTAAGTGGACCTGCAAGAAAACATAACGTTAGAATAACAACTGGCTCAGAACCTCATTGGACAACCCATTATTTTCCTGTATTTTTCTAAAAGATAAAAAATAATCTAAGATGTTCATTACAGTGCTTTTTTTCTCCTTTGTAGACCTCTTCTCTATGGTCTGGTGTCTCACTTCCTGAACAGCAGTGATAAAGGAGGGAAGGTGTTTCTGCGAGGTGCTGCCATCAGTAACACAGTCCCTGGAGCTGATGTTTAAGAAGTCACTGAAATTCTGATGGACTAAAAAGATGCTGTGACTCTCCTGGTGATGGAATGATATTCTACAACATCTTATTGAACTCTGTTGCCTCTTTCGTATAGTTTATATTGTGTTATCCACAAGCATTGCAAACATGGAGTGTTTGAATTTATGGGAGATTAATAACTTTTGTGTCCGATCTGAATTGCCAAATATATTTCCTAATTTCTTTTTCTGTTTTTTTTTTGTTTTTTTTACTTGACATTTAAAGTGGTGCTGCAGATTTTAATGTGTTATTTTTTCTTTATGTTTTAGGTTAAGGTTACATTCCTTGATGCATTTTATATAATTGTTTTACAAATGTTTGATATGTTATGCTGACTTTTAGAATCTGAAAATAAACATTTCTGTATGTAAACCACTGTAATTTAGTTGAACTGCTGTTTTTCATGTGGACCATATGGTGGCAGTGTCCCCACAGATAAGGCTGAAACCTGTTCCCACAGGGCAGCTTAGTGATTTGTAGCTATGGTAACGTGTCAAGTCTGGTAATGTGAATGAAACTACATCTTCATTACTTTCATTACTTACTTCCCATTTAACCCTTGTGCACTTCTCTGGCTTTTTTTTCTGGTTTCAGGTTGTGGCATAAATATTTGCGAAATCTTTTTTTTATTTTTTATTTAACCTTACATGTGTTTTACACTCCACTGATGCATTTTGCACCCTCTGGACATCTTGTGGCAAAAATGCATAAAAGACCCTAATAAATCATCATACATTAATTTTTTGTGTTTTTTGTTTTTTTTGTCATTAATCACTTAAACAACCTCAAACCAGCTCATTAATTATAAGCATTTTAACCTTTTAAATGCCTGTTTGATTGATTTATTTTTTATAGCGCTAATTCCAGTGCAGAGTTGCAGGGGAGCTGAAGCCTATGCCAGCAATTAACAGGCAAGTAGGAGGGTACGCCCTGGACAGGTCACCAGTACTTCACAGGGCAACACAGAGAGTCAAGCAACTATTTAGGCCAACACTCACTCCTTGAGAGAATTTAGATTTACCAGTTAACCCCAACCTGGATGTTTTTGGACTGTGGGAGGAAGCTGGAGTACCCGGAGAAAACCAATGTATACATGGGGAGAACATGCAAACTCCAGTTTAATTGAATTAATAAATTACTTATATTGTCACTTCGTTGTTGTACTTTTGAAATTTAAAGATGATGATACCACCTAAATGCTCCACTGAACAACACAAGAAATCATTCCTAGGATTTATCCTGGATCCGTTTACATAGATTATTGTAGCTAATTTGTGATTTTTCTTATTGTGATTCTTATCTTTATCTTGTCCTTTGTTTGGTATGGAGCGACTGTGTGCACACAATTTCCTCCAGGATTAATAAAGTGTTCTGATTCTACAGCATCCATAGAGTGTTTGCTTTCTACAATTTTTTCAGCACTTCGACAGTGACTTAAATAGCATTTACACAAGAAAAAGAAAAAATGTATGTTTTAGTTTTAGAAAACAAACATAAAATATTACATTGTATCATCATTTAACATAGAGGGCAACATTCAGAGACAATCTGGAAAAGAAAACAAGTTTATTATTTCAGCATCTGCAGGCATTAAGAGGGCACTTGGTTCATTCATCATCAGCATGTGTGAGCGCCTCTGTAAAAGCTGAAACTTTTTCTCGAAACCAATGTGGTCTGTGACCAACTCCAAATCCAGACTTCAAACTAGGTGAAATTATGTGATCTGACCTTTAAAGATGTGCATAAATAAATTCTGCACATCTCAAGGAACTGAAGCAAAGTTGTAAAACATGTAAAATTCCTCAACCACGATGTGAGAGGCTGATAACATCATGCAGAAAATTATAGCTATAAGTTACTGCTGCTGGTTTCAAATGACTGTACCTGTTGAGGATCAAATGCTTCTTGAATTGCATAAAACCTTATGTAGCCACTGTATGAAACCCTGAGCACAAGCATCTCACCTGCTTTGTTACCAAGAAAGAAAATTTGACTTTCAGATCCCACACAACATCCAGAACTTAGTGCTCGGAGCTGATTATTCATCTATTTTTTTAATCCTAATTACTGATGCTGACTTCTAACTACTCTGCTACAATGCATGTTTGTAGAAGTTTAGGAGAAATCATTTGATTGCATTTTGCTGAATTAATAAAAGTCACTTATAATAATTTGCTTTCAGTGCAATTTAATCATAATTTAATCAAAATGCCAGCATTTTAATTCTCCGTGTGTGAGAAACCTGGGTGTTTTTTTCAACTCGGAGCAGGATTTTACTCTACACATCAGAAATGTAAAAATAACTGGATCTTTTCATCTTAAAAACAACGCCGGGGTCCGCCCATTTCTCTCTCTAGCCAGCACAGAGGTGCTGATGCATGCTTTTATTTCTAGTAGATTAGATTACTGTAATGTGCTGCTCTCTGGTCTTCCAAAAATGCTATTTCAAACTTACAATTACTTCAGAACTTGGCACGAGTTCTGATGAGGACCAGAGGGCAGGAACACATTACGCCAGATAAAATAGCTGCATTGGCTCCTCGTGTGTTTCAGTATTGATTTTTATGGTTCTTTTTGTGTTTATAAATGTCTTAATGGTCTTGGGCCCTCTTTTTTTTATCTGACCCTGCTTTTAAATTCTGAGCAGACTGAGGTCCTGCCGGCCTTTTAGTTGTTCCTAAAGTAAGAATCAGAACATACGGCAAAGCCTCTTTCCATTATTACGATCCTCGTCTGTGGAAAAGTCGCCCAGAGAACCTCAGGGCTGCAGAGACTGTTTATGTTTTTAAGAAGAGGCTAGAGAGCCCCATGATATTGTTTCCACACAGCAGCGTCAAGCCATATTACACATTACCTGACAAGATGTGTGTCCTGCAAGACTGTGTGCCAGGCAGGGTTATCAGACCTATCGGGGCCCCATTCCTCTTTACCATCTACCCCACAGACTTAAACCACTGCACACAGACCTTCCATCTTCAGAACTTGTCTGATGTTTCTGTGACAGCTGAATGCATCAAAGGGTGATGAGGACTAGTACAGGGCTGTGGTGAACAACTTTGCCATGTAGTGTGAGCAGAGCCACTTGAGGCTTTGCAGCTTCTGGAGGACCAGAAAACCTGTGGCCCCTGATTCCATCCAAGGGGTGGATGTGAAGATGGTGGAGGACTATAAATGTCTTGACCACATTGACAATAAACTCGACTGGATCAACAACACCACACCATCTACGGAAAAGGCCTAGATGGAAGCCCTGAAGGATGGAAGGCAGCTGAGGTCTTTCAGCATCTGCTGGACGATGCTCGGAATGTTTTTTATGAGTCTGTGGTGACCGGCACTTTCCTCCATCCTGTTGCATGCTGGGAAACCAGACTGAAGGTTCCTATTGCCAAAAGGCTCATTAAAGTGATCCGCAAGACCAGTAGTGCTGTGGGAATGGAACTGGTCTGTGTCAGGGTGGTGTCAGAGAGAAAAATGTAGTCCAAATTAAGACCAATACTGGACAACACCTGACTGGAGCTAGGATAGGGACATAAGTTTTGTAACTTGTATCTCCATATTTGAAACTGTAAAAAGTACAAATTAAATCCACAAAAACAGATTAATTCTGCAAGTCTGAAAATAAAAGTCAGTTTTACAAGTACAAAATATTTGTCTTATATTCGGACCTGATATATTTACTTATATTTTCAGACTAATAGAAGTACTCTGTACTTGTAGATTGATTTGTACCTGTACTTTTTTTTACACTTACAAAACAAGAGAAACAAGTTACAAAACCTATGTCACTATCCTAGCGGCACAAACCCTGACACCCACTCCACACAACGTTCTGGTCATTCACAGGATCAACAGACTTATTCCTTCCACGGTGCACCACTGAACACCACAGAAAGCCATCAAACTCTATAACTCCACCCTCAGAAGCTGATATGTTACTATGTACATGTATTATGGACATGCAAATGTATATGTTCTACTGTTACTTTCTTGTTAACTCTAATTAATACCCTTTGGGTATTAATAAAGTATTCTGATTCTTGTCATTAAAGGCCATGGCCCCAAGACGTTAACTTTATTATTATTTTATTATATTATTATTTACCCAGCTCCAGTCCTCGAGGGGCACCGTCCTTCAGGCTTTAGATGTCTCCCTGCTCCAACACACCTGATTCAAATAAAATGGCTCTCCTCAACAGCTTGCTGTCTAGTTCTGCCCAAGCATGTTGACCCATTAATCAGATTCAGGTGTGCTGCAGCAGGAAACGTCTAAGACCTGCAGGTCGACAGCCCTCGAGGACAGACTTTGGACACCCCAGCTTTATTAGCACCAGATCCCACAACTGCTATATAAATGGAGAAGGATAAATTATGATATATGATTGTTCAGCTGGCTGTTTAGCCCATGGCTGTATGGGTTCAGTTGTGTGCAAAAGAGACATCTGGGTGGTATGGAGGATTACTGTTTGCCCTTGGGCTCAAATTAGAAAACGATTGCATTCCATTTGAGTCAAATATGTCCATGAACATGTTTTCTCTCTGATAGACCGCCATCTATGGACATGAAGAAGAAGAAAATACACAGAGAATACCCTTAAACATGCATGTAGAGATTCCTGCAGTAAGATTTTATGCATGTGCTGAGGGACAGTCATCAATACTGGTGTAGTTTGATTAATGAACAGCTAAAATGTCCCACAGTTTCAATTTGTGTTTTTCTTAATTAAACCCTACTTTTAAAAAAGACTAAGAGAGATATTATAAAAAAGAAAATCATGTCTGATTCTGTTCTGTTCTTAGATCTTACCAACGAGTTTTCATCCATGTTCACTCCCACTGCCTCCTCCTCACAATGTGCACTTTTTTTAAAGCTTTATTAATTACTCTGAGGAGCTGGTCGGACATTTTTTTCCATCTCATAACTGAAGGAGTTTGAAAGTTTGGCCAAAGTTAAGGACAGATTAATTCATCAGGACACTGTGCCCCCTAAATACTTTTTTTTCTTTTTTTTTTTTTTTTGCTATTAACCTTGCATGGATCACCTTACATATTTTAAGGGACATTTTCACTGACCGCAGTCATGATGTTATGATTAGCAAAGTTTATGAGTTCATCAGCTGTCTATATTTTTTTTCTTTCACACATATGTTTAGTAAAAACAAGGCTTACATTGTGCAGTCTTCCTTGTTACCCTCTAATTAATCTGTACCAGCTCAGTCCAGGTAAATAATAAGCACTATCCCCACAGAGGTAGCTTTGTTTGAACAATTCATTTGCTGTTGGACCATATTTAGTCACTGGAACATGGCCTTGTTGCATGCTGGACTTTCAAAGTAATGCAGAAAGCTGCTGAGATTCCATACAGACCCCCCTCTCCTTATATGGCACACACATCAGCCTCCCTGTTCAGTGTATCTGCTTCTTTCTTTCCCTTCTCCTCCATGTTTTAGCCATCTTCCCTCCCTCTGTCCTGTCTCTCAGCCTGTCTTTCCTGAGTAACCTCCCTCATGGATGCAACTCCACCTTCATGACATTTGCCAGAGGGAGCCTGAAGGTTCTCCATGTTGGTCTTTGGTCCAGGTTTCACACACTGACATACCAGCAAAGCACTCTGGCACAGAACAGGCCACAGCTGTCAACCAGCGGCTTGATTTATTGGAGCAAATAGAACAGTGTCCTTATATAGGAAGTTCCACTGAAAAGAAACTGGAAATGGGAGAGATGCAGCAGGAGAGGGATGGAAGGGGTATGGCTGTTTTGGATCATGAAATGTGACATGCATAGATGTAGGAAGCACATGTGGGATGCATGTGCACACACACACACACACACACAAATCATATTCATTATATGAATTATGAGGACGTTGGAGGGGAAATCTCTAAAGAGGTTACAGTAAAAGGGGAGTCCTGTGCTGCAGACAGCTGGTATGCCTTATGAGGAGAGGGAACACATTGCATAATCTGTAAACACTACTGGGTGTAGGACTGGAGGACACATCCACTATGTTTTACTAGCTGTGTCTTTATTGTTTTATTATGCCTTTTAAGTTTTACTCTGTTTTGTATTTCACCAGATACATTTGGTACGATCATCAGTACAACAAATCATGAGTTTTGTTTATGAAACTTAGAGAACAGAAAGGCTTTGAGTCCTTTCAAGGTCTTTCTCCTTTTGTTCTTTTTTGTTGATTTGTTATTTTGACCACTGAATGTGTTTCAGTCTGTGGACATACAGTATTTTGTTTCTGCAGCCTGCCACACACTTTTAAAGATTCCTTTACTTAAATGTTTTTTTGTTTGGAGCAATGGTCATTCATATCCAAATATTGGACTCTAAATCAACTCCAGATCTTTTACAATTGTTGATGACTTGCTAACAAAACGAGACCCACACTGATCTGTGTAACAGCTTTTAAATCAGTTGACCAATTTTACCGGAGCCCCAGAACAAAAAGCTGTAATTCTTAAACGTGTAAAAGTTGTTCCTGTCCATTTTCATAGGAGTGTGTTTTTTGTTTCTTTTTCTTCTGAGTGTGTGTTAGGCCATTTAGCACTGACCTACATATCATTAAAGAAAAAAAAAAAGAAAAAAGGCACTAACTCAAGAAATGAAGTGTGTTGGCACATGACACACAACTTTGCAAACAGCAACTTAAAAATTCTGTCTTTCAACACTTTACTGCTGGCCTATCACACATTTGATGCTTCAATTTCTTTAGTTGCATCTTTAAAGAAAACAGAGGGGGGAAGACAGATACAACTGAATTTTTTTCACTATCAAAGTCATTCCCAAAGAGATATCAGCCAAAATCGTGTCTCAGTACTCCTAACATTGTGGAAATAAATTTTGTAAGGAAATGCAAAATCTCCTTACAAAGAAAAAAAAAACGACTAGCTGCTGAACAGTATTTAGGAGATGTGCAGGTGCCAGTGTTTAAAGAGCACAGATAAAGATTTTTTCCTTTTTCCAATTGTTTTCCTGTTGTCTTTTTAATTATCTGTCACTTCATCAGCATCTTTTCCCCTTCCAGCTCCGCCTCAAACTTCCCGTGACACTGAAAACGCCAGTGCGCTTGTCCGCTGCCTCCTGCCCTGCTAATAGATGCTGCCTGCACAAAGCGCTGGAGGAGGAGTGGAGGAGGGCCAGCGCGTGCAGCTCCACCCTCGCCCTACAGTGCGCAGTTTAAATGGTAAAGCTTTGAAATTGACGGGGGTCATTTGGACTGTTTGCTTTTGGAGTACGTCGTCAACGCCGCCTTCTCCAAACTCCAGCTTTCCAAATCCCGAATCTCCCCTGGTTGCAAATCTTTTCACGTTGCGTGAGTATAATCTTTATTGAATAAGCCACTTAACTGACATATAACGCGCACCTGTCGGGTCGCATCCTTCTACCACTTTAACTGTAAATTATTTATGCATTTATATTCCCTCTGTGTTCAGCTGGAACTTTTATAATCACTTTTATAATATAAATTATTAGCTTATTAGCTTCCACTGTTTGCATCAAGTTTTCCAGATTGCACCCTGACAAATAAACTCATTTATGTGATCTCAACTAAACAAAAACGATGCATCATTATTAATACTCGTGTGCAAACGTATTTGATTAATACATGAAAGGGATCAGTGGGGAAATGTATGCTATAACTAAGCAGATTATGGTTTCCTCTGTCAAATATTCCCTTCATACAGCTCTGCACAGTTAAAAGAAGTATAAGGGAAGTCTTATCTAAGTAGAAACAGCTAGCCTAACCACGGTGTTTCCTGTTTTCCAAATATGGTTGTATTTAGTTACTTGTCTGTTTGAGATGCTGACTTCTGAAAGAAGTTGCTAGTGGCTTCTTTTTAAAAAACCAGCAACACTTATTGGTGCTTTCTGTTCTCATAATTGCACAATTAAATGGATTGCTAATTAGTATCTACAGGTAAACTGTATACTCGTGCAGCTTTACTATAACTTTGTACAGTTACATTTGTATCAACCTGATGGTTCTGGGACATTCCTACAGCCAAAGGATGCTCAGAGGTTGTTCCCCATACAGATCAATTATTTGTTCGAGAAAACTAAATTCAATTTATTCAGATGTTGTTACTCTAGTCATTATACAGAAGCATGGAAATCATTGTGAGTCAGGATTTATTTGAAAGATGATAACAGTGTTTGTGAAATATTTCAGACAGGAAATGAGTAAGATCATTTATTGGCCCTTCAGGTCAAACTCTCTCAACTACAAATAGAAAGGCCACGACGTCTCTGGGGAAACATTTTCACTGGTTTATTATTTTTGACAGAGGAATAGTTTTTCTGTTTATGGGACCCATCATTAATTCTAGTTTCTGAGTTCTGATGAACAGAATATCAGCAAGACACGTCCATTAACAGAAGCACAAGCTCACTTTGCCGCAATGCTTTACGCTAATTTTAAACAGGATTATGAGTCGCTGTGCTACAAATGATGCTCTGGTGTGGTTTGTGGTGTAGTATATTGTATTCTTACTGATTTGTGGAATGGCTGTTAGCATTTATTATAATGGACAGTGGTTAGTTTTGTCTCATGGTGAGTAAAGATGCATTATGGAGTCTTGTGATGACTTCATTGGGTTTCAGACAGTCCTACCTCATACAGGTGCCTTTAACATACACTGACTGAGCAGACATTTTATGTACAAACTGTGCAAGAGGAGACTTTACAAAGATTTTGAGGTGAATTCTGAGAAAGGCTAAAGGGGACAATGAGGACCACCTTGACTGGCTGATCCCTTCCTTGTTTTCTCAGAAGTTTTTCATGTCACTGGACTTCTCTACTGACTTTGTTGGTCTCTTTTGTTTGGTAGTTTTCTGCTTAGCTTAGTTATCTGTGGGGTACATTAATAAGCTTTCTCACTACAGTCAGTGACCTTTTTTATTGCTTAGTTCCTCATTAAAATGTGCTCCATTCTCAGTCTACAAAGAGGTGGGAGAGGTTAGAAGTAACATTCTGCAGACAGGATTTATTGTCTGTAATTCAGGATGTTTTTATAAGCTGGAGTTTAAAAGCCAGTCTAATCTGACTCATCACAATATTTTACTGGATTTAGTGGAGCAAATTTGTTTTATGTTATGTTTAAAGCAAATGATAAGCCAACATAAACGCATGATGTCCTAAGGATGGATGCATAGTCATCCTATAACAGATCAATCCAATTGTAGGATTAAGCTAATCCATCCAAACTACTTTGTATTGATTTGCAGGGATGCTCCCATCTACAGGAACAAGCTGACCCACACCACATCAGTGCAATGCTTCCCATAGATTAACTGAACTACTACATACCCTCACAAGACTTTAGGTTTTTCCTTTGATATGTCACTTAACATATTTCCTTGTTAGCTGTATTTTTATTTACACTTTAAAGAGTCAGATGTGTGTACATTTCCTGTACCTTTTACCGTTTACATTTCACGACCTCCTTCCAGCCACTTTATCGTAATGTAACAACTAGATGTTGCATTTAAAAATAAATGCTGCTAGTTAAAAAAAACCCTCGGCTTCTCTCCCTTGCTGTTATCATTTTGCAGTAAACGATGAAGTCCGCAAGAGACATACTATTCCCTATATGGGCTTTGTTTGGGAGTTCACCAGCCTTGCTGTTTAGGTCCGTAGAAAAGGAGCCATATATGGTCATCACAGCATGAGACTGAAGGCTCCTACCAGGAGACAGAGGGAGGGAGAGAGAGAAAGAGAGTGAGCAAGATGGAGGTTATAAGATGTGGAAAGAAATAGATATCAATAAAGCAATGACTCAGTCATTGAGTAGAGTTGAAGCCACTGAGTAGTAATTGTTTGACATAACTGTATCCAAGTAATTAAGATCAAAATCCCAGCCTCAATCTTCATATCTGCAGTTGGAAGGGGAATTATTCATGCATTTCCCTTGTGGTGTGTGTGAAAGTGTAGGGTTGAGAGGGGGTGGAGGTCTGTGAGAATGGCTACACTCTGGAACTTCCCAATGGAGGAAGCATGTTAACTCTTTAAGCTACATACACAAGTAAGATGTAACTCCGACTCTCAGCTGCTGCATTGTGCACAGATTTTTGCCCGTCCCTACCCAACAGGACACTTGTACCATTGGTTTTGAGGGTCAACTGCAATCTACAAGGGGTGACAGACTGCAATGCTGCTCTCTGTACTCTCCCCGTCCATCTTTACTAATATCCTGTCCATTTGTTCTCTCCAGCAGTTGACACTCCACCTTAATCCAAGATGTCCAAGAAGACCCCAGCTGAGGATGAGAAGTTCCTCTTTGTTGACAGGGACGTCCTGAACAGCCCCATGGCTCAGGCCGACTGGGCGGCCAAAAAGCTGGTATGGGTCCCATCTGAGAGGCACGGCTTTGAGGCAGCTAGTATCAAGGAGGAGCACGGTGAGGAGGTGCTGGTGGAACTAGCTGATAATGGAAAGAAGGCAACAGTCAACAAAGATGACATCCAGAAGATGAATCCACCCAAGTTCAGCAAGGTGGAGGACATGGCTGAACTCACTTGCCTGAACGAGGCCTCTGTCTTGCACAATCTCCGTGAGAGATACTTCTCTGGGCTTATTTATGTAAGTATGCAACACGCAGGTCCTGATTCTAATGAAGCTATTAAAAGCTGATGCTCAATCCTAAAATCTTCTGAGAGAAACAAGAACACACACTTTACCCTGACTATTCCTCCTACTTGTTGTCTTCGCAGACGTACTCCGGCCTGTTTTGTGTGGTGGTAAACCCCTATAAAATGCTGCCCATCTACTCGGAGAAAATCATCGATATGTACAAAGGAAAGAAACGACATGAAGTCCCTCCTCATATCTACTCCATAACTGATAACGCCTACAGAAACATGATGCAAGGTAAAAATTCTTCTCACTGATTCTTTTTCTCCCTGCAATGCACTTATTACCTGATCTATCCATGTGAAAAAAAAATGGATTGTGGGACAGCTTGCAGCGTTTATTGGCTGAAAGTAATCATATCATGTGTATGAATGATAAGCTGTTTCAAATTGAGGTTTTTGATGATGGCATTAATATATTGGTTAGGTGTGTTATCGTCTTTTTTTGTTGTGCTGGTCTGTAATGCAGCCTTTCAGATCTTTGGGCCAATGAGGTGGTTCATAAAACCCACAAACTGGCCTGTGCCTTCAGGTTGATACTGTCATTATGCACACGGGTAAGAGATTAGTACATTCAGTCTGTAAGAGCTGCATCTTTCTTCTGCAAACCCATCGCAGTATAAGTTTTGCTTTATGCTAGGTAAAACATGAAAGTGTGTGAGAGAGAGAGAGAGAGTGTGTGTTTTATGGCTCGTTTGAGAGTCAGTGTCTCGTAGAGGTGACGATTATGGCCTTGGCAGAGTTGTGCTTACAGTAAATGACTGTAAAGGCCTTAAAATGTAGTGATGTGATTTCTGAGTGGCTCATTTCCCATGTAATCTGTTTCTTGCGCTTCTAAGAGGTCTTGCCAACTGGATTTAATGTTGACATGAGGATGTACTCCCAGAGGAGTTGACATCTGGATTGAGAGATGGGTGGAGGGCAGTAAAGCATTTCCTGTTTCAGAACCCTTCCTCATTCAAAATACTAGCTTTTTTGTTTTGTTATTTTTGGTTAGTGTAAATGAAAGATCTATTTTTTTTTTCCTTTGGGGCAAAAGGGGGAGTTTATATGTCCTAATAAACAAGTTTGAGATGGTTTCCTCAAGAAACAGGATGTTTGGACAGGACTTACAGTAAATTATAAAGTCATTGTTTGGAGAACATCAAGAAAAAATCGGATCATTTTGTCTAACTGCACCGAAGTTGCACTAACTAAACTAAACTAAACTAAATACACATTCAAATGAATAATTATTTAAGCTAATTTTTTGAAGAGGTTAATAAGAAAACATTAGATTAAAAGGATCTCTGATTTACTACCCATGATATACCCAAATAAATTTATTAAATGCAATTATTGTGGCACGTGCATTTGGAGATATAGCAATTGGTCCAAAGTTGGGAGCTGTCAGGCTGTCATATCTCTTATTTTTTGCCTTCATGAGCGGAAGGCACACCAGTTGGTTGCAGTTAGTAATTCATGTTGTCGGCCGTCACTTCCTCCAACATGCTGACATTTTAAATAGTTTAACTATACATACAAGTCAGGCTAGAACATTCAAAACATGTATGGGCTATTTTAGTCAAAGCCTACTCTCACAGAAAAGTGTAATACATTAGTCCACATGCCCAAAATCTTGGATTATCCATGGTTGTAAACTGTAGCATGGTATCATATGCTGTTTTCTGTCAGGTATCACTCATGTGACATGATGGGAAATGCAAACCATGAGTGAGCTGTAGGATCTTTGTAACTATGCAATCACAAAAGGTAGACCTAATTATGATAACCCCAACCCTTCACATGTGTGAATGTGCTAGAAAAATAAAAGTGTGAGGATGGACAGTGTTGGGAAAGTTCAATTTCTACATAAACTAGTTCAAAATTCAGTTCACACAGTTTATATTTGATAATTCATAATTCAATTTGTTAAACTAAGTTCACAGTTCTAAAAATGAACTAGTTCATAGTTTTATTTCCCAACATGCTGCTGTGAGCTTTTACCCTCAGAATACAGCATTTTCCTGTTGTTGCCACCGATTCAGTCCACGCTCGTAGCAGCTGCAGCTTTCACTCCTACAGGATCGAAACATGAGGAAAAACTTGCTTGAGTGGTCTTTTTTAATGAGGAATTATTAAACTATCTGAGGAAGGAACCAGGCTGACATAGGAAACAAAGGCTGGATCTCTAAGTGCAAAACATTTAAACATTATTTATCTTTTTATTTTTTGTGAATGTTTTTTTTCTGACTTGTTTGTCCAAAGCAAAGTTTCGAAACTTGGGTCATAAAAGTAAAATTTTAGCCCAAATGAAAAAAACCAAACAAAAAAATACATGAAGACCATATGTTTGCATTTGTCAAGGTTCTAAAAGCTGAATGCTCCTCTTTCCTAAAAGGCTGCAGGACAATATCCTGCAGAAGGTTTTCCAGCTGCGGCTGGAGATGAAGATGCTGCTACTGGACGCCGTTATTTACTTCTGGCTGGTAGAGGATCTGCTTTAGCATGGCGTTGCCAAGCCTTTACATTGTTTTTAGTGACATTTAGTTCACGTACCTTGGAAGGCTAGCCGGGTGCTTTAGTTCAACACGCCGTTTCAGGTTTGCTGTTGACGTTGTTGATGTCCAGAGTTGCGTCTTGACACCCGGCGGAGAAAAGTGTACACAAAAAGGCCAGATTTGTCCCTCCTGGATCATCACTGACCTTTTTAGAAAAGGATTTTAAGTGATCATACGAAGATGCTGTAGTAATCATTAAGGCAGAGGTGGAGCTGCTGCCTTCAGTGGATTTTGCCTCCATGCTTTGCAATTTGATGACGCATGCGCGGTGTGGCTCGGTGACGGCTGGTGTTGCCATATCTGGTGTTTTCCACCTGTACATTAAGGCCAGTTTACGATGTGTTGTAGCCAGGATTTTGCGTGGAAGGCTCCATGGAAACCTGGCACTCTGAGAGAATGCCGTTCACAAACGCCAGAATGAGCGCGCTCACAATAACGTTCATCAGGCAGAAATACAGAACGTTCAGTTCGCGTTCACCCAGAACTCAGGCACAGGATTAATCTCAAACAAGCAATCCTTGCATGAGAATCCCTGGATTAGCACCATCTGCCATTCCTTCCTTCTTCCTTATAAACCTATGTGGCCAAATGAAAACAAGCGAGGGCTTGGATAATGGATAATGAATAAAAAACTTGTGCTGCCTCTGTTAAGGGATCAGAAAAAGGGAAATTGAGTAGTTGCATAGTTTTTGCGGTGTGGTTTACGGTCACTATTTTATGTCCTGCCACATGATCGGGTTGCCAAGGCACAAAAGCCATTTCTTTCACAACAGAGCCTGTAAAACGATTAGATACGTTTGTTTGTTTGTTTTTATATTCTATTGGCTTTAAAAATGGAACAGTAACATTTTTTTAATGCGTAACATTGCCAAAATATAATTTTACTTTTGCTAAACCTAACCACATGGTTTTTCCATCTAAACCCAACCAAAAGAAACTAATTTGATAGTCATGTAACGCAGATGCAAATCATCACAGGAAAACTGAAAATGGGCTGAATGTGCAGCTATAACATATTTATGATTTTAAGGTGAAAGCTAATATTGTATTTTAGGCACCTGAGATTAGCATGCTGCAAAGCTTTTTATTCTTTAATAAAAGAGCTGTAAGGTTTCAGGTTAGTATAAACATCTCTGAAAAATGAGCTCAGTATGCTGGCAGGGAGTTAATAATCTTAATGCATTGCTTGGATTTCCCATGAAGTTGTAACCAATGATGCAGGATGTTCCACGGTGCTCCAGTATGAGCAGTTCACATGCTAAAGTGGAAGTGGTGCATAACTTCAATGCATCCAGATAGCTCCCCAAAGCTTTGAAGCATCCTGCCGTCAGCTTGGCAGAGATCCCAGTTCTCCAAAATTGCACTTCAGTCTTTCATGTCCAGCCGATAAAAAAGTGAGATTCCTGTAGTTGTCCCTTTGTAGCAGAATGCCAACATGCTTTACCTCAACCTTTGCTTCCAGTGTATTTACAGGTGCAGACATCAGATAGAAATAATATTTACTTATTTATTTATAAATGTCTGTCCTCCTTACGTTTCATTCACTCATGGAAAAATGAACAGCTCTGGCCTTCTAACTTTCTCTCTGCCTTAATTGGGATTGAGATGTAAGGAATGAAGTGGACCAGCAGCCAAGCTCGAGTCCACCAAGAAACAGTATCTGTGCAAGTTTACAGTTCAGGGGAGGCTGCACAATTTGCCTGTGTGTGTGTCTGTGTGTGTGTGCAGATCTCAGGCATGAGGACTTTGAGTTAATGAATGAATTTGATTGATGAACATTTGATGAATATTTAATTTTTCCAAGTAACTGACAAAAAAGAAAGCTATGTCTCCCGCAGCAATGTGACACAAACTCCCCCAGGGATGATTTGAAGGGAAGGATATAGTTAAAGTTTGTCCTTACATGGACTTGGTGTTTTCTCCCAAGGAGACTTTTGGAGACGGTGTAATGCCTCGAATCTCAGCATCTTTAGAGTTGATTTTCATGGTTAAAAATCAAAGTATTTGTGGAAGCTACACGTTCTCTTAGGCATGGAGGAGCGTTCGCAAATCACCAGCCGGTGTTTTAAATCCCTTACTGATCTTTATTACTGGAGGAAGACTTGCAATTTCACATTAGTGTACCAAGCTTATTTGCTATTTTTGCAACATAAACACAGGAAGAAAATAATAATAAAAAAGAAAGATATCGACACTTGAAATGTGTAATTCCACAGTTGCACTTTGGTTATTGCAGTTTCTGTCTATTTACAGCCTTATTTTTATGGTGTAGTGTAGCTGTAAAGTATCTTTCTGATCACGACTGCTGTAACTTTTTTTCTGCAGATCGGGAAGACCAGTCCATTCTCTGCACGTAAGTGAACTTTCTTTTGCACCTCACATAAAAGCAAGAAGGAAAGTGATGTTTGTATGTGTGAAAGGAGTTATATAATGCAAGTGTAACCTCAGACAAAAACAATGTCTTTTACAGCATAATCTGAGAATCCTTTCAATTCGCAGATTATGTTGCACTTTTAGTTGTTTCGTGTTCAAACTGGGTGTGCATTGACTTTGCAGCTCTTCCAGTGGGCTGCGGCCTCACTCCTCTCTGAGTCTTGGTCAGGAAGTTTGCCCTGGTCCCTGATGGGAGAGGCAGATTAGCTCTCCAGATGTTTGGTCTCCATTTTCTGTGTTTATTTATCCTAAACTAATTATTGAGAACTTTGACTGGGTGTTTATGGACCAACAACCTAATTTTTAAAGCAATGAAAGCAGGATTTTTAAATTGGTTCGAACTTTACTTTATAGACGTCATTGTTAAATTAATAAATAGTTTTTTGGTACCATTTACACTAAATATAACTGTGTCAATCAAGTACACCTTTGATGGATCAATGTACTTTATCTCTACCAAATAACATCAACAAGATTATCTCCTTCCTTATATTTGTTAGAAACCTTGCCTTTTTGCTGTACAGTATAAAGCAGGTGATAGAAATCTCTGCCTTTCTCTTCTCTTATTTTACTAAAACCAGGATGCAGCTAATTGTTCCACATCAAGACATTTCCTTGACTGTTAAGCTTCCTTATCGGTGGGAAACTTGATGAAAAGGTTTTCATGTATTTGTCCCAGCAGATGAGTAGTTAACATTTACTTCCTGAAACTATTCAACTGCTTAATGCTAATGGGGGGGGGGCATACATTCTCTTCTTCTGGAAGACACGGCTGATGCTCTAAAGGATTTTTGAGCTTCAGGAGGCCTCCAAAGCAAAAAAATTGTTTTTTTTTTTAAAAAAAAGCTTTGATTATCATTCAGTGGTACAGTAAAATGTACCACTTCTTTAGTCCAGTGAAAAATAAACTAAAACCAAACAAACAAAAGAAACACACGTTAAACACACAATAAACACTAATAATTAAATAGAATTATACATAGAATAAATAAAGAAGCTTATTTTCAGTGACAGTAATAAATACATAATGAGATTTTTTTTAAATGTGCATCAAGGAGAGGAAGAAATTATTCTTGGTTCTGTTTAACTTTTTATAATCCTTTACTATGAGCCTAAGTACAAATTTAGCCTTTTGTGAGACTTTTACAAATTAAAAAAGCTATTTTTAAGGCGTCTCCAGACCAGTCTGTACAGAAACATCTCTATTTCAGTTCTGTTTCACTTATCAGAGATGGCCTTGGCATAGATCATTTCTATACACATATTGGATCGAGGTTTAAAGATAAGATGACTAATCAGATTACTTGAAAGTGTCCTGAAACATTTTTATTTGTGTTATATGCCATTTTCATTTGTTTTTCACCAGTAACGCATTTACTGAGATTTACACATCTTAACAAATCGCCCTTTACTAGGACTCCAAAAGTATTCAAATAGAGCTTGTGGTTGCAGAGATTAACTCATTTCACTATGTGTATGCAATTTTCAAGCAGAGGCCCAAAAACAGGCACAGGCAAAAAAAGATTAATAAAAACATCCTACTGTAAGAAGGAAAAGTGAAAGAAAAAATTCCTTAACATGTATTTGAACATTAATTAGCTAGTTAAACCAAGGTTAGTGTCAAATTCTAGTGTGAAAAAAAACATTAAAATTGTAGTAAATGAATCTGCCGCGCTACAACTTAAACTCTCAGACATTAACACAAAATTTAAATATATTTTGAGTTTTATTTTACAATTTCTGGCTGTTCCTTGTGGGATTCAGACATATTTTCTGGTCTCTCTGTGTCTCCTGGTGATGTTCCTGGTGATTATAGTACTCAAATTCCTCACACAGTAGCAAGAATTTGTCATGGAAAATACTCACGAATCTACTAAATCCACACCTGAGATGTTGACGTGTCATCTCAGCAAGGTCACAAGTTTCCTCTGACTGATATCCAGTGCTTGTAGAACTAAATTTAAAAAGTGGACAAGCATATCAGCTGTAAAGTGGTGTGAGGTGAGTAAATGCAGCTGTTTTCTCTTGTTGAGTTCAGATCATTTAGATGTAGATAAGGTGTTTATTGATCTACATAAGGTGCCGTAATTAAATAATCATGACAGTTAAACTCTGACAGCAGTAGGGTTATCAGTAGTCATTTTTTAGTAATGAATTCTGGAAAGGACAGCTGGGTACGGTGAAGATGAAGGTGAAGTCTGACAGCATGGTCAGAGTCTGGCGATGAGAGTACACAGAGGAATGAAGACAGAAACAAGGAAGGGACTACCTTTAGTTGTGTCTTATACAGACATTGTTATAATTTGTAAAACTGTGTTGCCTTCTCACATCAAATCCCAACTGATAACTGAATTAAGGGCGAGCAGGATGTGCAGGACTAACACTGATGAATCATCTGGATGAAAAAGTCCAGCTGTTAGCTCAGGTTAGAGTAAACCGCAGCACGAGCCTGGACGTCGTATGTCCTTACCAGGGCTGAACATTACAGAGTAATTAGATTGCTCTTTGAGCTGCCAAGTCATAACATAAGGAGAATCCCATTCCTTTTATGGACCATTGACTGCAGAGAATGTATCCATGCTGATGTCTCTGGGATCAATCAACTTTGTTTCATGTATTCAAGATTATTATTTGTAAAGAAAGAATGTGTTTTTGCTCCTTTTAAAAAAAAATTAAAGTAATATTGATTTTAAAAAAGTGGCACATATTCTAGACTTGAATGGTCTGACCATCTCCCAGTTACTTCATGTCAGTGCCATAAAAGGTTTTGTCCAGCTGCTGTGTAAACACGCTTGTTCCACTGCCAAGTGTCGGACCACCACCTCTGTGTTGTTTACAGGCACCCATTATTTAAAGAAGGAATGTTTTGTTTTTAATGATCTAATCTACACTACAGCCACCAGTCATCTTAATTATCTTAAAAAAAATAGGAATCATTCTTTGATATCTTTTATACTTCAGTATATTTCATAAGCTATGCTAAGTAGCTTCTAAATGAAGCCTCACTTTTTTCAAACTCTCAGAAAGAAAGCATATTTCAGTGCACACCCTTTAATATGCTTTAAATCTAAAATAGGTAAGAGTTTAATCTGAAACATGTAAATTATGCATTATGAAAAGGTGACATGCTGAGCAGTGAAATTACACCTCCCATCAGGCATTGTTGGAGTTATCTCTGCTGCACATGATTTCCATTCAATTAAACCGGGTTGCTGAACTGTGAACAGAAAGCTTGTCAGTGCTGATCAGCTTCAGGCTCTCTCATACCCTCTCTCGCTATCTTTTAATCCATTTTAATACTCACTCTTTCCTTAGTGGAGAGTCTGGAGCCGGAAAGACGGAGAACACGAAGAAGGTCATCCAGTACCTAGCTGTTGTGGCCTCCTCTCACAAAGGCAAGAAGGACAGCAGTGCTGTAGGTATCTGTGTGAAGAGATTCTGTCAGCCAGGTCCCGCAATCTTAAACGTGTGAAGGGAGACTTCCAAGTTTAATACTCTATATCGCCGTTTCCTCCAAATAGCAACAATCAGGATCACAGTTTGCCTACGTGAGTAAAGGGGAATGCCTGGAGTGTGTTTTTGTGTGTGGTGCTTGTGTGTTTCTCCCATAGGTTAGAAAAGTGCATGAAGATAGTGTCACTGGGTTGTTCCAACTAAATTTACTTACACCGACAGTCAAGATGTAAAATTGTAGCGTTCTTCTGTTAAGTGCCATGTATTTTGTATTCTTTATCAACTAGAGCAAGAAAAGATAAAAGTTTTGGTATACTGTACTGTACAAAAACTTTGAGCCACTCCTCATTATATCAAATTTTGCTTTCAAATACCCAGAATTTCATGTAATCTAAAGAAGTCTTGAGCAATAGTTCCCAAACTTTTTTTTAAGATCTTTTAGGCTTTTTCTTTTGACATTGATTGGGTGGTTTTTTAATTATTCAATAAAAAATATATTTAAAAAAAGTATATATATATATATATATATATATATATATATATATATACACGAGGGACAAACAGTTTAGCAAATAATCACTTTTAATTTCTATCTTTGGACATTTTATTACTAGCAGCCTGTTAAAAAGACACAATTCTTCAGTTGCATCTTGGAAAGGAATGGTCTGGTACGATGCTAAAATATTTAGTGCAGAGACAGACAAAGACAAACAATTGATTGGGAAAACACTAGAAATCAGACAGTGAGCCAATGACACAATCAACCAGGATGAGGGAGCTTTAATGCTCTCACACACCTCGCTCAGGGATCATCGAACGGCGGGAGGCATGGCCAACCTGGTGGAAACGTCAGACCTGTCAGGTTGGCCACACCAAGGTATAACATCTCATAAACAACAGGTCACAGCGGTCAGATGACGCTTCTGAGGAAGACCATAAACAAACATCTACTACAAAAACTTTGTCTGAATGAAGAAACAGTGAAGGAACAAAGTGATTCCCAATAATCAGAAATATGAAAAAATTCACTACATGTGAAATGAAAGATGCATCTGGACCTTCAGTTGATCCATCTACTGCTGGCTGAGGCCTCATCAGAAATGTTCTCCATGAAGCTATCAAACAGGGAGAAAAGCCTGAGGGATGCCAAGTGACACAAGAACTGGACTGAAAACCCATGACAGCAGGTCTGATGGAGAGATGAATCCTCCCCAGAGCCTGGACCTCAACATTATTAAAGCTGTATGGGATTATCTGGACAGAGAACGGAAGAAAAGATGGCCAACATTCAAAAATGAGCTTTGGAAAGTTGTTTAAAAAGCCTGGAAAACTTGTCTTCAAAAAGAAAGTTTGTCTGCGTAGATTCAGGCTCGATGTTGAATGATAAAGGTGGTCAAACTAAATGTTTGACTTCTGAACTTGTTCTTATTAAACTGTTCCTGCCTTATATTGCTTTTCTATTTGCGATTTAACACGTAGAATAAAAAACATGAGGGTGGTTTAATACTTTTGCACAGATTTATACCAAAAACATGAAACACTAACTTTTTACTCTGTTGACTGGGTCCTTCAAACTGCATGTTCATCATTACAGCGTTGACACACAATTACCTGTCAAGCCTTAAACTGTCCAATGATGGACTGAAGTGGTTCCTCGTGTTTAAGTTTTTGTGTCATCAGTCTTCTTTGGACACCCTTTCACTGCCAGGGGAGATGAAGCTGAAACCTTCCCGACAGTGAAAGGGTCTCTCACAGATCAACATGCACAGTGTGAGCATGCCCATCTCATGTTCTTGTCTGTCCAACACCGGCCTCCCCCATTCCTCCCATCCCTGCCTCTCTTCCCCATCTTCCTTAAAGCCAGATGTACAGACGTGTGCACTGGTTGTGTGGAGATTCTGGAAGGTTTTTAACTGGGCTTTAACAGTCATCCAGTTCTATGCATGTTGATGGCGTTGGTTTTGGTTGTTGAGTCTGTACTAGATTAATTTATCTGTTGAAGTGAGGTCTTTTGCCACTGATGATGCACATCCATAGTGTATTATGAAGGGAAAACTGCCTAAACAGTCAAGTCTCCCTGAAAAGAACTAACCTGAACAGAAATAGTTTTAGAAGAAATCTTTTTCTTTTTTTTCTACCTTATCAGGCTCCGTCTTTGACTCCTCCTGCTTTCCTGTCTTCTGCTTCGTTGTATTCAAACAATGTCTTAAACAATAATCCTCCTTTTGAACTGCAACTTTCTCTTTTATTCCATCTTGCTGTGCTGTGTCTCCTTTTTTCCCTCTTTTGTGTCCCTCTAAACAGGATCCTCCTCTCCGCTTTGCCAACTCTGCGTTGCACCTCGTCAGTGGGTCTGTATCACAATTTCTCACCCTTAAACAGGAAAAATTTGGCTTTTATTTTAACTATATATTCTTAAAATAAACCCTGTGATTTCAAGCAAGCAAGCATACGCTGGAATTTTTTCATCCCATGATCTTCATCTTGTTTTACACCTCGCTGTAATATATTGAAATTTTCTGCTCCACTCCGCTCTACATCTTTAGCTCATTCACAGAGTTGTTGAAGAGGGTGTTTTTTTTTTTAGTTAGTACGTTTGTGTAGATTTGTGCAGCACCTGACCTGGATGCAGACTGAGAGGAACCACTTTGATCATGTGGATTAACTTGCTTCAAAGTGATGGAGTGTCTGCCCCATTTACAGACCATCGCCTGGATCTACTCACAGGTCCGCTGGATCTGCAGTCACGCTGGAAGAAGATCTCCAGAAAGCTGTTTATGAATCAGAATCAGTTTTAATTTCTCAACACCCTGAGCTAAAATATTTTTGGGGGTGAATTATCTCTCTTATTCTTTTTTTCTTATAAGCCCACACTCTTCATTTAAAAGATTAGAAGTCTTTGAGTTATATTGTTTTCACTGCTTGCTAAAAGACATTTATTTATTCTTCTTCTACTTTTTTCTTTTCTCACATCAGTGGTAAACAAACCCTTACACCACCCTGAACCACCTTATCTCTACCTGAAACTTCTTAGTGCACCAGCAACATTTCTGTTTCACTGTCGTCACTAGGGGGAGCTAGAGAAGCAGCTCCTGCAGGCCAATCCCATCCTGGAGGCCTTTGGAAATGCAAAGACCATTAAAAATGACAACTCTTCTCGATTTGTGAGTTTAAAAAATATTTCATCAACTTTTTTGCTGTGACTGCAAATTTCTTCTCCTTTAAAGTCAGTTGTTTGTTCTGGAAATCATGTGACTTCTTCCTGTAACTTCTACTGTCTTCATCACGCTCAGGGAAAATTCATCCGTATCAACTTTGATGTGACCGGGTACATTGTTGGAGCCAACATTGAGACTTGTATCCTTACTCATTCATTTTTTTAATCCAATATACTCATTCTGAGACACAACTGGTTGAGCTTCCCAATCTTTTTAAATGAGAAAATCCACTCAGTGTCATCACAGCATCTGTTTCTTAATTAATTAATGTGGACCAAAATGTAGGGAGTGGTTGTTTGTCTCTTTGTGTTGGCCCTGTGATGGATGGACTCTTTAAACCTGCATTGGAATAAGTGTGTATAGAAAATGGATGAATGAATCATATTCTTTAACTGGCTGCTCTCAGACCTGCTGGAGAAGTCTCGCTGTATCAGACAGGCAAAGACAGAAAGAGCTTTCCACATTTTCTACTACATGATAGCAGGTGCCAAGGACAAACTGCGTGGTAGGAAAACTATAAATTCGCTAAATATTTAGATATTTCCTCACAAACTTACAAAAGTACCTTCGTTATTCTACAACTAATGCAAAATCACAATAAATTAGACTTGAGAAAACAAACCTGTGATGTCCAGCCATGTTATTTTCAGTTAATACTCAGCAGAATAATATACAACTCTTTATCTTTGCTTATTTGATAATCAGAGGAGCTTCTTCTGGAACCCTTCAGTAATTACCGCTTCCTGAGTGCGGGCCACGTTCAGATCCCTGCCCAGCAAGACGACGAGTTGTACGAGGAGACTATGGAGGCCATGAATATCATGGGCTTAACCGAAGAGGAGAGAATTGGTATCAGTGTTAAATTAAATGTTATATGATTCTTGCTGGACGTGAGAGTTTGAGTTTCCTGTCATACAACAAATCTTAAAGCTTAGCTAAAATGGTCAGTGTTTCTTATCTGTCTGTTTTTTCTCTTACAGATATATTAAAAGTTTGCTCTACAGTCATGCAGCTTGGAAACATTGAGTTTAAGAAAGAGAGGAACCAGGAACAAGCAACCATGCCAGACAACACTGGTTAGAAACCTTTACCCCCAACTAGTACAAAATCAATGCAGACCATTTAAACCCAGTTCATTGAATAAGTATAAAAACATGTCATCTTTTCTCCAGCGGCCCAAAAGGTGTGTCACCTGCAGGGCATCAATGTGACGGACTTTACCCGAGCCATCCTCACCCCACGTATCAAAGTGGGCAGGGAGGTGGTGCAGAAGGCACAAACCAAAGAACAGGTAACAGACACTTCTCATACCTGTCATCCAGCTGATTTTGTACCTACTGAATACTTTGGTCTCTCATTCTCTGTGTATTTGTCAGGCCGACTTTGCTATTGAAGCCTTGGCTAAGGCTGTTTTTGAGCGGCTGTTCCGTTGGATCTTGGGCCGGGTCAACAAAGCTCTGGACAAAACCAAGCGTCAGGGAGCATCCTTCCTTGGAATCCTTGACATTGCTGGCTTTGAGATCTTTGAGGTATAGAGATGTTTGTCATGGGAGATTCAGGAAAGAAACAGATTTGCATGGTGGCAAATTTGTTAAATAAACTGAGGCAAGTGATTCATGTCTTCAGCTGTGCAATCTGTTTTCAGGACAACTCCTTTGAGCAGCTGTGCATTAACTACACCAATGAGAAGCTGCAGCAGCTCTTCAACCACACCATGTTCATCCTGGAACAGGAGGAGTACCAGAGGGAGGGCATCGAGTGGAATTTCATCGACTTTGGCCTTGACTTGCAGCCCTGCATCGAGCTCATTGAGAGACCCGTAAGTCAAGCAGAGACAGTCAAAATCACAATAGCAATTGAGCCCATTGCAGTAACAAGTTCTCCGGCTAATCACAGATCTTTTTTGAAATTTAGTTTGTTTTCTTTGTTGTTGTTAAATTCAGTTGTGTAATCTCTGCAGAACAACCCCCCTGGCATCCTGGCTCTGCTGGATGAGGAGTGTTGGTTTCCCAAAGCCACAGACGTCTCTTTTGTGGAGAAACTCCTGAACACACAAGGGAACCATGTGAAATTTGCCAAATCGAAGCAGCTTAAAAGCAAAACAGAGTTCTCCATTCTTCATTATGCTGGGAAGGTGAGTGTGAATTTTGCTCATGATGATATGACCCAGCTCTGCTGGCAATGACATAGAAGCTGCACAGAGACTGTGAGGTCTACAAGTAGGCCCAGAAATAAGGCATGCAAAAAGGAGAAAGAAGAGGCAGAGTACTTATATGTTCATATAATTATATTTTTTAGGTCCTTAATAAAATAGGAAAGAATAAAACACAAACAAAAGACTTTTCTCAACACCCTACCTAACCAAACTAACTACACTAGATTTCACTGAGGTACTTGTATCTATACAAGAAAAACAGCTTAGCATGTGTTTTTAAAAGTATAGGAGGAAGAAAACATTTACAAAGCAAATAAAAGCAAAAATGATTAAAAAAAAAAAAGGCAAGCGAAATACTTTATGTTAACATTCAGAAGGCCGTAGCTCTTGGCTACACATGAAGTGATCCATAGAGAAGATCTGACCTAAAGATCCTCAAATAAACAGAATAACCCAAACGAATAAATAAAAATGGTGTTTGTATCTATAAAGCTTCACATGAGTGAAAACATTCTGCCCTTTTATGTGGTTCTCTATATTTAGCATGATCTAAAACTGGCATTAAGCCGACTTTGAATGTCATAATAACCAAACCCAGACTACTAAATATATTACAAACAAAAAGAAATAAAGGGGACAGAAAGTTCTTTCAAGAAGCATCATTTTAAAAGGTGGTTATTCAAGTATAAGCAGTTCGAGTTAACTACATGTTGTCATACAATCGTTTGAAACAGAACCAGAGACTCTGAAAGACTGTTAGAGGAAAGTAGCATGTGTGAGGCTTTAAATCAAATCAAATCAAACTTTATTTAAATAGCACTTTTTGTGCCAAAGGCAACACAAAGTGCTTTACATGATTAAAAACACATAAACTTATTAAAAATAAAACAAGTCTTTCCATTCATCAGATTAATAAAATAAAAACACTCATTATAATATTTAACACAGTCGCACACACACACATGTATACACACACACCAGCCAGCCACTATTTGGGAAGACCAGAGAGCAAGGCATAACAGTAATCTAATCTACTGGAAATAAAAATATGCATCAGCACCTCCGTGCTAGCAAGAGGGAGAAATGGGCGGAGTCTGGCGATATTTTTAAGATAGTAAAAACCAGTTTTTGTTATATTTCTGATGTTTTGTTATATTTCTGATGTGTGATCCAGCTCAGTCTAAAAGAACACCAAGATTTCTCACACTGAGAGGGATTAAAATTATGTAGTTTAAATAAAATGATCTCTCTCTTGCCTTCAGGACCGATAAAAAAAAAATTCAGTTTTGTCCTGGTTAAGCTGTAAGAATCCATCCATGACATAATGTCTAAAATACAGTTCAAAAGGACATTAACTGGCTCCAGGTCATCAGGAGACACGGCGATGTAAAGCTGTGTGTCGTCAGCATAGCTGTGAAAATCAATGCCGTGTCTCCTGATGACATCCCCAAGAGGTAACATGCACAAATTAAAAAGTATTGGGCCTAAGATGGATCCTTGGGGAACCCCACACTTAAGTTTATGGATTCCTGAGGAGCATGTATCCATACTTACAAAAAATTGTTGATCCGGGAGGTAGGAGTAAAAGTACCAGAGAGGCCCACCAGACTTCTGAGTCTGTCAAATAAACTCTGGTGATTAACTGTATTGAAGGCGGCACTAAAATCCAGTAGAACCGGGACAGATAGTTTCTGTGAGTCATTAACAATTTTTAAAAGGACTGTCTCAGTACTGTGATTTGTCCTAAAACCAGACTTATATGTTTCTAAAATCTTGTGTTTATTCAAAAACTCCTGCAATTGAATAAAAACAGCTTTTTCTGTCATTTTACCTAAAAAAGTAAGTTGGATACAGGTTGGTAATTATCAAAAATGTTTGAATCTAAATCACTTTTCTTTAGAAGGGGCCTCACCACCGCCGCTTTAAAGGCAGTGGGAAAGACACCCGTCTGAAGAGAGTAATTTACTATGTTTAAAAGCTCAGGCTCAAAAAAACCATAAAATGTTTTCAAAACTGATGTGGGAATGGGGTCTAAAAGGCAGGTTGCTGGTTTTAGTTTGGAGAAAACTCGACCAAGCATCTTTGCATCAACCAGGAGAAAACTATCCAGTGTTTCCTCAGGTAAAAGCAGAGGTTCAGGTCTGTTAGCATCAACATATCGTTGAGATAAAAGACTGGATCTAATAACGTTGATCTTACTTCTGTAATGTGGTCTGCAAAGTCCTCACATGCAGCATCTGATGCTGATGCTCATATCGTTTCCTCACAGTTCTCACCGAGGTTTCTTTTACGTTACTTCTCTCAAGACAAGACTTTATGGGGAAATTTGTGCGTAAAGGACAGAGCAAAAGTAAAAATACATAGGGCAATCACAATATTGACAATATTTGATAAAAATTCTCATACTTTGAACAGGACAGTACAAACAAAAATAAAAAATAATGCACATGAAGGAGAGCAGAGGTAGGAGCAATAAAACTGATTGAAAACTGCTTCAGTTTGTGGGTGTTATTAAAGAGATCAGTTATACAGTTTGATGGCTGTGGGCAGGAATGACCTAGGATAGTGCTCCTTCCTGTGCAGAGGGTGTAAAAGTCTTGTGCTGAAGGTCTCCACAGCAGGAAGTATCAGGTAGGTGGAGCTGGCCAATACCCTTCAATCCGCCACCTCCTTGGTGGTATCCACTGGGAAACCCAGGACAGACATGACTCTTTTAACCACTTTTAAGTCTTTTGCTGTCCTTCCCAGCACACGATATATACATATAAAAAAGAAGAGGATGATCATCCCTAATTTACATATTGAAAAAAACACAACACACAGTAACAAAGACAGATAAGAAACATGCTTAAAATATTTCTCCGTTTCCATCTTGTAATGACGTTTCAGTAAAGCCCACATATTATCGGTTTGTTTTTAGGTAGACTATAACGCCACAGCCTGGCTGACGAAGAACATGGATCCCCTGAATGACAACGTCACAGCGCTCCTCAGCAACTCCTCCAGCCAGTTTGTGCAGGACCTCTGGAAGGATGGTGAGAAGTGTGAACACCAACACACACAAAATCTGACTGATCTGAAACTGATTTACAGCACACTGTAAAGCAAACACAAGCTGTTGGTTCACATTGTTGTGTGTGTCGTGTGGTTCAGCGGACAGAGTTGTGGGTCTGGACACACTTGCCAAGATGACAGACAGCTCCATGCCAAGCGCCTCAAAAACCAAGAAGGGCATGTTCCGCACTGTAGGACAGCTTTACAAGGAGTCTCTGGGAAAACTCATGACCACACTGCACAACACGCAGCCCAACTTTGTTAGATGCATCATCCCAAACCACGAGAAGAGGGTACAGATGTTCAGAAAAGCATAAACTTTGAAATACAGCAATGGAAACAGTAGAAATTACACTATTTCCATTTAACCAATCAAATGTGATCTTCTCAGGCAGGGAAGCTGGATGCTCACCTGGTCCTGGAGCAGCTGAGGTGTAACGGTGTGTTGGAAGGAATCCGAATCTGTCGGCAAGGTTTCCCGAACCGAATCGTCTTCCAAGAGTTCCGCCAACGGTGAATAACGAACAATGTGCACCAAGTTTTAAATCTGCTTCCTAACATTGCTGTTACAAATGTAACGTCTCCTTATCTTTTCACAGCTATGAGATCTTGGCTGCAAGTGCTATTCCTAAAGGTTTCATGGATGGCAAGCAAGCCTGCTGCCTCATGGTGAGGGTGAAAGTTCATCACATCCATCCATATCTATTAAATTTAACATACTTTGAAGTGAATACTTTCTCTTTCTCACTGATCCTCTGTCTGTGTAGATCAAGCATCTGGACTTGGACCCCAACCTTTACAGGATTGGACAGAGTAAAATCTTCTTCCGTACAGGAGTACTTGCCCAACTGGAGGAGGAGAGAGATTTGAAGATCACTGTGATCATCATCGCTTTCCAGTCTCAAGCGAGAGGCTTCCTGGCCCGAAAGTATGAAAATAAATTTTGTTCACATCTTACTTCACTCTTTAGAAAACCATACTGCCTGTGACGAGTCATGCTCTCCACATCCAGTGTTTTGGACAGTAATTTAGCTTAATCTATTCAACATTAGAGGGAGGATTTCATGATGGCACTCTGTCTTCTTCCTGTCTTTACCACCGTAAATTAGAAGAATGTATTGAATAGTTTTTACTGATGTGTTTTTAAAGGGCATTTGCCAAGAGGCAACAGCAGCTGACAGCCATGAAAGTGATCCAGAGAAACTGTGCGGCCTACCTCAAACTCAGAAACTGGCAGTGGTGGAGGCTCTTCACAAAGGTCAATGGGACACCTTAATTTATATTTCTCTATAATTGTATAGTTATGTGGAATAAGTTGATGGAGAATTAATTAGGTTAAAAACTGCTTTTATATGGTGCTCAAGATGGTATTACCTTCTCCACTGAACAGGTCAAACCTCTGCTGCAAGTGACCCGACAGGAGGAGGAGATGAGTCTGAAGGAGGAGGAGCTGCACAAGGCCAAAGAAGTGGCCACAAAGTTTGAGTCAGAGCTGAAAGAAATCTATTTAAAACACACACAGGTAAAGAATGAAGCGCACGTTCCTTAAATGTATTTGTCTTCCTAAAACTGGGTCCAGCTGCCAGTTTAATTTTTCATAGATAATTAAATAAAACAGTGACAGCAAGCCAGTATAAGGAAGATACTGTGAGTGGTGTACTAATCCAGAAGCTAAACAGTCTCCATCTTTGTGTCTTACAGATTGTTGAGGAGAGGAACGCGCTTCAGGAGCAGCTTCAGGCCGAGACAGAGCTGTTTGCAGAGGCTGAGGAGATGAGGGTCCGTCTGGCAGCTAAGAAACAAGAGCTGGAAGAAATCCTGCATGAGATGGAGGCGAGGCTGGATGAAGAGGAGGAACGCGCTCAGGCATTGCTGCTGGATAAGAAGAAGATGCAACAGCAGATGCAGGTCTACATATCGGTCTTAATACCTGTTAATTATTGCAGTGCTGTGTTGTTTTTGTTTTTTTTCTGTGCTCAGCTACCTTTAATGTGACAAATGATGATGCTGCTGTAGAGACTGAGGGTTATTTAATGTGCAGGAACTGGAGGAACATTTAGAAGAGGAGGAGGATGCCCGTCAAAAACTGCAGCTGGAAAAGGTTACCTGTGAAGGAAAGATCAAAAAGCTGGAGGAGGACGTTCTAGTAATGGAAGACCAGAACAACAAGCTTCTTAAGGTAGGTTTTTGGATATCTCCATTTATTTGAGACTTCAGTCAGTGCTTTACTAAGACAGCTTATACATGATGTTTGAAGGAGCGCAAGCTGATGGAGGAAAGAATCGCTGACTTCAGTGCCACCTTAGCAGAAGAAGAGGAGAAATCTAAGAACCTCACCAAACTCAAAAATAAACACGAATCCATGATTTCTGAATTGGAAGGTAATCATCATTATGCATTACCAAAACCATTTCTGCCAACAGTGCGAGCTGTGTTGTGTAGATTTTTTAATGGCATCTCTTCTCTGTTTTAGTCCGCTTAAAGAAAGAAGAAAAGACCCGCCAGGAGCTGGATAAGGCAAAGCGTAAGTTGGAGGCCGAGTCCAATGATCTACAAGAGCAGATAGCTGACCTGCAGGCCCAGATCGCTGACCTCAAAGCACAGCTTGCCAAGAAGGAGGAGGAACTGCAGAACGCTTTGGCCAGGTGATACCAGACTCTGATTATTGAATCGTTTAGCTCCTGGGTCATTTTTTTGATAACTAGATAACTAGCATCTTTGCCCTTTGCTCTCCCAGGTTAGAAGATGAGATGGCCCAGAAAAACAACGCGCTGAAGAAGATCAGAGAGTTGGAGGGACACATCTCCGACCTTCAAGAGGACCTTGACTCCGAGCGAGCGGCCAGAAATAAGGCAGAGAAGATCAAACGGGACCTGGGAGAGGAGTTAGAGGCCCTCAAGTCTGAACTTGAGGATACCCTGGATACCACTGCCACACAACAGGAGCTAAGGTACGTCACCATAAGCTCAAGCATGCAAATATGTATTCAAAGTATTCATATAAAGTTAATTCATATTATTTATGTGGCTGATAGCGCTTCTGATAACGATCAAAAGTATATTATGCTAAATATGTAAAATTCTGTTCAAGTTTAATCTGTCTTTTTATAGAGCCAAACGTGAGCAAGAGGTGACGCTGCTGAAGAGAGCCATGGAGGAGGAGAACCGCACACACGAGGCTCAGGTTCAGGAGATGAGACAGAAACACACTCAGGCCGTGGAGGAGCTCACCGAGCAGCTGGAGCAGTCTAAACGGGTAGGCCTGCATTAATGCACATAAAACGCACTGGACAAAAGTCTCAAGCAACCCCTCAATACAAGATGCTTTGCTGTCAGGAAGTCAGAGTTTTTTAAAGTGGCCTTGAGCAATAGTTATTAAAGCTTTCTGAAGGTCTTTCAGTTTTCCTCTTTAGACACTGGCTGCTTTCCCTCTTATTTTTAGTCTAGGTATCGTGCTTGAACAATTTTAGATGTATTTTCTGTTTTCTGTTTTGTTATGCTCTTAACACTAACCTACAAAAGCATTAAAAAGCAATTAAGTCAAGCAATAAACCAGTATTGTGTGTACACATTAAGTGAAAGAGAAAAGAACCAGTCGTATCTATAGGCTTTTTGTTACTAGCAGCCTGTCAGACATGTCATTTATTAATATCTCATTAGATGCATCAGCAAAAACAACAAAAATTAATTTTACAAATATAAAATTTTTGCAAGATGGTTCCCAAATAACTGCAACCTAAAAAATTTGGCATATTTCGGTGTGTAGTGCACGAGAGAAAGAAGTGTCAGGCCTGTAAAAAAAAAAAAAGGATAAACATTAACTATCTTTAAAAAAAAATTGAAAATGAAAAAAAAATTTCATGTTTGCATGAGTCAGATTATTGCTGCACCTATATTGTTCTGCTGACAACAAATAAAGAAACAAGGTTGGCTCAAGACACTTGCACAACACTGTAAGCCGTTTATTTTCACTTATCTACAGTATATACTGACATCTTCCCTAAACTCCTCTGCTTAGGTGAAGACAACCCTGGAGAAGGCTAAACAAGCCCTTGAAAAGGAAGCATCTGAATTAACTATTGAGGTCCGGTCACTGACTCAGGCCAAACAGGAAGGGGAGCACAAGAGGAAGAAGCTGGAGGGTCAAGTGACAGATCTTCAGTCACGCTACAGCGACAGCGAGAAGCAGAAGGCTGAGCTGGGCGAGCGCTGCTCCAAGATGACTGTACGTGTCTTTCAGTCATTTTTAATCAGTACTCCATGTGAGTACCACACATGAATCCTAATATAATGTTTATCTCTGGTAGGTTGAACTGGAGAGTGTGACAAACCTACTGAATGAAGCAGAGGGCAAGAACATTAAACTGAGCAAAGATGTTACCAGCCTTACTTCCCAAGTCCAGGACACACAGGTAAATTATGTGCTAAAACATTCAGGATAGGAAAGTCACTGCTTTCTTTTTACAATAAAAGCATGTGTATAATTCTAAGTGGCTTAAACCATTAAGCTCTGAGCTGCTTTGCTGCTGCAGGAGTTACTGGCTGAGGAGACACGTCAGAAACTGCAGTTCTCCACGAAGCTGCGGCAGGCAGAAGATGATAAGAACAGCTTGCAGGAGCAGCTTGAGGAGGAGATGGAGGCCAAGAGGAATGTGGAGAGACATGTGTCCACTCTCAACATCCAGGTCAGAAGTCACACTAGTGGTTGTCAAGTTGAATATTAGAAGTTTTAGATGGAAGAAAATATGATCAAAATCTGTGATAAACTAAATAGATTTCTGTAAAGTTTCACTGCAGCAGGAGGAGAGGAGCAAAAGCTTCCAAATAAACTGAAAACTTTATCTAACACAGTTTTGGTTTGTTCTCAGTTATCAGACTCAAAGAAAAAGCTGGAGGAGATGTCAGGAAACATTGAGCTTTTTGAAGAGGGAAAAAAACGTCTGCAGAGAGATTTGGAGGCAGCCAACACTCAGTTTGAAGAAAAGGCTTCAGCGTACGACAAGTTGGAGAAAACCAAAAACCGTCTGCAGCAGGAGCTGGAGGATACACTGATGGACCTGGACAACCAGAGACAGATTGTGTCAAACCTGGAGAAGAAGCAGAAGAAGTTTGACCAGGTCAGAGAAATCAGAAAAAATGGCTAAGTACAAATCAGAATTAAATGTGAGTACTATGTGCTTTTGTAGCATTAAAGGATAAAATCTTAAGCTCTTAAAACTTTTAGGATTTTGGTCCCTTTTTGGATTTCAAGGATGATAATTGAATCTGATGTTGTAAAATGTTAATGCATGTGAAGGATATCTTAAAGAGTAAAACAGATCCGTTAATCCATGATAATAACTCTCCACTCTGACCTCCAGATGCTGGCGGAGGAGAAGAGCATCTCTAGTAAATATGCGGATGAGAGAGACCGGGCAGAAGCCGAGGCCAGAGAGAAAGAGACCAAGGCTCTGTCTCTGGCAAGAGCTCTGGAAGAAGCCCAAGATGGCAGAGAAGAACTGGAGCGAGCCAACAAAGCCCTGAGGTTGGAGATGGAGGACCTCATCAGCTCCAAGGATGATGTGGGAAAAAATGTTAGTGCTGAAACATCACAAAGAGAATTTATTAAACTCAAAACAAATAGAGCACTTCTGTTCATTTTAAACATATACATATATATATATATATATAAATTGATGGCAGGTGCACGAACTGGAGAAGTCCAAACGAGGCCTGGAAGCGCAAGTGGAAGAGATGAAAACCCAACTGGAGGAGCTGGAGGACGAGCTGCAGGCGGCTGAGGATGCCAAGCTGCGTCTGGAGGTCAACATGCAGGCCCTGAAAGCCCAGTTCGAAAGAGACCTCCAAGGACGGGATGAGATGGGCGAGGAGAAGAAGAGGCAGCTGGTCAAGCAGGTAAAGAGGCATTAAAGACTTTTATACTCCTGCCAGGAGATCTTATTCAGCCTGAAACAGCTTCACACAGCAGGAACGATAAACGATGCATTCTGACGGCAGGTCCGTGAGTTGGAGACGGAGTTGGAAGATGAACGCAAACAGAGAGTTCTGGCAGCGGCGGCCAAGAAGAAACTGGAGACAGACATGAAGGATCTGGAGGGACAGATTGAGACAGCCAATAAAGGAAGAGAGGAAGCCATCAAGCAGCTTCGCAAGCTCCAGGTGGGTGAGAAAGGATGGAGCAGCAGATTCAGCAGATGGCTAATGAAGCATGACTCCATTTAAAGAACTCCTTCAAGAAAGTGATTCAAGTCACTGTAGCTCAACATGCTGGTTGTCCCCAGTCATCTTAGCTGTGTCTAAAATTTGGAGCAAGAACAAACAAAATAAGAAATTCACACTGAAAAAGAAACTGAAACAAGTCAAAAATCAGTAAACGGAAAATTAACTATAAAGAGAAGAAAACAAGATTAGGGTGGGTTGAAGGAGTTTCAGGGATGAATCATCAATCTACATTAGACAAGAAGATAATACCAAAACGTTTTATGTGGGCAGAAAGTTTAAGCTGTTAAATTATGCCGTTTTGTGCAATATCTGTGATTTATTTTACTTTTTCTTTAAATATAACATCTCTATGAGCATCCTCCAAGAGTTTACTTTAAGATTGCAGCCTTATAATTAAACAGAATGTGCTCTGAAGAGCTCTTGTACACATCACTTGGCTACAGGTCAAAGCTCTTGTTTAAGTAGCTGTTAAATTTGATGTCTCATTTCTCTCCCCGTTTCCCTCTTACTGTATTTTTGTTTCTCTTGCTCCGTCCAGGCCCAGATGAAGGACTACCAGAGGGAGTTGGAGGATGCCAGAGCTGCGCGGGAGGAGGTGCTAATCACTGCAAAGGAGAGTGAGAAGAAGGCAAAGAGCCTGGAGGCTGAGCTCATCCAGTTACAGGAGGTAACACTGCAGATTCCTAACAAGGTAACAACTTCACTGTGAGGTGAGGCTTCAAAAAATTGGATGCATCTTTAATCCACTTCTAGGAACTGGCTGCAGCTGAAAGAGCACGAAAGCAGGCAGAAGCTGAGAGAGATGAATTGAACGATGAGTTGGCAAGCAATTCTTCTGGAAAGTGGGTGGAAAGTTCATGCTGTTGCTTGATCAGTGAAGTAAACAAAGAAAACAATTGATGGTGATATTTCCTGCTGTGGTCTGTGTGTTCAGGTCGGCTCTGACAGATGAGAAGCGTCGCCTAGAAGCTAAGATCGCCCAGCTAGAGGAGGAGCTGGAGGAGGAGCAGAGCAACATGGAAATCCTTAATGACAGGCTGAGGAAGAGCACGCAGCAGGTGACCAGGCCAGAGGAGCTACTGGAGTCATGAATTAGTAAAGTAATCATCCTTAACCTTTACTCTGCATATACTCCATCCTCAGGTTGATCAGCTGAACATTGAGCTGCAGGCGGAGCGCAGCACCTCACAGAAGAACGAGAGTGCTAGACAGCAAATGGAGCGCCAGAACAAGGAGTTGAAGGCCAAGCTCCAAGAGATGGAGAACCAGGTCAAGTCCAAGTTCAAGTCTTCGATCTCTGCCTTGGAGGCTAAAGTGGCACAGCTGGAGGAGCAGCTGGAGCAGGAGAACAGGTCTGGGACAAAGACGATCACAAAGCATCTGTCTGATAGCCAAAAATGATATTGAATGGTTTCATCTACAGAACTTAGACTTAACATGGCATTATAATAAAATCTTGCCCATCTCGTCACAGGGACAAGCAGGCAAGTGGCAAGAGTATGCGTCAGAAGGACAAGAAGCTCAAAGACCTGATGATGCAGGTGGAAGACGAAAGAAAGCAGGCAGAGCAGTACAAAGACCAGGTAAACACACAAGTCGCCACTGTACATAACATAGAAAAAGCTGTACAGTTTTGAATATGAACTCAGGAAATTCTCTGTTAACACACCAGGCAGACAAGGCAAATTCTCGCATGAAGCAGCTGAAGCGGCAGCTAGAAGAGTCAGAGGAGGAGTCTCAGCGTGCAACAGCCGCCCGCAGGAAGCTGCAGCGGGAGCTGGATGAGGCCACCGAGGCCAACGACGCCATGAGCCGCGAGGTCAACTCTCTCAAAAGCAAACTCAGGTAGGATGAGGTACCAAAGACTCGGTCCGCTTTCATGTTTCCTGCCGTTTTTGTCTTTTTCACCTTCTTATTTTTGTGGTGCTACAGTGTAAACATTCAGCTTGAAGAAAAATACAAGCTTGACAAAAACACATTAAGATCACAACTGTCCTCAGACCACCTACAGCACTGTGCACAAGTCTTGAGCCATCCCTATTTTGTTTTATTTATATATTTTGGCAGCAAAGTAAGAAACAGGTGCAGTGATACACTGAAACATGTTAAATGCAAAAAAACTTGCTTCCTGAGGGGGAGAAAATGCGTTTCCAAGCGTTTTATCCAAGCCTGGAGCATTATGCAGCAGCGCAGCATATCGACATACTGGCCAGATTGAATGTGCATCGAGGCCGATTTAAAACACAGGAGTACATTATCAAAGAAAGTGAGAAGAATACAAAAGAGAAAGGGACAGAGAAAGAGATAAGACAACATCAGACTGACTTTTACTGGCTCAATAAGCTCAGAGAAGAGACAGGATGCAAGACGGTTGCAGAATTAGCCTTCATTAGGGGCCGCCAAAGTGCAAAAATCCACCAAAGTTCAGTACCCCGTAAGAAATTTCCACCTGATAGCCACCCTTCTGTGGAGACCATTTCTGATGAGACCTCAGTGAACAGAAGGATGTGAGGCATCTCTCATGTCCTGCATCAGGTTTTACTGTTTACTGATCATCTTCAGTCAGTCTAGACACGTCCTCTTTTGTCCTCCATTAGTTCAGATTCCAGGAAAAACCAAGCTAAGAAATCTGATATTTTCCAGATATGCAACTAAAGAAATAAATCATTTGACTTTGCAACACAATTTACCACCATTTAAAAAAGTTTAAGTTATCTGTTATGTGTGGACATAAAACTGGTTCAGCCTTTGATTTGGGTGTTTATGCTTGAATGATTCATAGGTCACTGTTAAGTGGCTAAAAAAAGTAAAAGCCATAGTACTTAAAAAGTGATCGAGACCTTTTTTTATTAAAGATTACATCAAAGTCTGGCTCCTTCGAAACAAAATAAAGAAATGACGTGTAGTTCAAGACTCTTAAAAGTGCTAAAGGGCACTCTATCAGCAAAGCCATCTTAGGAGGATTGTAAACAAACCTTAAAGCACTACAACACTTATTAAACATTTGTAATCTTTGAGGAGGAAGATCTGAAAACCATTTCTGAGAAAAAGCAAAACAGTAATGTCCATCTCTATTACAGAGGCAACCCTGAACCTAAGGAGTAACACAGCAGGTACCTCTGCACCTAAAAATGCCCCATCATCATTTCTCATTCATTTACAATGACTTTTCATCCTCTATGCACTTTTAACTCTCTCATTTCTTCCATTGAGGCTAACTGAGAGAAATGCGGCTTATCAGCATCCAGTCACTTAAAATAAGTAAATAAATTTCAAGTCTATTTAGTTCTTATTCCCTTGATTTGATGGCCGTGTTTCTCTCAGTGCTTGGTTTAAATGCCATAAACCAAACTCATTTTCCTGTGCAAGGACTTAAATGAGTTACAAAGATAACCAGCGTGCTTGAGCTGTAACCGAAGCACAGCCTGTTACATTCTGTATTTCATCGATCCTCCCTGAATTGTGCAACACCTGACTGATTCTCCAACACACCTCAACAAGCACAGACCCCAGCACATCTTCTAACTGTGATGTGTGTTTTTTTGTTTGTACCTGTGTCGTGTGTGTGTGCACTTCTGTGGCTCTGCAGGCGTGGAAATGAACCCTCCTTTGGCAGCACGCAGCGACGCATGGGTGGAAGTCGAAGGGTGGTTGAGGATGCCTCAGAGGAGGAACTCGACTCCCAAAGCGACTTCAATGGAACAAAGTCTTCAGAGTGAGGGGATGTTAAGGATATCCGAATTACTGTTCAGGGCAACGTCCGCCACCTAAAACTAAAAGTTACTTCAAAAGCCTGCTTTGCTTACGTCCATAGCACTTCAAACTATTATTATTATTTTCTCTCATTCCCAGTAGTGATCTTATCTTGGAGCACATGTTCTTGACACAAAACATTCAGGACTTCTGGTGGCTCTGCTGATGTGTGACTTGCTGTTTGTTTAGTTTTTAATTTACACTGTTTGTTACTGCACTAAATGACTTTTTTCTTATGCAAGTTTTGTACACAGTAATAATGATGATAAAACTTGGTGCCTCTAATTACCACCTGCCTTAACTGTAAAGCAGAGAAAAGTAAAGTTATAGATGTGTAACTACTATCAGCGACCGTCGTCCTGTTGCCTGTGACTGCTGTTTCCCTTTCAGAGCAGCACTGAACTGGGTTCAGATTGAACATGTAGTCATTTCTAAATCCAATCGGTGCCAACGTTTGTTTCCCAAAAATTATTTAGCCCCTACATTTTTTTCTTTTAGTCACTGTTTTACATTTTTTGCAGAGTTAACTGTGCCATTATATAAATACTTAGCACAAAAAGGAAATTTGTATTATTTTTTTAACCCTCTTTAACAAAATCAGCTGGTGTATTAAACACGGTTGAAAAGCCTGATACAAAGTAGAACTTGTAAGGATTGTGCAATGAGCTGTGAAATGAGCAACACAGCTACCAAATGAGAATATTGCCGGGGATTTGGCACATTTTCCGGCCAGATACTGCTCACATTAGCTGCATTATTCATTAAACAGAACTGCAATTTGTAGCAAGTTCTACCTCGTTGTAAAGGTAACTAATCAGGCCTTCCAGCAATGTACAATGTACATGAAGGGGTATTATTAAAGGCGGGAGATATTCCACCAAACACAAATTTCCAGAGAAGTTTAAATTTAGATATTTTTTAGTTTTGTAATAACTAAGACTGAGGTCAGACAAGTATATAGGGTCACGTCATTAATAAAATCATGTTCCAGTTGTCAACTTTGGTCACCAAACAGCAATCATATTATGTCATATCTCCCCTTTGCTCAGAAATTTAAAAAATCTCATTTGATAATGTTATATATCATCAACTAATGTTTACATGACACCCTTTGTATCTATTGTTGAACACCTGCACAAGAAATAAAGACATAAAAAAAAATATTTTTTTTTCCTTTTAATTTCTTTCTTGTTCAGTAACTGAATTGATTCACATTATTGTGAGTTGTTCAGATCAATAGGAAAACAACTGCAAACCAGCAGGATAACGGACAGGTATAGTACCTCAGGCACGTACAGAAGCAGTTGAAGAGGCGCTGAACACCCAGAACACAGTGGTCAAGTATCACAATTAGCTCCTCTTACCCCAAAAAAGACTAAACAGCAAATACAACTTCAGTTCTCATTTTTAGATTTAGTCCCTATACTCTGGCTACAGCGTGAATATGTAACAGTATCATCTGCTGAATGAGCTGATGGATGGCAGTTATGGCAATTTTAGGTTAACCAGAAATATTTCTGGAAAACGCACGGCTATTGCACCAGATTCACTATAACTCAGTTTTTTTTTTTAAATATCAGGAACAATGTATTCAATATAGGCTCTACATATCTGCAGATATCAACTGTGCTTATCTTTTAACAGGATTAAATCTATTATTGCTTCATATCTTCTCCCAAACGTTCACCATGTAACCCTTAATGGCAGAGTGGATTTCCCAGACCTATAAGAGAATCACTACTATACATTCAGTAGTGCCCATCTAAAATTATCAGCTAAACAATTAAAAAAGAAAAAAAAAGGTTCCTGAAAGACTAGATCATAAATTTACAGCATGACAAATCTTGTCTCTGAGGCAGAAATCCTAAAACTACTTGTCACACTGATAACTTCTGCATACAAGAAAAATAAAGAATCTGATGAGACAAGTCTGTGCAATGGCAGGAAACGGATACCCAGAAGGAAACATACATTCCCTTATTAAAACAAACAAACAAAAAAAGACAACCCTACATCAGTATGTTAGTAAAGGTTTTTTTTTTTAAGTTAGGTTGAGAGGTACTGATGAGCAGCCAGTCTTACCTGCTGAAGACACAAACCAGAATGCTACAAGGGAATTATTTCTACCATATAAAACAACACTGGGATGGGGGAATCATAGTTTTCTCACTTTTGCATCAGAATGTTGTATATTTTGTCACTGATTTCTCAAAATGTTGCTTTGGATCATGATGGCTCAGAACTGATCAGCTGAGACTCACAATTATTCCAATCTAATCGTAAAATGCTATCCATCCATTTTCTATACCGGCTTATTCCAATGCAGGGTCACTATCCCACCAGCTACCAGCTACAAGGCAGGGTACACCGTGGACAGGCAGTCCATAGCAGTAAAATACCAACTATGATCAGTAAAATGGAAAATGAGCCTGTGAAAAAAGAACAGATCAATTTTTAAAATTTGATAAGTCTGATACATCCTGAAGGGCTTAGCCTGATCAGCGGTAGTAAAATGTTGAGGTTTGTGTGGTTTCAGATGGTGACGACTCCTCAGCTGCGGTCTCTTTTTGAATAGTAGTCAGAATTTATCCCTGATTTATCAAACAGACTGCTGTCTGCTGGAAGTAAGACACTGGGCATGTTTACATGACACTACAGGGGGAAAAATGCATTATTCAGACTAAAACTAGACCTTTAAAATGCATGTAAAACATTAATCTGACTAAAATGAAAAGTCCTAAAACCAGACTTGGTGTGCTTAGACAATACATCTGGGAACAATCCATTCCAACAAACTGACTGCTCATGAATACTAAATTCAGAAGAAAAAACAAAAGTCACTGCAAAGCAAGGCTTAAAAACTGAGGAGGTAATTTCACTAATGAAGGCAGTGAGGCTAAAGTACTAAAACTTATTTCTTAGCTCATTAATTCACTCAGTCTGGAATCTGACAAAAAATAATTAGCCAACAACTGATTATTGCAAGCCAATGGTTAAAGGAAAACACGTTAAACTGAATATTTTTCTTAACGAAGCATATTTTCATACAGAGAAAGAAAACAGCTTCTGACTTTCTTTCTTTTATCACAGCTTTGGTTTAAACTAAATTACAATCCAGTTTCTTGGTCCCTATGGCTGAGTCACTTTCCAGTGCCCGTAATTAACTGGTCCTTATCAATAGTGAGCAAGTGCAGCAGCTACACTAAATTAGTTTTGTGGGTTCTGCTGTGGTTGATCCATAACAGAAAGCAGTAAGCAGAGAAGGTCTGAGACGTTGCACAGTGGAATTTATGGCGTGATGGTGATGGCATCTTCAAGACGTGGTGCTGCTTCCTGTGATATAACATATTAGCCTGAGGCAGCAGGAGTCCATACGTTGATGGATGGTGCCGATCTACTTGCTGTGAAGACCCTGGTGCAAGATAAGACACTATCTTGTTAAACTAGCTCCGCTGATTAAGAGGCAGCATGGGAAAACAGCTCAGCTCAAAGTCCTGTTACTGTAGCTTGAGAAAGAGGGAGGAAGATTGGGAGGATAGTGTCTCACCATTTTTCTCCTCTTATAGCAGGATCTTGACCCCTCCCTGAGGAGAATGGGGACCCTGTGAGAGCCCTCTTGGAGGAGCTGGTCCAAACTCTAACCGCTTCACCAAACTGAAAGACAAAATAAAGCAGACCCGTACATTAGCATATCCCCGAATAACCAAAACCAAATGATGTTCTAGTGTCTTTTCCCTCACCTGTCGTACTGAGGAGGGCTAAAACTGCTGGCTTGGACCTCAGGACCTGCTTCTGAACCTGGAGGACTACCAGCTCTAGGTAGGAGTGCTGGTCTACTCACAGTGGTGTCATATACAAAGTCTCGACAAGACGCTAGCTTTGACTCCAAATTCTGACAGGGATCATACAAAAGGTCTGCTCAAACGTGCAAATCCAAGATTGTATTTTAATTTGAATATAATCATAAAAATTCTTACCCCAACTTTTCTCAGCAGCTCCCCCACAATATTTAGTGCAGATATTCTAGCAGATGTAGTGAGAGGAGTCCCTGTTAGACCATCGCCTAAAACAAAACAGACAACAGCAGCTACGTACATTGTATGAAAGTTAAATTTCTAATAACCAGCTTAGTTTTAATGTCAACTACCTCGCCGGATACTGGAGTTAAGAGGCGTCATGTACGAGCTGATAGGTTTGGAGGGTGTGACGGGGTTCACCGAAGAGGAGCACGACAGATCTAGACGATCTGCATCCTTGCCAAGGCTGCTGGATGGTCTTCTCTCCTTCTGTCGTACAGCCAGCTCCTGGCGAAGGTCTGTCACAAGCAAAACCAGATATGAGTCAGCGTTTATGAAATATTGTCACATTACATTTCATTTCATTTAGTACCAAAATTTAAACAAAGAGACTTAAAACAGATATGAATTACTGATATCTCAACTGTTTGATTAAACAATTCATACTTGAAGTCATTTCACATCTAACAAGCAGTGATGTTAGTGTACTCTAACAACAAGCCATCAAACAACAACATGGCTGTTTAAATCATCCAAAAGAGGCTAAACAGCTGAAAACAGCGTTGAATTAAAACTACACATCAGCTCACATAAACAGACAATACAAATGACAAAAATAGAATCAACACATAAGTGATTAAAATGAGAAATGAAGGATTGAGATTTTATTCATCCCTAAAGAGAAACTATAAACAAACACTGGACTGGTTTAATTAATCCAGTATCAATTTTCACCAAGTGAGGTAAAGGAGAAATCAGGAGGTCTTGTGAACTTGAGAAGCCACTGCCAGAGTCTTGTATACCTCTTGCTTCGTCCTTGAGCCTCTGAACAGATTCAAGCAGGTTCTCTTTCTCATCCAGCTCACTTTCCAGGAAAGCGTTTCTCTCAATGACCTGGTTCATCCGTTGCTCAAAGTCCTCCAGAGACATGATGGTAGCCCTGACACAAGCAGAAGTCCATGACCATTAGCCTCACTGGAAACATACTTATTGATGAATTTAGCTATATCAGTGTGTCTATATGTATTACAGTCAGCGCAAACCTTTTCACTGTGGAATATTCCAGCAAGTTTATAGCACAATTCATACAAAAATTAAGTTAAAAACACTATTATAGTCTAAAATGTTAAACTGTTTCCTTTTTGTTTTCTATCTCTGCACAGCTCGTTTCATGTAAATTCTCATCAGCTACGAGGAAGTAAAAGAAACAAAAAATGGCATTTTAAGGCTTACGCACAAGAGAATGTAGCATAAATAATTAATGTAAATTAACAGAATAAAAAGAAAAGAAAAGCAATACACAAAATAATTACATAAGACCTCCTAATCACTGACCTCTTAGTCCTCTCTAGGTCATCGTTTGATTGCTCCAACTCCCTGATATACTTCTGCAGATGATCTTTAACTGCTGTGGTCTGTGCCAGGTCTCCTTCCAGCGTTGAGATGTGCCTCAAAGCGTCAGAATGCTGGGCCTCAAATTTCTCCTGTGAACAGCACACAAATCAGCTCACACTGCAGATGCTACAAGGAAATGCAAGTTTATTTGTATAGCACGTTTCATGTACAAGACGATTCAAAGTGCTTTACATAAAACATTAAAAGCATTACAGCGGGGTGCAGGAAGCAATAACAAGTGCATTAAAAACAAACTTAAAAGCAGAAAGATAAGAAGCTCAAATAAAAGATAAAATGCAAGAAATAAAGTTCCAGTGTGAGGAATTAACAGTTCTTTTGAAAATATTATCCCTGATTTAAAAACTGCCGAGTCAGCAGACCTGCAGGTTTCTGGAAGTTTGTTCCACATGTGAGGAGCTGCCTCTCCACATTTAGTCCTGACTCTGGGAACAGCAAGTAGACCTGACCCTGATGACCTGAGGGATCTGGTTGGTTCATAAAAAAACCCCAGAAGATCCTGAATGGATTCTGGTCCTAAACCATTCAGGTCTTTGTAAACTAACAGAGGATTTTAAAGTCAATTCTTTGACAGACTGGAAGCCAGTGTAAAGATCTGAGGACTGGAGTTCTAGGGTCTACTTTCTTGGTCTTAGTGAGGACTCGAGCAGCAGCGTTCTGGACTAACTGCAGCTGTCTGATGGACTTTTTAGGGAGACCTGTGAGGACAGTGTTGTAGCATAAATTACCAAGAGTCTGATATGAGTAAAAGTAAATAAAGTTTAATACAGAAAATTATTGAGTACAAATTACTTGCAAGTTGAGAGCGGTCTCCTTAACCCACAAGAAGTCAGCAGAGAACTCTGATCCACAAATCAGAGAAACAGTTTTATTCGTCTGGTCCCCGATACAAAGTCAGACTCAAACCTGATAAAGTCAGTGAAAGAGACTAAATGGTGCCACTTAGTTTGCAGTCCTCAGAGGACAATCACTCACAAACAAGCTGGTATCCTACACAGCTATTCTTATCCAGCAGGTGAGCGTCTTCGAGACGTTCCCATATCCAAGGTCTGGGAAGAGAGTGGCCAGCCTGACCTCATACAGGCATGCACCATAACCCAGCAGAAAGAGAGTAACTTCAATGTTCTGTAATATACTAAATGGATTAACAATAATAAATGAATAAAGGAAAGGACTATATGTCTGATTATTATATGAGAACATATGAGCGATGATTATGATATGCAGTCAAATTACTTCCACAACAGCATTCAGTCTGCTGAGTCATCAGTCCTTTAATCCTTGATATGTTCTTTAGGTGATAACAAGCCGACTTCACAACTTTCTTAATATAACGGCTAAAATTCAGGTCTGAGTCCAGGACTGCTCCCAGATTCCTGGCTTAGTTGTTAGTTTGGAATTTAGATGTTTGATGCTAAGAACAGACTTTTAATCTTTCTTCCTTTGGCTTCAAAAACAATTATTTCTGTTTTGTCTTTATTTAACTGAAGGAAGTTCATCCAGTCTTTAATATGATCGATGCATCTGATCAGAGTTTGGATCGGACTGTAGTCTCCTGGTGAGATGGTTATTTTTTAGATTTGTGTGTCATCAGCATAACTGTGGTAACATATTTTGTTGTTGTTTTTTTATCATTTGAGCGAGTGGCAGCATGTAGATGTTGAACAGCAGTGGTTAAACAGCCCCACGATGTCAAATGCAGTACTGAGATCTAGTAGTACCAGGACTGAAATGTTTCCGTTATCTGTGCTCAAGCAGATGTCATTAAAGACCTTAATTAGAGCAGTCTCAGCGCTGTGGTGGTACAAGGTCATGGCAGGTTAATGCAGCTTCTGATGATGAAAAGTGTTTGTTTTTTTTATAGACTGAGACATTTAATGATTTATTGATGGACATACCAATTTCAAACTTTATCTTTGCCCCTTACAAACTTTGCTAAACCAGGAGTTTTATGTAAAATCCTGCCCTCACTATCTATTAATGCTCCCCTCCCCATGGAGCAACAACAGCAGTCAGGTGCTTTATAGAAAGGCGGGATTTTTCCAGTAATCGTGGATTTGGTATGAATGTAGGTTAACTGCTTTAGCTTTATGTACCAATTACATATAATCAATGTGCTCTACCTTGATACTTTCCAGTTCTAGCCGAAGTCGGTTGTTATCCAGCAGCAGGTCTTTGTTTCGACCCTCACACTGCTTCAGCTCCGCTTCCAGTTCTGCTTCATAATCTCGACTCATCTGCTGGAATTCCTGCAGCTCTTCGTGAGACTCCTCTGCCCTGGTGACAAAGGTATCTTTAACACATCTATAATATTGATGTTGCCTTCAAATGTAATTGTTATTTTATTTAAAAGGTAGCTGGTTGAATTTCAGTATGTCCTGAATGTTACCTTTGCTGATGTCTCTGTGCCTGCTCTTTCCAGAACCCCAGCTCCTCCTCTAGAGATGCAAATGAATGTGCAACTGGCTCCACCATATTTGTTGCTCTGTATAAGAATGATGGCGAAGTACATCAAAGTAGTTTTTCATTCATCCGTCATCTAGTTTGAGGACACGTCCCACAACCGTTAGCCAACGCCGATCGGGATAGCTAATAGAAGTCATCCCAAATGTGGAGTTTATCATAGTTATCAATGGTTTATGAAATAACAAATTGGCATGTGGATTTTTTTGTGTTTTGTTTTGGTTTAACAACTATGAAAATGTAGATCGTTCGTGAAAGTATAGCACTAAAGAGTACACTAGCCAGCGTTTAGCTAACTCAAAGCTAACCAAAATAGCTAAGCGGCTATATCGGAATTTCCCATTACAGATTTAAACTAATCTAGCGAATAGGGGGACTCACCTGAATACAAGGATTACAACATACTACAGGGAGGGGAGTGTATGTCGACGTTATGCTGGATTTTCAGGGGTCTGCGTTCTGGAACTTGAACAAACTAATCTCTTCCTACGTTAGGACGACACTCGACTCAACCAAATACAAACGAACCGACGCCTTTTGGATGCCATTGGATATTACGAATGACGTAAGGTAAACATTAACCAATCATATTTGCTACTGGCTTAAAACTGGCTGTGGTAAGGCGGAGCTTCAGACGCCGTCTCCGCCTTCTGTTGTGATGCCTGTTTTGTTTTTGTTTTTTGGTGATGCCATTGTCATATCGGAAACAGAAACTGATGGTGGGTACTATGGAGATTAATTAAAAGAATTAATTTGATGAAAAGTTTTTTATTAATTTCCCGAGTGAAATCATGTCTTCCTCCCACCGTCCAAAGACATGCATGTTAGGTTAATTGGTGACTCTAAATTCTTCCTAGGAATGAGTGTGTGTGTGTTGTTTGTCCCTATCTATGTTGGCCCTGCGATGGACTGGTGACCTGTCCAGGGTGTACCTGCCTCTCACCTAGTACAATGCTGGGACAGGCTCCAGCTCTCCCCGCGACCCGTAATGGAATAAGCGGTACAGACAATGGATGAATGAATGAAATCATAATGTTGTTGTAGGTTTAATAAAATTATTAATAGTATTTTATCATTATTAGTAATGGTTTTATTATACATAATTAATTGACTGTCCAAGTCTTGCTCCTCTCTGCTCACAGGTCAGGTATTGTAGTGGTAATATTAGTAATGGTAATGATAGATAAATAATAACCATAGTAAAGAAAGGTTCAACAGCTTTTCATGACTTAACAAAAATTCTTTTTTATTTTAAAAATCCTAAAAATACTCAATCAATTTTTTTTGTAAAATACTAGTTGTTATAACCCCTGTCATTTTTTTTTTAGTTTTTTTTTATCAATTTATTTCAAATTTATTTATAAAGTATTTTTACAACAACCTCAGTTGACCAGTCAAAATGGCAAAACCATTATAAAAACAGAATAAACCAATTTAATTTATATAAGAAATGACAAAATAAAATAACATAAAATACATTAAAATAGCATAAAAAAAGTTTGGATAACTTGAGCTTATCTACCTTTTATAACTGATGCATGGCATTACACCACACACATAATGTCTCAACAATGCATTTTAGAATGAAAATCAGAAAAAACTTTATTATTCTCAGAGGGAAATTGATGCACCGAGTCAGTGCTGTTCCAGTGAGGTCATCACTCCATCATAAGAGTAACACTGGAGCCAGACACTGCACATGTACACATACAGCCAATTTTTCATCCCAGAATAACGTGCATGTTTTCACACTGTAAGAAGTAACTTGCATAAAGGTAGAGAAATATAAGGGAGTGTGGATTGCCATGCAAGCACAAATAAATCATGCTAACTCCACAAACAAACCCCACAACCTGACAACCAGTCTCGTTTTTGTTTTTTTCTGTTTTGTACTCTTCTCTTCTGCTGCATCACCTCGCAGTCTCCTAAATGTGAATGTCCGTATTTGTTTTCAGCTCATTATGGACATGCTTTTTGTTGTAACCTCCTTCATATTCAAACATGTTAAACAGGTTTTACTGTATAAAGTGATCCATTCTTGGAGGTAGGCAGCTTAATAAACGGTTTTCAGAGCAAATTGCATGGCTTACTTTGATTGACAGGTAATTTAAAACCAAACACAAACAGTGTGCACCAATAAAGAATAACCCCTTTACAATCGTGGTAAATTCCTTATTTATAACAAAACAATGTTTGCAGTCAGCAACAGATTGCATTAGATTCAAAACACTTGCATCAGAAATAAGATATCAGAGAGTTCTTGAGCTAAACTGTCAGATGGTCAATCTATAGGCAGTGGGCACTACCTTCTGTTTTTTTTAAAGAGATTACAGTATTGTACTTCTATATACATCCATCAGCTCAGATAATACAAGACTTTCTTCTTTTCCATCACAGCAGGACTTATCATCACCTCCTAAATAATCAGAAAGAAGGAGGTGTATGTTATATGTCCCTCAGATGGGAAATTATCTATAAAATAAGCCAAAGTTAAGCAGTTCAAATGTTCTTGCTTACGTCAGTTTAATTATTCTTTAGCTTTCTTTGTTTCTTTGTTCTTGCGTGAGCACGTCCTCTGACTATCCAACACATCGGTCTTCACCTGACCCAGAGTTTGTAGCAAGCACATGGTGTCAAACCCCTCTCCGCCAGCCTGTTGCAACAACTCTAGCACCTGTTAATGAGAAATTTGTAAACTTTATGTCTTAGAAAAAGCTTCAGTAAAAACAACTTAAACTGGACCTAAAGTGTTTATGTTGAGGCTTACCTGCAGGCACTTATATGACTTCAATTCGCTCAGGTTCTCTTGCAGAAACAGCAAATAAATACTGAGATCGTTGTATATGGGTGTGACCACACCCAAAGCACCAAATCCAGGCAGCATTTCATAAGGCCGAAGGAAGCTGGCGCTCTGCCTCGCTGGTCCAAGAGCAGCATACACCACCAACGGAGTGAGGAGCACATACACACCCAGGTTGATGTAGCTGAGAAGCCTGAAGACGCCCACTGCTACAAGCTTGCACTGAACAGCAGATGGCACCATGCTGTCGTTCTTCAGCACACCTGTCCGCAGGTCACACGGAAACTCGTCGGTGAGAGAAGCCAGCAGGATGTAGTAGGTGAGAAACAGGCTTGCCAGCAGAAGGGTCAGCAGTGTCAGACACCGACACGCCATGTACTTAACTACAAGGCTGCGAGAGAAGCGTTTTGTCTTCAGATACTGCTCCACTAAAGGGTATTTAAAGCAGCCCTCGGTCAGCTCTAAAACAGTGCTGCAGAAAAATGCACATGGACATAAAACATGAGGTTAAATTTAGCTAAGCATACTGTGTTTAAGTAAAACAAGAGCTAACTGACTAAAAGGATATCTTCTAATTAAACTGTACATATGCTTAGTTTCTCAGCATTTCACATATTTTTGTTAAAAATCTATCTTGTTTTACGTGACACTTCATAATTAAAATTATTTTCCTTGCAGTTGTCCCAACAGCTTGCATTGCCGACTAGCACCACATCTTCTTTAGAACTGCCAATGAGGAAAAACAAAGACTAAACATCCAGCTGTGCTCATTTGCAGATCACCAGATTATCTCATAGTCTAACTGCTGTGACTACGCGGTTGAAGATAAACTCATATCAGGGTTGTTTGGATCATTTTTCTCATTCCACCTTTTATTTGGTTATGACCTCACATCCACTTCTTTTTCCCATCCTTCTTTCTTACTTAAGTTTATTTATATTCAGCTTTTGTTGTTTCAGATCTCTGCATTTTTCATAATTCTTCTGAAACTATTTAGAAATTTCAGGCATTTACCTTTGGGTGTCTTCGGACGCATCCTTTCCATCTAATGAAGCCAGATTCTTGGCTAGTTTAATGGCACGATTATAAAAGCGGTCCAGCTCCTCCATGATGAAGCTTAGATCAGAAGAAAGGTGCGGAGCTGCAGTGAAACGCCACAGCAAGGCAGGGATGTACATGAGGATGGCCAAAGAGAGCAGGATGTATGGAAAGAACTGAGGGTGTTAGAGAAAACAGAACACAGGAATGTGTTAAAGAAAAAAAAAAGGCAAAGCCCAACTTTGATTTGTAAAAATAATTTGATGTATTATGATTTTAGCCTAATGAACCAGACCAAATCTAAAGCTCAGTCTTTAAGTTTTATATTCCATTTCCATTTATAATTCCATTCACTTCTAGGGTCAGTTTAAAATGATAAATTAACTTCACATGTATGCATGGTAAAAGAAGCTGGAATACCCAGATCCCAGCTGAGACTCAACCCAGCTACCTTCCGGCAATTTTAAAATATGAAAAAAAAGAGTGAAATTTGATATTTTCTCTCATTTTAGTTGGCTTCACATTGACTTTTAGTTTTATTTTGAGCTGACATTTGTCCTTCCTCATTTCTGTTTCTTTGCTTCACACCTGTTTGGTGTTGATTTGCCATCCACACCTGGTTGTAATCAGTCATCACTCACTCTACAGATTATCCCCAGTTTCTGCTCTTCTTTTTCCTCAGATGGAAAATGACGGGTTGTTCATTCCATGTTGGGAGTGAGTCTGTGCCTTGAGCACAAGAGTTTAGGTAACTTGGGGTCTTGTTCATGAGTGGGGGTTGGAAAACAGAGTGAGAGATTGGGGCAGCTACCACAGTTCTGCACATGTTGCCGTGGTGAAGCTCAGTCATCCAGGAGAGGCTCGCAGCACCTGCGCCTCCACTAAAGGAGCAATCTTGGGAGCCATCTCCACCAAGACTGTGGCCCTCTGATCCACTCCTGGACCACTGGCAGAAAAAGGATGGATGATTTCTGTTTTCTCTGCCAAAGTGTTTGTCTCATTGCTTTCTCATGTGTGAGTGACATGTTTGTTTCGGTTTTTCACCTTGCTCTTGCCTGTGTAGTGCATTCCTGGATTTTTAAATTTGTTTTTGTTTGTTTTACCACTTTTAACACTAACAATTTGTTTTTTTAATCCTTTCTTTAAATTCTACGCTGTGGACTGATTACCTGTGCTTTGATAAATCTAATCTTCCTGGATCGTACACTGACAGCGTCCTGCATTTGGTTCTTCCTGACGTGTATCTATCACGTGCATCTTTACAGATATATCTGGTACAGTTGCAATACTGTTATACATTTATGTTGGTGCCTCATAGCAACCAGTTCTACTTCAAGCCTGTACCTTGTGGAGCCACAGTGGTGAACTGTCACCTTGTTGCTGCACTGCAGCCCAACAAAAAGAGTCCACATATGCAGCTTGTCTCCAGGAAAAGTTAGTGGGAGCAAAGCAGCTGATCTGGGTACCTGTGTTAAAAAAAGAAAAAGAAAAGAAAAGCAGGAAACAGCAGGCAACTTAATAATTTTGCACATAGAAAAACAAAAGTAAAAAAAAATTATGGCCTGATTTGTTTCTGGCTTGCTTGCAGCATTCTGTGCGTCAGTAATTAAGCCATCCCCAATTACAGTGAGGGTACAATAGCAATTCAATAAAGCACGTACACATCACAAATGACCTAGATTCACAACAAAGTTTTAATCTAGGCTGCTATATGTGGCTACTTTATCCACAATAGGTTCCTGTCTATCAAATGTTTTGGAAATGCAAATGTTTAATGAAGTGATAAGCAACCACATCAGTGTTACAGCTTTAATCAGTCATTCATTTTGAGCTCTTGTTGTGCATGTAAACTACTAGCGTTGCCATGCCATGCCAGTAATATCACAAAAAACTGTTTCACATAACTCAGCCAATTTTATTAGCACATGTATTATTAGGAAATAAAAGTGAAAACTGCTACTTGCCCACAAACATTCTAGCTGTAACCAGCATCACATGTTCTGAGTAAAAAAAATAGCCTCATTCTATCATTTTCATATTTCATACTTCATGCACCTCCACTGATAAACCATATGATGGACGAAATTCCCTTGTGTAAAAGAAGAGAGAAAAAACCCTGACACATTGGTAGGAAAAGCACAAAAACATAGTTTTAGAGAAAAAGCTAGATCAGGGGTGCTCAGGATCTCCTATCCTGCAACTTTTAGATGCAAACCCTTCTTCAACACACCTGAATCAAATGAATGGCTCGTTACCAGGCATCTGCAGAGCTGAATGACAAGTGGATAAAGGAATTTAACCATTTGATTCAGGCATATTGGAGAAGGGTTGCATTTAAAAGTTCCAGGATAGTAGATCTTAAGGACTGAACTTGGGCACCCTTGAGCTAGATTGTTCAAGTAGTCACCAGCTGTGACAAATTAAGCTACAGTTAATAATGCTGAAGAAAGACAGATAAAAGTTTATTTTACTCAAAGCAAATTTTCATATTGCCAGTGAACTGGACCACTAACCCATCTCATTTACATGTGCCTGCCGCCTCCCCAATCAAAATAATTCCAGACTGGCCCCTGCAGATTTTTCTGGTTCAAAGGAAATCCCAGCATCTCACCCTCTATAGCTGCTTTACTCTATTTGCTTGGGAGAAATCGATCCAAAAACTTGACCACAACATATTTCATTACCAGAAAGATGAAGGTCATTCTCTAAAGCTAGAATCATGGAAACATGCTGAGTATCTAGGCCCCAGGGTGTGGCTGGACTTGATGAAGTGTCATCTAGGTTTGTGAAATGTTGATTAACATTTTCAGGTCATACTAAGAGCCATGAAAAAATATTAAAATCGTATTTATGTGATATATTATCCATCTATTTGCAGAACAACTTAAAATTCCACCGGCTGGGTTGTAAGGAGAAGCGTTTCTAAAATCAGCAGCAGCTGTGCTATGCATCATGTCTGGGCGTGAAAAGGGTGGAGACTAAAACCACACCTTCTACACTTTTCACACCTCCTTACTCATGTGTGGATAATATCACATTGCTTCGCCTTCCACAGCATGTAAGTCTGCGTTCAATCGAGTAAGAATAGACCTCCTTGCATTATTCCACATGAAACCGAAGGTGTTCAGAATTCAACTTACCAACTGAAACCTCTTGGGCGAAAGCGAGCGAGATGAGAAACAAAGGTAGTCCCACTGCCACGAACGTGACTATTTTGTCCACTGCTCGCTCCAGACGCACCCCTTTATACTTCGCCTCCGTGGCATCTTTTAACAGAAAATCGGAAAAGACGTACTCCGTAGCTACGGTGGCTATCGCCATGGCGGATGGAAACAAAAAGCCGCTGCGGACTTATTGATAAAAGAAGACGCTTTTTTTTTTCTTCTTCTTCTTTTTTACAGTTAACCGAGAGCTAACTTCGTCTGAGATGTACTAGATAACTTCTGTGGAGCACAAATGATGATGACGATGAACGCAGGGATGGAAATATTGTTTGTTTGCCTTCCTCTGTTGACTACATCGGGACAAACGGTGCACCTGCTGTCCCGTTACTGAACCCAGACATCAGCGCTCGCGGGGGGTGTTACTGAGTGGCTGCCTAACGTTAGAGGGCGCTTCTCATCTGTTCAAGCACCTTTTACACAACAACGCGGGATATATTTTATTTTCAACCCTTTTTGTTTGTTTGTTGATGGGACGCTATGTAAAATGTAAATAAAATCAGAATGCAGTTATTTTCTAATCTAATCAATCCATATTTTATTCCCAGTAGAACATAACACTTTGAGTGGTCAATGTAAGAATAAAGCGGCTATATGTACAGTCCATTTACCCCTTATTTCATATTATCTTGCTCTCAAGGAGCCGGATGTTCTTCTAATCTTTTAAAAGGGTCTTGAACCGTAATTCTCTCGTTTTTCTTAAGATGCTGACACTTTTTTCATGACTTTTTTTCCTCCTTTGTCTTGTAATTTCTTTTAGTCTGTTCAACCAGTTACATAACTACAGGGATAAACCGGTGTTTATTTCCGCACTTAAGAAACGGCATGAAAAAAAAAAAAAGAATTAAATTTTATCTTAGGCACTTAATTGCCAGCCCACTGCGAAGACATATTTGTTCCATTTTCTTAACTGCAAGTAGGAAAATGCGTTGTAACGGTTATAACTGTGGCCGGCATGAAGTCACAGTAGGGAAACTGGGAGAAAAATTATGCTAAATGACAGAGAACTGGACTGAAAATCAGTGGAAGAGTAGGGATCCCCAACTCTAGTTCCGAAGGCCCACTGTCCTGCAGAATGTTTCCCTGCTGCAACACACCTGACTCAAATTAATGGATCAGTCGCAGACTTGTGCAGAGCCTGTCAGAGATCCATTTAATTTGAATCGGGTGTGTTGCAGCAGGTAGACATCTAATACCTCCAGGATACTGAGAACCAGGGTTGGGGACCACTGTGATAGAGTGATGAGTCCTCTTTAGAACCCAGATCGCAACATTACTGAAGCAGTGTTATCTGAACAAAGAACAAAACACAAGGCAGCCAACATCTAAAGAATAGCTTTTGAGAGTCCTTCAGAACTTTTCCTCATGACTACAAGAAAATACAATAAAGTTTGTCTAAGAGAATTTAGACTGTGTTGAAGAATAAAAGGCAATCATTCTTGATATTGTAGAGCCAGGTGTTTGCATTTTATTACTACTTTTATACTTTAAGTTCAGAGACAGTTATTAGTGATGGGGGTTCATGGGTGGGTGAGGCAAGTGTGCATGAAGCTTGGTTTGTATGTATGTGAGTTTGTGTGCGATTGTGTGTGTACAATTATGGGGTGTGCCTTTTTATTTTTGTTATAAATTTGATGTGAAGGCTTTTAAATTTTTGTATTGAATATGCATGATTTTATTGTGTACAGCACTTTGTGTTGCCTTGTGCTTGAAATGTGCTATATAAATAAAATTTGATTTGATTTGATATTGACTTTTAAGATCAATAGGAACGACCAAATCTGTTTTTTCTGTTTTATATACTGTGTGTGCTGTTTTCCTGACAGTAAATAAATTAAGAAGAAGTGGGTTTTTGCACTACACTGTAAGTTGAAATTGTAAAAAGTCTTATATGGAACTGGTGCGAAAGACGATTCTATCGTCCTTCATGTTGCGGGGTAACTGCATTAAATGTACAATCTCTAAAACTAGATAAAACTAGTATTGAAAATTGATGGCGTCACTTTGCATGTTCAGTAATTAGATGTCAAATGCAATAACTCTTAAAAGACTGTCCACATTTTACAGTATTTAGGATCCTTTTCATTATTTGTTGATACAAAGAAAAAAAATTACCAACAGGAGAAGTGTAAATGATATTTGATGACATACATGACATTATTATCTGTGGAATGGGGTGTCTCTTGGTGTGGAAGGATATCGTTTCCTTACCTGGTGCCAGGACATGTTTGTTAATATGATTATTTTTAAGAGACAGCTTGTTTTAGAGGAGGTGGGGTTCTATGTTCATTTAATCCGTGTGTGTGTGTGTGTGCGCGCGCGCGTGCGTGTACAGGAGAGAGAACATGTTTAGGTGCATGTGTGCTTTGATTTGTTTGTGATAAACTTAAGTGTATGAATACTTGTGTTTTAAAGATGCAGAAACTTGTTTTTTTTATTATGTGAAGCACTTTGTGCTGCAATCCTATATGAAAAGTGCTATATAAATAAAGTTTGATTTTTTCATTACATCAAAATACTTCTATAAAATCGGGTATGAAAAAAGTTAAATTATTTCTTTGGGCTACAGTACTTGCCATTTTAACTCTTTATTGCTATATCATCAATATGTAATTAAACTGTGAGCACATTATCATGATCAATTCAAGACGGATTAACTACACACTTCGCAGCTACAGTCCGGTTCCATCATTCTGATCAAGTTATCTGTTGCAACCTAAAACTTATCCCACCCAAAACTCATCAAAAAGGCCTTATCCCATGTGAAATTAGTTTTATTTATTTATTTATTTATTTATTTATTTATTTATTTATTTATTTATTTATTTATTTATTTATTTATTTATTTATTTTAACAAATCCTCGTAAATTTAAAAAAGTTGAATAAAAAATGTATGACGTGTTCTAACGTGTTGTTCTGGCTTTTATAAAAGTCGTAGCGAACAACACAATTTACGACACCTGATCCTACTTTCTGGCAGCTGTCGGTTACAAATATGTGCGCGTTCCTAAGGAGACGGACAGAAGGGAATAGAGCTATGAGGAAGATATGAAAGAGGAGGCCTTTGCAGGTAGATAGCTAAATTACTAACCGTTGTGAAATTTACAAGCTACCACGAAATAACGATTTTACCATAAACGTATTTAATGGCGGCGTAAGATATCAGTTATTTATATGTTTGTATATTGCTGCTAGAGCTAAAGGAATAGTGTTGTTAGCCAAAATAGCTACATGCAGGTAATGTTAACTTTGTTAGAGAGCTAATTTCGGTTAGGAGGCAAGCTAGTTAACAAGCCAGAACAGATACTAACAAAGTTAGCTCAAAAACCAATAACCTTAACTAGGTGGTGGCTAACTTAGTCAGGCGTTCGTTTTAGTGGCTTGCTTTGGGAAACCCTAACCTAACTGTCGCATCAGCTTTATAAAATCTTTCCAAGTTGCTATGTTTGTAAACGCTTTCAGCATTGAACAAATTCTGTTGATATAAAGTTGGCCACGGAGCTGTGTCAGACACACTAACCGCCAGACTGTTTGTTAAACGAGTCACGGCTCTGTATTGAATCACACCCATTTCCAGTGTAATACTCAAGAACTTATGTTAACCTTTCGCTGTCTTTACTTTGTATAGGAAAGCATGTGAGACTAGAGATGAAGGTATGGTGAAATACTGTTGTGGTTTGTACGATGAAAGGACTGAGAAAGGAGAACTCCATAAGCAGCTCCAGAACTACCCCATGGCTGAGTAACCTCAAAACAGAGCCATCGACCCTGCTATGGAAACTCAAAGACTGCTTCTCCTCAAACGAAACCACATCAGCTCACCAAACAAATAAAGGAGTAGGTATTTATTAATCTGTGGACGTTTAAAGTGTCTGTACACAAATTCAGAGCACTGAGATATCAAGAGTAAAATTAAAATATTTTAGGTACATTATTTGAGCATTTGTGTAATTTTGTGTATAAGTTCCATGGTCCATCGTTTGCTGTACAAATACTGCTAACATGCTCTACTTTTCTAAACGTGTCTGAGGCTTGTTTGTTTTGTAGTGTATTAAAATAAAAAGTATATTTCAGTGGAAATGTAAAATCATTAGAAATATATAGTGAGCAACCATGATAACATAAGTAATGGGGCTGTTAATTCAGAAGCATTTGCATACAATGGGCTCCTATAAACCAAAAGATGCTTAGAATAACATGTGATGTGAGGCTGTTTGGACCTAGTGCTAACATGTCTTGAATGATCTGATCACACAGAAACAGCACTAAATACAAGTTTTAATGCACTCAGGAGAAATTTAAGTGTCTACATATTTCCTTCCTGCTCTGCATAATTCAGAAATTGCCCGTGCTGTTTTACATTACAAGTTATTTCTTGCAAGTACCATAATTTTCTGTACTCTTTGGGTTCAGCTGACTAATGTGAAGCTATAAAATGTTTTTAAAGTTTTTTAAAAATCCACCAGACTAACTCTTGTGGTGATTTTGGTTTTATTTATTTATTTTAGAACAATTACATGGACAACGGAACGGGAGTACTGGAACTAAAGGATGTCCCTCCTCCTCCACACCCCACATCCCCCTCCCAGTTATCCCAGCCCTTCTCTGTGGCCCCTCTGCCTCCTTGCTTGCCGCCTCCTTCTCAACTTTCACAAGACTCCCACCAACAACAGCAAGAAGGGGCTTACCCCAAAGTAAGCATTTGCACCCACTGTGACTATCACAGCACAGATGGCAATGGGTTGCTGGGTGGAAGAGGTGTTGGGCGCAGGAGTGGCAGTGCTGGCCTTGTTTCACATCATATAGCTCCAGGCTGTTTAGGTACACCCATCAGTAGCAGCAGTAGTAGCAGGTCTGGGGCTTCCGCTGGAGCTTCATCTGCTAGTAATTTTAAACATAACCTAAGTTTTAGCAGTGGAGTTGAAATTCCTGATTCCTTGCTCAATCTTGCTTGTAAACCTTGCCTGCCTTTTTCTGTTGCTACCTCTCAGCCGCTTTCATCACAACCCTACCATCCCTGCTGCTCAGGACTTCTACAAACTTGCTCCGTCGGGCCTCTTTCATGCAGTCAGCCCAGCATCTTTCCATCTTCATCTTCTCTGGCTTCCTCTGTTTCCTCTTTACCTGCACCTTTGCATGGCTCTTGCTTGGTTTCTTCTGGTTTTTACACCTGTGGTGTGGACTGCAACCCATCACCCAGAAGATCCCAGAGAAGGGTGCACAATGATCACCCAACTACCACCAGTTTTACTACTTCAGCCTCCCCAGCACACTTTTGCTCTAATCCTTTGCACCTGAGTGTAGAACCCACGGTTTGTGTGAAGGGGGCACACTACTGCCAGGAATGCTCATTGAAGGTTGGTGCTGCTTTCTTTTTTTTTTCTTTGTATTTGTGTGTCTGCATCATAAATGTGTTGGTAACTTTATCCTTTACCCACTGATGACAGAACTACATAGATTAACCCAGGTTTTGTAGTCAGAGCAATACTTATACCTTTAACGTGATATTATATCCTGTGATGTTAATTATTTTCCTTATTTTCAGCCAATGAATGGTCTGACTTCAGGGCTTGAAAAGGTGTGGCCCAATGTTCCTGCTCCTCTTTGTAATGGCTGTGGCACGTCCTCAAATGGCAATGTCATCCTGTCATCCACCAACCTCAGCAAGACTGGGCACAAGTATGGTTAGTGAACTTTTATAACCCAATTTTTACTTTCCACATGTCTTTGTATTGAATTTACTGTGCCAACAGTAAAATAATTTTAATGATGCTATTAAGGTTCTTAAGGTTTTTTTGGTGTTTTTTTTTTTACTATTGTTGGGTTCTTTTTAGGTTCTCTAGATAGTAGTGGTCCTGAGAACATCCCTCCAGTAGGTGTATTTTGGGACATAGAAAACTGCAATGTGCCCAGTGGACGCTCTGCTGGAGCTGTGGTCCAACGTATTCGAAGTCGTTTTTTCAAAGGACATCGTGAAGCAGAATTCATTTGTGTCTGCGATATCAGCAAGGAGAGCAAAGCTGTCATTGAAGAGCTCAACAACTGCCAGGTATTTCATGGGGGGTATTGAACAATTTCCCTCTATATGTGCAACTTAAAGGGACTTTAGTTTGGTTGGAAGACTTGGTTTGACTTTGACAGTGCTCACATTAATCCAAATGGTGTATAAAATTAGCCACAAATAAATTGCCTTTTGTATCAGGTCACTGTTGCACACATTAATGCCACATCCAAAAATGCGGCTGATGACAAGCTTCGTCAAAGCCTCCGACGCTTTGCTGAAACCCACACTGCACCTGCAACTGTCGTTCTAGTATCATGTGAGTTTCTAAGAAACTACAATAAACGACAGCCATATCACATACATGCCTGTCCTTTTATAATTTCTAATTTCTTTTCATTGTCAACAGCGGATGTGAATTTTGCAAGTGAGTTGAGTGACTTGCGTCATCGCCATGGTTTCCAAGTAATTCTGGTCCACGGCAACCATACATCTTCAGCTCTTCTGCAGCATGCTCACTGCCATGTGGCCTTTCAGGAGATCACAGCTGGTCTACCACCACGAATGCTTGTCAAAGCCCAGGTAGGCCTCTCATATGGTCTTTATTAAGGCCTAATTTCTTTTATTTTTTAAGTAAGGTAAGTAGGTACTGCTGTTCAGAGTAACAAAAGAGAATATTGTAGCATGGACTCTCCTAGAGGGTGAGGTAGTTTCAGCTTTCTCTTTTTTTATATCTTAATTATTTTCAAACGTTTTCAGCCCCTTTCCGTTCTTGCATTGGGGTAATCTTTTTTTTAACTTCCACTCAAGAAATTGAACATAGTTTTGCACAATGGCAGAGCAAAACAGCTACATCTTCTGTGTTTCCACACGGGCATTCTGTGGTTAAAAAAATAAATAAATAAAAAATAAAAATCACAATGGAATTTGAGTTGTTTTTAGATGGCAACAAAGTCCTCTTCTATTGTTCCTGAACTGAGCAGCAGTTTGTTTGGCTCTTCTGTCAAATCTTCCCTCAGTTGTTCAAACTGGGAGCATGCCAAGGGGAGCTAAGGCCTGTTACATACTCTGCAATAAGCAAGAACGTTTTTCTTGTTCTCAATGCCACGAGAGGTGGTTAGTGACTTCTGGTGGCTTGTTTTCGAAGCTTCAGCCAAGCAGAACTTTTTTCTCTTGGAGCTCCAAGAAGTATTGTGTGATTGATTGGAAATTTGAGGTTAACATGGAAAGTTGTCACTTCTGCATTTGCGCTGATGCAAGGTTGAATTGATGGCTTTAATTAACAGCTGATTGAGGTGTTGAAGGTATGAAAATAATACAACACGTGATATAAATACGCTGACCCAACCCTGGCACGGATGCAGTTTCTCATATGAACTCAACAGGGTCAGTTGCACATAAACTTACAGACACCCCCCCCTGCAGTAATCTGTGCCCCTTCGCAGACAAAGCTTCTCATGGAGTATGAATGTATGTTGACCAGACCAACACAAACGTTTTTTCTTGTTCTTGCAGCCTCGAGAACACGAACATAGTTCTTGCTTCTTGTGGAGTATGTAACAAACTTGAACCCTTTGTACTGCTGGCTAGATACTACTGATACTTGCCTCACACAACCCCACTTAAAAGAAAACAAAGAGGAAAATTTTACAGGGAATATCCTGCCATAAAGTTTTACTGTGGGGGCATTATTATTAAAGCAAAGCACATTGTCTGGTGTCCTCTGCTCACACATTTTTGGAAGTTGTGGTCAAATTATATTTTTTAATCAGATGAAAGGACTGTGCTTGGTTTGAGTCATTAAGCTGCAGGCCACTTTGTCTTAAATGTCTCATTGGTTTGTTGCACAGATTTTTGTCTAAATTTTTCACATATCCACCAAGAAAGCTGGCTCTTACTCATAATTGAGTTGATTTTAGACTTCCCTGATAAAGCCCATTCATCTCCAATTACTGTGTAGTTGGACAGCCAGATCATGTCATTATGCATGGTTACAACCATGTTAAATCATACTTCTCTCTTACGAGACAATAAATATGTTAGGCTCTTCTTTTTAGCCATCAAAATGGTAAAAATATAAACTTATATCCTTGCTTTGTCATTGTGAAATATTGTATGTAGAATGATTTATTAGCTGATATTGGCAGTTTAAACTGAAAAATTAGGTCTGAAAACCTGCATACAATTGTCAGCCCTTCAACTGTTTTTCAGTTTTGTTTTAAAATAGAAGTAATGCAAACCAGACGGGCACAATGTCTCTTCCTCCCCTCCCTCAGCCCAGTTTCAACCTCCTCTATGTGCACAACCTCCCTGTCATCTGTGACAAGAGCCTGTGGAACGCAGTGAAGCTCAGGCTCCGCCGCCTGTCAGACAACTGTGGTGGCAAGGTGCTTGGCATGTCCCAGGGCACAGCAGTCCTCCGTTTTGGCAGCCCTGAGGCAGCGACACGGGCCCGCAAGCGAATGGAAAATGAGGATGTTTTTGGCCACAGAATCAGCCTTTCTTTCTCTCCAAGGCCCAAAGGCGACACAAGTGCTGAGGCTGAGCTCCAGTCTCAACCCCATTACTTGCCTCAGTCTCATCCCCAGCCCTACCAAACCCAGGATTCAGTGTTCATCCCTCCCCCATCCATATCCTGCTTCTCTTTTTTTCCCCTGGAGAAGCCCAGGTCACCCAGGAGGCCAAGGCGGGCAACCCGCCCATGCCTCACCCCTGGCCAAGTGCCTGAGAGGCCCTACAGCCCCAAGAGGGGGTCCAGTGGGCCTCCCGGTGGTGCTCCAGCCAAGTCCCACCAGGTCAGCAGACTCATCCATGCCTGCTTCCCCTCATCCTCCACTGCCCTCTGTCCTTGTCTGGGCTGCCATGTAAATCGCAATAGCTCCCCCCCCCACTCTCCCTCTAATTGCTGCTTTACCTAACAACTTGCAATTGCTTGCTTGCTTTCATTTGTCTGCCTGTGCTAGCATGTAGCATGTATAATTTGTCGTTCGTGCTTAATTTATCCTCTGCTGTCTTGCATGTTATTGGTCATTAATCCTATTAATGTGCGAGTTGCTGAATAGCTTTTATGTATTTTTGTTTTGTGTGCTTTTGTCCAGTATATCTGTGCTGACATTTTTCTCCATCAAGCAGCTAGTTTTTGTCTAATGTATGATTTATCCTTCCGCTTATGGAGAGGTAATTTGGCGTATGTTCATTTCAACCATGATAAACTGATCACTGGCAGCTGGGAAGGCTTGTCTTTTTCTTGCCTTATTGCAAGCATTACAGAAATCTGACCGTTAAATCAATAAACAAGGGATGGGTATAAATTTATTGTATTATCCCATGGTCTACAGTACACTGAAGTAAAAAAAAAAATTCCCTATATTTTTATTTATTTTTTTTAACACTTTATAGGTCAGTATTTCCCATTGACTTAAAACTTGTGTGAATTAATTTTTTGTTTTCATTGTGCAAAACCCGTCTGTTACTTTTTCTGTTTGGTTTTATGTCTCCTTCCAATTCTTACTAATCATTTGAGCATATGCATTTGTGAAAACTGTTGCGAATTATTCAGAAATATTAATATCTCATCCCCTCTACCTGATTCAGGAGCTGGTTAACACAGAAGGCAAGCCCAGAATGGGTCTCCCACAGCTGAACAAAGGGCATGCTGCTTGCTTGTCATACCATAGTGATGGTGAGCCAAGAGCACTGGAGTCCAAGACTGGCCTCACCGGAGAATCTATGTACAGGAAGAGGTACAGATGGGAATATAGATTCAGGAATGCTTGATGAGATTAATAATTTGCCTTATACTTTCTTTGTACCTATACCCTTCAAGAGGGTTATAATCCAGGCACAAAATAGTGTTTCAATGCCATTTTTTTTCTCCTAAAAGCCAAGACTTGAGAGAATGATATGCAGATTAGAAAAGGCTTGTGCTGTTAGTGCTATGTGTTTAGTTCTGTAAAGTACTGTTGTTAATACATTGTTTAGTTTTTGTTTGGATGAGACTATAGTGTTAAATCCATTGATACATTCATTTTACATAAATTTAGCCTCATAATCAGATAACTGAGACTGTCCTGATAAAATGTCTAGATGTTCACTGCTTCAAAGAGTTTCTTACATGCATTTAAAAAAAAAAAAAGGCAAAACCAAAAAAACCCAAATCTAGAAGACCAAAAATAACTAAAAAGAAATGACTTTATTGTCCTTCTGGGAAAACACAATGAAGTAACATAATTTATGATTCATCAAAAGAGTGCAGCATTTTGAATCCTGCTAACCCCCTCCCTGTTCCTGTGTAGAAGAGAGAGCTCCAGTCCTCAAAGTGTAACTGAATCGCCTTTAGAGAAAGGAGATAGAAGTTCTGTGGAGTTCCAGATTAGCACACCTTCGGCCTTCAGCAAGTTGAATCTGCACAGGAGCTTCAGTCCTCATGTTGTGTCTCGGGGCTCCTGGTCCTCCAGGTACTAATGCAGATAACATTTTCCAATCCACCTTGAAGCAACATTAACTGTGTATTTTAAACATATTTCATTCCTCCAACAAAAGGAGTGCTTCCCCCTGCCTTTCCAGCCGCTCCTCTCCTCTCCTTGCCACTCCTCGAAGTCCTTGTCCTGAAGGCCCTCCTGAGCCCCTCTCAGAGGGGGCAGAGGTCCAGGTGGCCAACCTGGACTACAGAATGTCGCGTATGGATCTGCAGCAAACACTGCAGGACACCTTCTCTCGATATGGACAGGTAAAGCTGGCTCTGAGGACATCATACAGTGTATTAATACACCAAATTACAGTTCAAAAGAAGAGTGTTAATATGGACATGTTATGATGATGGTTTGTCTTTGTGGTCTGTGTTGTTTTGTCTAGGTGAAAGTTGTGGAGCTGAGCCCCCACACTGACTATCAGCTGAAGGCCACAGTTCAGATGGGTTCCCTGCAGCAGGCTATCAGTGCTGTTAGCGGCCTGCACCGTTATAAGATTGGAGGCAAACGTATTCAGGTGTCTCTGATCACTGGCGGCAACAACAAATCTCTTGCCTTGTTCAGGTGAATATATTAGCCAGTTTTCCATTTCAGGACTTTTGTGTTTCAGCCATGTTGTCAAATTTTACTTTGGTCATTTTACAGCACAGAGATCATCTGTATTCTTCAGGATGCTCCAGCCAATTGTCTTCCTCTATTCAAATTCACAGAGATCTATGAAAAGAAGTCAGTACCCGTCATAGCACTTTGACCTGAGCAACTCTGACCATGTTTTGCAACTGGATTCTTGCATTTACAAAATCCGTAAAATTAGTGTATTTTTTTTGTCTCTCTTCATACTTAGATATTCCCGTAAAATGGCAGCTGGTGACCTGTACAGACTACCAGATCTGGTTTCAGTGCGGGAACAGGGAGGCTCCAAGCTGGTTTGCCTTCTGCCCAACAGCCAAATTCGTCAGAGTCCGCTGGGATCCTCTCAGTCACAGGAGTGCTCATCCTCAACGAGTGGGAGCCCTGTTGTGTTTGAGGAGCTTGAGTACCATGAGCCTGTTTGCAGACAACATTATGGACAGCAGGACTTTTGGTATGAAAATGTGCATAAAATGTCCATAGTAGGGATTAACAGGCTGCCGCTTCTTACTACTTCACTGATTGAGATGTTTTTCTTTTTGCAGTGAGACTGACTTTGACCCAGACTCCTATAAAATCCCATTTGTCATTATGTCTCTGAGCACTTTGTCCTCTGAGGTCCAGAGTCTGTTGCAATCACATGACGGGACCCTTCCGCTACTAAGGTAACAGCCACCTTCTTAATCTGTGTATAAGTTTACAAAAAACAAAAAGCAGCACATTTATTTCCACACATTTGCTCGCATTGTAAAGTAAATTTGTTTTGCTTTTTTTAAGTTTCCCTGACTGCTATGCAGCTAAATTCAGCCCTTTGCATCTTGGCAATGAGACACTGGAAGGTGGCGTTCCTCTGGAGCATCTTATTACTTGTGTTCCCAGTATTACAATAGTCACAGCTCAGAATGGTTTCAAAGTCATAAAGTGGGTCCACAACAAACCACCGGCACAAAACTCTGGTAAGAATATTTACTAATGTCAGAATTTGAAGGTCTGTTTAAGTTAAATTAGTAAATTTCCGTTGGTGCTATGTCTACACAGTCTTTTTATCAGATATGTGTTTCAAGCATTTGTGGGGTAAAAAAGGTGTTTTTATTCAGAGCCGTGGATTCAACGCTGCAAGAGTCCAGTTGGTAATCCACAGCTCATCCAGTTCAGCAGAGAGATTATCGACTTATTGAAGAGTCAGCCATTTTGTATCATGCCAATCAGCAAATTCATACCTTCATATCACCATCACTTTGCCAAGCAGTGCCGTGTCTCTGACTACGGTTTCTCCAAGTTGCTTGAGCTTCTGGAAGCTGTACCACATGTCTTGCAGGTACTGCAGTGGGACTTACCTTTTTGATAACCACTTTATACATTTGTTATGTTTTCACATGGGTTTATTTAAAATTATTTTCTATTAACAACAGATCTTGGGTATGGGTACCAAGCGTTTACTGACACTGACCCATCGAGCCCAAGTGAAGCGCTTCACCCAAGACCTGCTTAAACTTCTTAAGTTTCAAGCCAGCAAGCAAGTGGCAATCAAGGAGTTCATGCAGGCCTATCATTGGTCAGTAAACATTACTGACATTTTGCTGATGATTTCTTTGTCTGTAATTTCCCCTCATGAGTATTTAGTGTTGCGTTTTTTTTTATTATTATTTCTTGTGTTATCAGGTGCTTCTCCAGAGACTGGAGGGTAACTGACTATGGCATATGTGACTTGATGGACCTACTGGCAGAGATCCCTGACACCACCATCACCATCTCACACCAGACCACTGACACAGTCATCTCTGTTCCAAAGAGGGGTCAGTTAAAAATCGTTAACTATTGATGTTTTTGTGAAAAGGGAATTATTAATGTTGAATGAACCACTAGTTTGTGACAATTAGGTAATTTAGCTTTGTTTCAGCTTAAGACTATTTCAAAAGTTTGTATCATTAGACATTTTTATTTAATTTAGTCCATTTTAGTCATTTTACAGTACAGAGTAAAATGTTATTTATTTATAGAAGGTTTATGTGAAGGCCTGTTTTACTTTTAAATGCATAAATGATTTTTATCATGTAAATAACTTTTGTGTTGCCTTTGGCAGGAAAAGTGCTTTATAAATAAAATTGATTTGATTTTGATTAAAGGTAATTTCTTATTTGCTAGAGCGTACTGTAGAGGAAATGGAGCGCACCAAGCAATTTGGGAAGGAGGTGGTGGATCTTCTTCGTCACCAGCCTCACTGTCGAATGGCCTTCAGTAAGTTCATCCCCTCTTACCACCACCACTTTGGTCGTCAGTGCAAGCTCAGCTACTACGGTTTCACTAAGCTTGTGGAGCTCTTTGAAGCAATTCCTGACATCCTGATGGTAAGTCATTAATTCTGCTTTGTGTTTTTAGTGTAATTCGCTAAAGGAGTGTATTGTACTAACATTCACTTATAAAATTATCACATTTGCATTACATGCAGTTACAGTTACTATTTCAGTCTATCTGAAGTCAGTTTTACTATCAAATATGTCTCTCCTTCATCAGGTGTTGGAATGTGGTGAGGAGAAGGTGTTGAGTTTGACTGAAGTCGAACGGATCAAGGCTCTGGCTGCTCAGCTGGTCAAGCTGCTCCGGGCTCAGAAGAACTTCAGTCTTCCCGTCAGCCAGCTTCTACCCCAGTACAGCAAGACCTTTGGCTATGGTATGCGTCTTCAGGATTATGATGCAGCCTCCCTGCCTGCTCTGCTGGCCAAACTCTGCCATGTTGTCAAGGTAAGAAGAGAACCAATTAAATGCTTTCAGAGAATTGTCCCACTTACCAGTTACATTACTAAAAGTACCATGATCAGGCAGTGTTGTCACCAGACACTTTCCAGAAAACACTTTCCTTTCCACTTTACTTTTATTTATTTTTTGTTAATCTGAAATCTGAGGTTTTCCACTGAGTAAAAACTACCAATATGTAGCTATTTGTAATGCCTATGATAGTCTGGGGGATTCTGTTTAATTGGGTGTAGAATGTTGAAAAAGTTTTGTTTGGTTTGCTTTGACTCTGCACTTTTACTAAAGCAGATCAAACTGCCTGGACAATGTCCTACTATTACAACTGCTCATTAGAGCCAGTATTTCCCAAATGACTACTGACCAAGAAGCAAGGGAAAAAACAGGAAGTAGAAAAAACAGCTTTTTGATTGGCCAATTAGCAAGCTATGACATTATCAGATGCTACACGCCTGATAGGAGGGGATAAACTCAGTTTTAGAGTTCCTGGATAAACAAATATTGTTTAAAACCTTCTCACTAAACATGGAGTTTAAAAGTATGTATGTTCAGAAGCTGAAAGTCACTCACCAGCAATGGAGTAATAAATTGGGTTAAAAAAAATGTATAAAGGACTATTTGCTTGCCTAAAGAAACTCTAAGGACGCTGGCCGATTGTTATTTAAAATTTTATTTGAATTTGTGACTAAAAAGAATACAACTCTTCATTCCTTGGTGTTCATCTTGGATGAAAACCAAGATGGCAGCACGAGCACACGCAGCGGCTCCAGGCTCTCGGGCTATTTACATTTGTTTTGATGTTTGTGTTTTCACCTGCATTTTTTAGACTGGAAGCCTTAATCCAGTAAGGACGGGCTAACCTGATGGAATTGGGGGAAAAGTTTTTCTGCATCGCCAAAGCCAGATTTTATTTCACCAGAACTGCAGCTGATCGCAGAGGTCCTCACAATCTCTCTTCTGTGGTCCAGGATACAGAGGAGACAACGTAAACCGAAGCAGAGCAAGCTGCTTGCTAGGCTAAAAGCTAACCCTCACAGACTGGTTCTGCCCAGTCTTCTCCTTGCCAACCCAAGGTCTCTCACCAACAAACTGGATAAAATTCGTCTAAGGATTGTCTCTCTTAAGACTTGACAAATGTGTGGCAATCTTCACTGAGACCTGGCTGGACAATAATATCCCTGATACAGCGGTGGAGCTAGCAGGGCGCTCTCTGTTCTGGACTCCGACTGGACTGAAGCTTTGTGTAAGACCAAAGGCGGAGATTTGACATTGTACGTTCACAACTGCCTGATCATTGGGCAGATGAACGCTTATCCAGAGGCAGCTTTGAGCGTGGCTGCGGACTTTAACCACGTGGAATTAAAATCTGTTTTCCACAAATCCAAACACTCCTCAGAAGCTCCTCGCCTCTGGATATCGGACCATATTTCTGTGGAGTTGATCCCTGGTTACAGACCTCTGATCTGCAGGACCAAACCCACCTCCAGAACCATTGAGATTTAGACTGAGGAGGCTTCCTCAGCTTTACAGGACTGCTTTAAGCACCGAGACTGGGAAGTGTTCAAAGAGGCCGTTGATCTGGAGGAATACACGTCGTATGGGGTGTCCTATGTTCACTTCTGCACTGATGCTGTCCTACCCACAAAGACATAAGCCATGGGTGGACAGCACAGTTTGATCTCTGCTAAAAGTAATGGAATGCAGCCAACAGAGCAGGAGACAAGATGGCTTATAGCAGGATCCACAAACATCTGAAACGGGGCATCCAGCTGGCAAAGCTCTGGTACAAGCAGCGCATTGAGGAACATTTCAATGACAACATGTGTAACGTGGAAAGGTATCAAGACCATTACAGAGTACAAGCGCAGAGACCAGCAGGTCAGCCACAGCCCCACTCTGCCTGACACCTCGAATGGCTTCTTTGCACACTTGGACACCCCAAGCAGCAGAAGTAATGTTCACCTTCCACAGGCAGAGGTGCAGCATCAGCCTCTTACCCTGCAGCTGCACCAAGCGACCTCCACCCTGAGGAGGATCAACATCAACAAGGCTGCGGGTCCAGATTAGGTGTCAGGTCAGACTCTAAAATCATGTTCAGACCAACTGGTAGAAGTTTTTTTTTTTTTTTTTTTGACATCTTCAACGCTGCAGCTTTTCCCGGTTCCTGTCTGCCTGAAGTCCTCCATTGTGCCTGTGCCCAAAAAAACAGCAATTACCTCATCAATTACCACTCTGTTGCTCTCACCCCAGTGTATCATGAAGTGTTTCGAGCGGATCCTCCTAAAGCACATCAAGGACGCCATCCCTGCCGGACTGAACCAACAGGTGCCAGGTGGTGAGGATAGGGACGTCACCATCTTCACCACTGACCCTCAACACTGGAACGCTGCAGGGTTGTGTGCTAAGCCCTGCCCTCTTCACACACGACTGCTCTGCCAACCACCCCAACAACTTGGTTGTGAAGTATGCGGAAAAGTTGGCTCTTATTTCTCTGGAAGTTGAAGCTGCTTGTAAACTTTTACATTGAGAGCACCCTGTGTCTCAGTGTGATGGCGTGGTGTGGCAGCTGCACAGGACAAGAGGAACATAACCCGGGTGGTGAGGACAGCTTGGGGGATTGTTGGCCGCTGTTCTGAGTCCAGAAGAGGGCCAGATGTATTGCTGCCGACCCCACCCACCCGGGCAATGTTTGTACCGCTTCCATCAGGAAAGCGGTACAGGAACAATAAAAACCGCAAAAAGATTTGGGCTATGTCCACATGTCACCAAAGCCGGTTCAGGTGTGAAAACGGTGGCGAAAACTAGGAGAAAGGCTTCAACATCCCCACGACATCTCTGTAGTATATACTACAAAGCTGTAGGGGTGCTAAAGAGTAACACTCCAAAGCTAGCGCAAAACAACGCATGCACAGATAAAGGCTCACTGCATGTTGCAGGAACTTCACTTGGAAGAAGGGAAGATGGCCGAGGATTCATTGTGATGCAAAAGAGACGCTTACGCTGTCCTCACAGTACCACAGACGGTAGAAGACTCAAACCGATCCACTATGGTATCTGGTTTCAGACATGATCAGTTTTATGCAGGCTAGTCCCTGGCTTTGTGGGGATGAAATGGTGGTTTGCTAAAATACTACTGGCATCATGGGAGCAGCCTTTGTCCTTGGCACTAGGATTCACTTTTTTTTTTTCTTTTTTTTTTTACCATCTAATTTCAACAAACATTTAAGTGATCACCATTATTCTGGAATTTTTTCTGACCATATTTATCCCTAGAGATGATGGCTATTCTGGTACCTTTTTATTAATGGGTTGGACAGTTCTTAACTAAATTGTAGCATTTTCTACATCTCCTTAGATGTTTTCTCTTGATGCATGCCAATGATTTGACCATTTTTAAACAGAACATCTTTTCCACAACCAAGGGATGTGCCTTGACATGGTTATTTAGGAAAAGATCATTTGGGGTTAAATAATTTGTTGCCAGCTGAAAGATAATCGCCCTTGTAGGAATTATCCAACAAGAGGCTCCTGTTTGCTCAAGTGAGGATTTTATTTTATTTTATTTATTTTTTTGGCCAGGCAGTGTATATGCATTAACAAACATCAATTTTCTTATCATTTTCAAGGTGGTTGATGGCTCAGAGGGTCGGGAAGTGCAGTTAATCAACAGGAAGTCTCTTCAGCTGCTAACTTCCCAGCTGCTGGCTCTGCTCATGTCCCAAGAAAAGAGCCAAATCTCCAAGGGTATAAAGGTGGAAGAGCTGAGCCAGCATTACCTGACTGTACACGGGAACCTCCTAAATCCATGTGAATATGGGTTCCTGTCTCTGAGTGAGCTACTCAAGAGCCTCCCATATATTGTTGAGGTTAGACGACGATCTGAAGAAACTTACTAAAGTTTCTTTTTAAACATCAGTTAATGTCTGTTACCTCTCCCCCCCTTTTTTTTCCCTCATCCACTCTCACAGTTGTACTATGAAGAAAGTGATGAGGATGGAAAAGCTGGTAGTGCCGCTGGTTGCGGTGACGTTGAATGGGTGAGGCTCACAAGGCTTTACCAGTTTGCCAGTAACGTTCGTGAATTGCTTCACACCTACCATTACAATCAGATCTTCCTGACTGAGTTCCAGGGTGCTTATAACAAGTTTACAGGCTGCAGCCTTGAACCACGTTCTTATGGATACATCAGCACTGATGAGCTGCTCAGTGCCGTTCCACAGGTGGAAAGTTATTCTTTTTATTTGTCTTTCTAAATATAGTGCTATTGAAATCTTTTCGCACATCTCATACCTTTTTGTGTGGTGTTGCCTATACGCAAAAATATCCTTGTTTAATTCTGCTTTTATTTTATTTTGGGATGTATTGTCAGGTGGTCTGGATAAAAGGGCATGGTCACAAGAGGATTATCGTTTTGAGGAAGGATATGAAAGGTAAAAACATATTCCCCAATACATGTTTAATTTAAGTCCAGTATAATTTTAAACCACCAAGGGATCCAGCTTACTACAGGACAGGATGAATTTTTTTTGCATTTCTGCAGGCAAAATCTGGGGAGGTGCCAGAATGTCTGATCTGAGCTGTGCTACTTTTTCCTTTCCGTTGGGGTCCCAATCTTACCAAGCCAACCTTTACGGTTGCAGCTTGACACATTGCAATCCAAAGATTGGTTGAAAGAACCCCCCACCTTCAATTCTGTAATGGGAACAACGCAGAAATAATGCCACGTTTATATATATGATGGGTTCTTGTTGTTTAAAGCCACTAGCCAAGAAGGAAAAACAAAAACTGGCTTAGATCTTATAAAAAACCTAAAAATTTAAATCTCAAATAATTAGTAAGCAAGTTAAGTTTATTTATTAAGCGCTTTTCACAGATAAAAATCCCAGCACTGTATGTAAAATGGGTGCAATAAAACAGCATAATTTCATAAATAACACCAACAAAATGTTTTCCTGAATAAAATAGTTTTCAACTAGAATTAGAATAATATAGAATATGAACTCAGTACTTGGTTTGAGCTTCTGTTGCATGGACTCCTGCCTCCATGTGGCGTGGCATCTGAAGGCAGCATGAAGTGCTCTAAAATGTCCTGGTAGATGCTGCGTGGACTCTGGACTTAATAAAGCCCAGTGGACCAGAACCAGCAGATGACGTGGCTCCCAGATCAACACAGACTGTGGAAACTTTAAGCATCTTGGATTGTTGCCTCTCCGTTCTTACTCCAGACTCTGGGACCTTGATTTCCAAATGAGATACAAAGTTTGCTCTCATCAGAAAAGTGCACTTTGGACCACTGCTCAGCAGACCAGTTAAGCTTCTGACGTGTTCAGGAGCTGCTTGACAAGAGGAATACAACATTTGAAGTCCAGGTCCAGGATCCATCTGTGTGGTGGCTCTGGAAGCACTAACTGAATCCTCAGTCCACTCCTTGTGAAGCTCCCACACATTATTGAACAGCTTTTTCCAGGCTGCTTCATCCTGGAAACATCACCATCACTGACTCCCTCCCGGTGGAGGGAGTCAGTGATGGTTTTCTGCACAGCTGTCAGGTCAGCAACCTTCCCCATAATTGTAAATTCTACTGAAACAGACTGAACCATTAAATGCTCAGGAGTCCTTTGCAGGTGTTTTGGGTTAATTAGCTGATTGAAGTGTGGCACTTAGAGGCTACAACATTCTAACTTTCACACTATTCTAATTTTCTGAGAGCAGCTTTTATTTTGCTGTGGCGCTGTGCCACAATTATTTACAAGCAGGGGAAACCCAAGTCGTGAGATGCAAATTATGATGATACAGCCTGTGTGTGTGTCTGTTTGTTTTTTAGCCAGAGCAAGCTCTTCAGTGCCCAGCAGCCCTCAGCCTAGAGAGAACACGGAGAGCCCGAGAGACAGTCCTGTTGGAAGTGCAACATCTGGAACGCAGAGTCCAGGTAATGCAGGATTCATGTTTTTATACAGGATGGGGGGGGGGCTCCACATTGTGCACATTCATAAGAAGAAAGGCACACCCACCTTCACTGCTCAATGTAAGTCGGAAGACAGCGTGGTGTTAGTGTGACAGAAGAAATGCTTCTTTGGCTGTGAGGGAAAACTAAATTTGTTCAAATTCCCAAAGGAAACAACGTTCAGACGGCAATGGATGGAGTTTGTTTTTGGGAGCTAACCACAGAGTTGCACCAACGTTTGTATTTGTGACCGGCACTTCACTGAAGACTGCTGAATGAATGAGGACTGGTGCAACGAGGGATTTATGACCGGGCTTTAGCTGAAAGGAGCATCTGTTCCTACAGTCGAGGAGCCCCGTTTCTGATCCTGAACCTCCAAGAATAACCACATAAGTTGTCTGTTTTGTTTTTCACAGTGTGGGCAACAATGAAACTAAAGGAATTAACCCACACTTACTTTACCTGATTGCTACCAGCAAGTAACGCACTCGTAATAACTAGAAAGTTGGCGATCAACACTTTAGATGGAAATGCTACAAACCTAACAATCAGGCTAAAAACACCCAGCTGTTTAGCCACGTGAAACAACAGATGTACATGGAGTGGCTACAAATACAGCTTACTATAGAGTAACACGAAATGACGCAAGTTTAGCAAATATCATCATTACCTTTCCATTTCTTGGCAGCAGACATTTGCTACCTCTGGCGTTGTGGTGCAGTGGTCCCTCGCTTATTGCGGGGGTTACGTTCTGAAAACACCCCGTGATAAATGAAATCCGCAAAATGACGACCTTATAAATTTTTCTCAATTGAAATGCATGTTAAGGCCCAATTATCCCTCCTCATTGTTTATAGACCTTTTCCCAAACTATAATGAACATTTTCAACATTCTCACACACTTTATACACTCTCAAAAACCTACATATATTTAACAACATGAATTTATTAATAATTAGTCACCCCGTAAAATATATTCCAGCTTCTCTGCTGGCGCTGCGTCCCCACCCTCGTCTGTAACGTCGTCCGATCAAGGAACAAAGCACAGTGGGGTGATTCCTACTGTAAAATGTGAACATAGAAAGGTTGAAATAGGATTTACACTTACTTAAATATGCAGTGCTGCATACAAAATAAATCTGCGAAACAGTGAGACTGCAGAAGATGAACCGCGATGTGGTGAGGGACCACTGTATTAACCAAACAGATGCCTTCATTAATACAGGGTGCTGAGTTGTTCACGCCCGCTTTTGGAGTCTGGTTCAGGCTCGAACATATCCAATTGAATGTTTTGTGTTGACGTTTACTTTATATTTATATTACTTTGTTTTTCTGGGGTTTTTTACGAGTTCTGCCTGTTTCTATGATGAACACAGTGCACACTCCCACAGTTGACCAATCAGAGGCAGCCCTTATTCTGCTTGCTTCTGGCAGAGGCTGATGTCAGGGTCTACAGAGGTTCTTTACAAGATAAAAGGGGTTTGTGAAAAATGCTGGATTGATTTCTGCCCTTGTAGACTTGCATGTTAAAATAAATTGACCTGAAATATAGAGTCACTATAACAGAAAGGTTAAGTGACTTTTAACACTGTAGCATAACAACTGAAATTAGAAGCCAGTCTGTACGTATTGTCATCTTTACATCTGCATTAGGGATGTCACGATTACAGATTTTCATTGTACAGTTACCAAAAAGTGGAAAAGAGAAAGAAAAAAGGTAAACGTACACGACCTCTATCTGGACTTGAAAGAGTTCTTTGTGGAAATCGCATTATAAAAATATTTTTGAACATTTGTTTTGATCCTGAGTAGAGAATTTAGAAACGCAGCTTCCTGCTTTCCTTTAGCAGAATAGCTGCTGTTTTCTATTCTACAGTCATTTAGCAGATACTTTTCTCCAAATCAACTTCCATCTGAAGGTGGTTAGGCAGTAGCATGAAAATAAACGGATATCTGGACAAATTTCTAAAATGAAACTTCTCAAGGTCATTGGACACTGATGAAGTCAATCATGTTTATCAGCGAAACTTTCCGTCGGAAAACTCAGACTTTCCGTTCCGTAAGCAACCTGCGCTGATATGGTTCAGACGAGGTTGGAGGGATTTTACTATCAATTATTCCTGACACTTAATTCTGTGATTAATTGTAGAATAAATAAATCTTGATGTTCCTAGTCTGTATTTAACGGTTGACAGTAATTTGGGCACCACTGGAAAACCAAGGGCTGCTTCAGTGTTTCAGTTCTTTCTTTCTTTTCTTTTTTTTTCGTTGCCAGGCGGCGATGAAGCTGCAGAGTCAGAACTGCTGTGTCTAACGTTGCCCGTTGATCTGTTGTGCGGTCCAGTACCATCCTGCTTACCGTCACCTCAGCTCTACCCAGACCCAGTTTTCCCCCAACACATGGACTTGATTCACTTTGAGAAAACTCCACCACCACATCTACCAACAGGTCAATTTTAACATTGCAAATTTATCTCTGTGTTGCTTTTAATTAATGTATAAATATAAATGTCACTATGCATTTATGTCTGACAGAGAGCGTTGAATCTGACGCAGTAGCTGCAGATGATGCACCTGAGCAGCCTGACGGCACAGACCACCTGGGGATCACCAGACCTCCGCCGCCTTCTGACACGAAGAGCCCTCCGTCCATGGACAGTCCCAGCAGAAAAGCTGCACGCAGCAGAATCAAACTAGCTGCCAACTTCTCCTTCACAGCAGGCCTCTGATTCTTTTTCACATCACACACTGAAATACCACTACTCACATAGTGTAACTCTACATGGAAGAGTTGACAGACATTAAGTATACTACAGAAAGATGACCGGAGTATTTGAGTTGTCCCTCTACATCCCTACAAGGTTGCTGCCTTTTTTCTTCTAATTGGCAATCCTTTGTTTTCCGTAGTCCTCAAGCTTCCACTGATGTTTACCAAGCTGCGATCCACTGCTTTCAGGTTGTCTGCAGTCCTTTAGTTTGCCTAATTCAGCCACAATAAGCTGTTTATTTTCCATCACGAGCAGTTCAGTTCCCAGTCTGTGCATCCTCAGTTTAGAACCATAACCGTTGTGTTAAGAAACTCCCGCTTGCATTTATCAAGTTGTCACTGTGTCCAGAGTACTGTTCAGCAGTGTGGGAAGAAAAGCTAATAATGAAGAACTTAGCAATGGAAATACTTTTGCCCACATTTTCAGTTTGTAAAATAAGTTTTTAGAAAGATTTGTCAGTAAATGATGTCTCACCCCCAAAAATAACTTTCATTTAAAACATCATTTCAACTTTGGAGGACTTTTCTTTGTAAGTAACCACAAATATGTCAAGCAGTCTAGCCGTCAAGCCCCCTGACAGTCGTGTTCTTTCAGATTTGGTTTAGAAATAGCTTATCTCTGAGGTATACAGTCCTATGTTGGCTCTGTAAAGCGTAAGGAATCTATTTTTTAGTTCTATACTATGCAGAGTATTTGGTTGTCTGTGGAAGACTTTGGCTTCTATGTTGTAAATAAGGGCAAAGATGGGATTTAAGAGAAACGATCTGAGTGGTTTAAAGGTTTAGATCAAGAGGTTTTGACTGACTGTTGCATTAATTGGTGCTCTCAGGATTTTTTATTGTGTTATATTCACCTAATTTAATGCAGGGATTTTGACTCGTCTCTCTTGGGCCAATAATGGAGGCCCAATAAGGAGAAGAGTGGCACTGAATGTTCCTGTTGTGTGTGCTTAGGCAGCAGAAACTAACCTACTTTTAATGTCTTTAGCCAGCAGTCGGTGTGTTTTGTGTTCTTTTAGCTGTGTTTTGTCTGTGTGGTTTACACTGCAGTAGGTGGTGTGAAATTTGCATGGAGTGCATAACTGAGTTTATGCAAGGTTTAATCCCAGGAGGAGCAGACATAAACAGGTTACAGCAAGACAGTATTTCTTTCCACCGCAGTTTATGGATCTCAGACTTAGCATCACTCTTGCAGTTGCCATGGAAATGCTCAAGGTTTGTTGAGTTAACCTTTGCTGCTTATAGGCACTGTGTCGGCAGTGGCGTCCACACTGTGTTAAGAGTTTGAGGAGGGCAGCACGCGCCCGGAGTTTGATTTTTTTTTTTTAATGATGCAACAAATTGATTAATGGTTTTAGGAGAAAGATGAGATGGAGGTGATGCGTTCAAGGACCAGACTGGGGGCTTTGGGAAGCCTCTTACACAGATGACATCCACACAGAGGATCCTCTGCAGTTCTCTGGAATCTGCCGGGCTTTTACAATGGCTTGTATTGGCCACGGAGCTGAACGGTGCCATCATTCCTCCCCACCCTCTTACATCTCACATGGAGTAGTTTTAACTTCCTGTTGTGTGTTAGTTTCTCAACTTTACCCCGAGTGTTTAGTTGGCTGCTGGCTTTAGAAATGCCATCAAATGTCTGCTACCTGTGAAATTAAGCACAGCCCCGGTGCCACTGAATTCGTAGACTGGTGTTTGGAGGATGGGTAACAGCCCATTTAATCAGTTTGTTTGCATTGTGGAGTGGATTTAGTCTGCATTTGTAGTATTTCAATAATAAGTTTTCTTTCATCAGACTGGATGTCAACATGTGAGGAGTCCACCTGCCATCTCACTGGACTGTGACGTGCAAATCAGAATATTTTTAGGGCTGTTAGGCTCATCTCAAGCGGTTTTATTGACCATTAGGAAAAAAAACTTTGATTAAGGAATTGTTAGTTCAAATTAATTATTTCTATTTGTAAATGGCTTAAACTACTCCCAAGAAATGTTTGGATTTAAATTAGAAACTACTCCGTACTGCAGTGACTAACTCATATTTTATTGAGTTCTTGCTTTGTGTTTTGGTTAAATCAGTAAGAAGCTGTTGTACCTGTTAAAAATATGCACATATGCATAGTTTTGTTTCATGAAATAACATGTTTGAGCCAGCTTGCTTCTGTACCTGATCGTGTCTGTAAGTCAGTTGTTTTGCAGCAGGTTTTAAGGAACTTGTTTATTCAGCTGTTGTGATGAATTTCTGTTTCTGCTGAACAACTGTTTGTGTCTTGTTGAATCATCTGCCCCCTCAGTTACATTTACTGCCTAGCTACACCAGAGGTGGTTGTAACGGTTATTGTTGAAGGGACCAAAAAAAAGATTTCCATGAATAAATTTCACAAGCATTGATTCTTCTTTTTTTGTGCGTGTGAATCACATTAAAACACTCAGCACATTCCTGAAAGATGCTCTTTATTTAAACACATGTACAAGTAGTTTCAGCTTATTTTCTGCATATTTGTTCAATATTCATAGGACCCTCATATTCACAACAACACGCTAAGTTATCAGGAAGGAAAAGTGACAAAGCAACACTTTGTCACTGCTGTCCTAAATACACACACTGTCCACTGAAGGCATTTACAAGAGTTGCATTAATTTCCTGGTATTTGTCCTTTTTTATTCATTTTATTTAAAAAAAACAACTAAATTCACCGGATGCAAGTTTTAATCACTGAATGAACTCATACTAGCACAGTTAATATTTCTAAGTATTTGATTGTAAAGTGATGACTGCAGAGTGAGGAAGCATGATGACAAAATAATCTGATGTTGTTGCAAACAGGCATTCAATCAGGAAAGTACAGTGTGTAAGAGTTACTGACTTCTAGTGGTAAAGATGCCAAAGTTATAAATGGACGGTGGCCTACAGTGGCCAAAATTCTTCCAATTATAAACCTTTTTTATTTGAGGGATCCAGTGGCCTCAGACTGCACTACAGGTAACTACTTCAAAGTTGTGAACATGTGCACTGTCTTCTGTGTGCCTTTTAGGTGTTACTTATCCCAAACAGGGCTCATACTGCAATTTTAAAGCTCAGAGGGTTCTTGCTTCACACAGTTTGGCCATTCAGAGACACCGTAGTAAAAATGGTAGCTGCATTCTAAGAGAATAAAACTGATCATTTTAGCAAAGTGATCAGGTGCAAACACAACCGGTAGTTAATACATGACATGTTTTTGTCATTGACCTTGATTTTGTTTCATCGCAGCACCTTTTAAAGATAAACAAAAACCCAACAAAGGTCATAAGTGGCTTTGTATCAGTTAGCAAAACTGGCTCCATTTTAGTGCTTTTTATCTAATTTATCTTTTATTACTACACTATGTATTGAATATCTTGCGCAACACCCAGGATAATCCTTAACGCGGGAAAAACAAAATGTAAACTTTACCACGTCAGACACAGAACCCTAACATCTACTTCAACAAATGTATATTGTGCTTGTACAATCAGATCCAGCATCATCAAGGATTGACACAATGAAATGATCCCATCTGCCTCTGAATCAACAGACTGAATAAATTTATCAATATATAGTAATCAGATTTATTTACAGTTCTGTTTAAAGCTTCCCCTTTTTTCACTTACTGTAAGGAATTTCTGTTTCCCTTGAATACTGATCAGAGATCAGTTTCCAAGCGCCTGCAGTATAAGGCATAAATCTGATTCCTGAGCAGGTTCAAGGGCAAATGCTATCTGTGGATGTCATGTGAGTGTTGTGACAGAGTCGGACCCATACAGAGGTGGTTGTTGGTTACATAACAGCACACTGGGTGGCACCACAGCAGTCTTTAATGATGGCCACTCCTGACTTGGTGATGGATGGTTTGTTGGGAGGTGGCTCTGGGATTTGTCGCTTGGGTTTTGGAGGATCTTTTCATTAAGAAAACAGGAAAGGGAAATCAGTGGATGTGTCCAAAACATGTTTCTTTTTCTGACTGTATATATGAAACATTTTAAACTTGCTACTCACGCTGTGTGACTTTGAGTTTCTGCTCCAGAGGCATCAGCTTCAACCTGAGGAAGTCCGCCATCTCCTTGTCCTCCTCTTTCTCCCTGAAGTGCAATACAATCACATCTTGAGTGCAACTCAATAAATGTCTGCAATTATTTGATTTGTACCTTTTAATAACTGAACATTATGGCCAAGTCCCAGTTTGTATATCGTATGTAATAAAAATGCTGTTATTGTGTTAATCTAAAAGATAAATCTGCTTGTTTGGCTCTACAATGTGCAATGAGACATGTTTCTAAAATAAAGATATAAAAACAAATAGATTGATTTGCAACCCATATAAACCTCTGAATTAATTGAAAATTGTGGGGAAAAAAACCAGACGTGATTTCTGAAATATGTTTAGATGTCGACTCGTTTTGCTTCTGTCTCTGTCAAGATAATCTGATTTAAACGTGCAAACATACACTGTATAAGGCTAAAAACGTTAAAGAAAACAAGTGGATTAAAGGGTTAGATGCAACTTTCAGGTCTATTCCAGAGCTTTATTTTTCCTTAAAGGTAAACCTCATAGCCTGTGTCTGAGGCCCACAAATGACTAAACTCTGTCTCCCTCGCTTGATCCACTTTTTAGCAATTGTGTGCACAAACAGGTGAGTCTGAGATCTTTCCCTTTGCGACCTCAGGAAGGGAAATAACCACTGCCCCCAGTAGTGGATGCTGCCATTGACCCGTTCCCCTGGCTAGCTGAGCCTGCCTCTATAATCACAGAGCAGGCGCAAGCAGAAACCAGATCCTCTCCCAGAGAGGGGCGTAGACAGGCACCACTCATGAACATTTAAAGGTTCAGACACAAAGCCCGTTCTCAGTAGAGCTCACTAGAGTGGAACGGCTGAGATTAAGGACCAAGGCTGAATTTGGGGTAATACACTTTGAAAACAATGTTGTTGGACCTCTGATACCCATATGAAATTGTTGAAAAAATGTGTAATATGGGACCTTTAAGGATGGTATTCATCTCCTGTAGGTTCATTCTTCCCAGTTTCCCAAGTAAGACAATTTTAAAGTCATTCAATTATTCATTAAAAAAATTTAATAAAGTTAACCTGTTATGTTCTGAAACAAGGTCACACTAATCACGTGGTGAGCCTTCTCATACATGGTTCACCCGCTCAGCACTATTCATCTTGTTCTCTTGACCTCACCCTCCCTATCATATCCACACTGTGCTGCTTGCTGGTAAAAAACAAACAAACTATATGTCTTTTATTGATATCGAAGAGAAGTTCTTTTCATCTGTGTCATGTGTCTGCATGTATTTATCTTGCCAATCACATTCCCACTTTTTCTCAAAACATCCCATGTGTATCCCAATAAACGGTAATCTCACAGAACCATCGTACCGGATATTAACTGTGTTCAATACACTACCTTAATCTCTCCACCTCTGCATCATCGACCAGAAAATCCCTTTTCTGCACCAGTTTATGAATCTTCAGGATCAGCTCCTCTTCCCTCTGCTTGTGCTTCTTGTTTTTTTCTTTCTCTGAAGAAACACAAGACAAAAGTAGCTGAGTTTTATAAATATGCAGTTAAATAAACAGATTTTAAACTCCTGCAACAAAAATATCCAAGGAGGTGCAGAACCTTTAGCTGGTTTAAAACAAACTGAGCTTACAGAAACACTGAGTCACATTACAAAGAGGCCCTTAATTCCACCTTCTTGTGTTATTTATCACAAATGAAATGCCGATTTAATGATGCAAATGCAAGGGAGCACTCTTTTTGTGTTTTGTTGGGTGAGGGAATATGCATTTGCAGCATCAATTTCACCTTGCTTTACCTTTACACATAAAAGTGCATATAGACATGCGTTCGTGCAGCTGCAGAGGGAGGTTGTCTGGCACTGCTGGTATGTAAAACTGGGAAAAGGCAGTTGACAAATGACTGCACACATCAGCTCTTTCTACAGTCTGAGAATAAAGTGGAGCAGTGCAGCTACAGAAAATATTCCCAAAGGGCGGCCAGGACAACCTGAAGGGTACGGGCCTTGGTATGAAGCAGGAGGACCAGTGGGGAGGGCTGTTTGTCACATGGCTCTCATTATCCTAGACTTGAGTAATCGGATGCCAGGAGCTCCCAACGAATGCAAGCATGAGGCCCTGCGGGCTCATAGGAATGTCCAAGATGAGGTCTTTTTATGTGGCAGAGTGCAACATAAAGGACCAATAAGCCCACGTGGGTGACAAGTTTGATTAAATTATGGGGGCAGTTTAACAGTATAAGTCAATTTTATGGAAATATAACGAGCCATCAGACAAGAAATGTAAGATGAACCACAGATGGAGTTATTTGGTCACAGTAGCAGTGGACATTTATTGGTGCAGGCCAAAGAGCTTCATATCCAGAGAAAATCTTGTGGTTTGAGGTTGCGTTGCAGCCTTGGGGCAGCTTGCAGTCATTGAATCCGCCACAAAGCCTTGCATCAAAGAGGGATGCATTATGTCAGGCCATCTGTCTGAAAAAGTAGTTGAAATAGAGGTGGATGAAGACACACTGAACCTGAACCAAATATGCTTTGAAATGAGAAAAAGAGGGTTTGATGGTTGATTTGAAAACAACATCTGACGTAACTGTGCCCAGAAGAGTTATGATAAAATGTCAATATGAATGGCAGAGACTGGTGGAGAAACTTTGGAGGTTTAATCCTTTAAGCAGACAATCTTTAACTGAAGGTGTTGTCAATCAAATCAATGCTTTAGCATGACTGTATATTGCTGACCCTTCTGAGTGACTTATTTCTGCTTCTGAAAATGTTGAACGACAGTAATGTGCAGGAGTTTTTTAACTGCTCCTCAGTTCTTCATGTACAGCCAGGAAAATGGAAAATAGCTGTTGGAATGTAAACATAAAAGGAAATTTGTAGCAGACATGATAACAGATCTATTATTAAACATGCAGATGACTGGGTTATTGTCAGTCTACTACAGGAAAATGAGTCCAGCCATTAATATCTTGGGGACTGGCATTGATAAAAACAAAGCCAACTGTGAAGCTGCATTGTTCAAGAAATTTTCACATTGACTAAACCATAATTACAATGTTTTATTTGGCTTTAATTAAATGAGTTTTATCTTTCTTTGGTGTAATGAGTTGGTCATGCATCTAATTGGTGGATCACTTCTTTTACCATCATCCCTGTAAACCAGACAGTTACAGAGGACAGTCGCATCCTGACATAGCAAGCTTCTTCCCCCCCATATTTATTCATTCATTCAGTCGTTCGTTCATTCAAGGTTTTAAAATGAGTTTTATCTAGATTTTATACAAACATTGTTGTTTAAAGTGTTTTAATTGGTGGAGCTGTGACCACTTTTTTGTTTGTTTTGGGGTTTGTTTGTTTTTTGCATATTTTTCTCTCATTTATTTTGGGTTCTTTGTCTTGTTTCAGGCTGCATTTGTTTTAGAATTTTTATAAATAAATGTATGAATTAGGTCATCTAATTGCAAAGCAATGTGCAAATTTAAGGGTATAAATAAAGGAACCTTAACCTGATTAAAATACATGAGGCCAAAAAAAAATAATTTTATTTCTGAGTAGGTTTTAACAAACAACACATGCATCAACAGACGGCCCAGTTGCATCTCTCAGGTCCTCTGCCAGGTCTTAGCAGCATTTTTTTCTATTTCTTTAAGACTTTCAGATAATATTCATCGGCTGTTGGTAGTTTTTTATTATTACAACTTCTTTCTAAAGAAAACTCTGCTCACCCTGTTTAGCATTGCAAGTTTTTTTTCCTTGAAATCACTTTGTTGCCTGAAAAACACAAGTTTATGCATGTTGAACTGCGTTTTCCAAGATGTAACAAAAGAAATGAGAACAATTATGTGTTTTGCAAAAAACTGCTTGTAACAACCCAGATATGAAAAATGTTTGGCCCAAATATGGCCCACATTTCCAGTTTTTTTTTGGTCCATGCTTGGCCTTGACTTAGTGTTGAATCTGAGTGTGTGTGGCGGACAAAACTCAGTCACAAGATCAGCACATGTGGCCCACAAGGAAACTGCAGTGATCTATGTCAAGGCTGGCTCCTCATACTTAGACCACTTCTCGCCATTAACATGATAAAGCTATGTTTAAGCTCCATTATAGCCCTCCATTATGATTAGGCCCAAATTTACCTTGTAAATGGGAAAGTGCTTTAAACTACATATTAAATGCCTGAATGATTCATAAAACAGTGTAAAGCTGCTTAAAAAAACCAAATCACGTATTCCTCTGAGAGTGGTCCAGTAAGTCCTGGACTTAAATAAGTTAAAAAGCAGCATATGTCAAAATAAATTAAGAAAAGTCTGACTGCTTAAAAGCAAAACAAAGAATTGAGAGCTGGGTCAAGACTTGCATAGTTTTATGTTTTGTTTTTTTCTTGGGTGTTTAGGTTATTTTCTTCACACTGCTGGCTTGTCACGTGCTTAAATAAATCCACACAGTGTTTGAGACGTCACTGCTGTGTCTTGTTGCTGTGTGTGCGCGTCCTTGAACACAACACCAGCCCCTCCTGCACTCACACACTCTGACACATGATGTACATACTCTTTGCTGTTTTCTCCTGCTGTTGCCAGGTTCTCTTTACGCACCGCTCCATTCACTGTATGTGTTACTATGGGCGATGCAGCTGACGTCAGTGAAGCTGCCGCATCTCAGATTACTGCAGAGTTACACTTTATTTGTGTCACAGATAAAAACCAGAAGAATTCATGGAGTTAAAAAAAATGGTGTTAAATGCATGTAATTTGGTCATTTTCCCAGAAAAGCTTCCCTCAGCTTGTTTTGCCTTCACAGTGATGCTGCATGGGTGTTTATCAGCTGGTCCCTGAGACTTATGATCAACCCTGCATTTAGTGTAACCAGATAAATCACAGTGGTGTTTGCAAATATTACTGAACTGCAGAAAGAAGCTCTTGTTTGTCCTGAAATGCTGACAGTGAAGCTCTTTGTGATTTTCATTTGAAAGGTAAAATGAGTGTGAGCGTGTGTGAACTGTACCTGGTACTGCCACAATCTGTCTCAGCTCCTGCTTTAAACTCATGATGTCTTTGCAGAGCTGAATGTCATCCATCCTGATGAAAAAAAAGGACAAAAAGGGGAGATAGAACAACGAATCATTGGTTTCCATCAGATAAGAGAGCAGCCGATATTAGCTGCTTCTACTCTGGATATCTGATTGAAATGATGTCAGACAGGCTTGAATTGCTTGTGAATCCTGAGAAAAAAGAGGACAGAGCTTTGATGAGGTTAAATTTTAAACTTTTAGACAACGTTTTTTAATATTTAACCCACATTGGAAAACCACCAATATCCAACTTACATGCACATTAAATGACACAAAGCAGCGGCCTAACTGTTGGGGATCATTCTGGATGAATGACTTTTTAAAACTGTTGCTAATTAACCTCTTTCATTCCAATTACCTAATTTGTCGGTTAATTAAAATGTTTCATTATTTTCTAGTCACATGTTGCTTAATTGAACTTGACTCCTGCACTTGTAACTCTTTCACAGCCCCGCCAAACATCAGATGTGTGTGTCTGTGTATGTTTAGAAGAAAAAAAGGGCAACAGAAATCCACTTTTCTTGATGCCGTCTCAACCTCCTGCAGATTCACGTCTCTCCCTCGGGTACATTTCCTCTTCTTCCTCCCTGAATTCTTCCTCTCTGATGGAAGAGAAGTGACAGCTACCACTGATTTAATTCTCCTTGTGATAGATCAGGCCGATGACTCATCCACAGCCTCCCTCACCCCCCTCCTCTTCCTCACTGTTGCTCCGATTTACACCTCCCTCTCTTGTTATATCTTTTCACAGACCCCTCCCTTCATTCCCTGATTTTCTTGCTCTTCTGCCATGTCTTTTACTCTCTAAATGCTATATGTGGCTTCCAGCTGCTTCTGTACTCTGACGCTCACACACTGTGTGCTTGTGCATGTGTTTATGTGGCGACTTGAGTCACACACAGTCTATCATTTGTGATGTAAGGTGTCATCGGACATTTTAACCATCACACAAACAAAAAAAATAGTTTACGTCGATAAGTTACAGAGGTGAGGCAAAGTTATACTGGAAATAAACACATGGCTCAATTGTCAATTCAGGTTTTAAAAAATGGAATGAATTATATTTCTAAAAGTGCATTTCCACATCACACAATATAAAAAGAACAAGAAAATAATCCTAACTGACATCAAATGATTTTTTTTATTTTTTATTTTGCTTTAGTTTTTGTCTGTCTTGAACTATTAAATTTACTATAAAAATACTCAAATATTGTACTTCAGTATTAAAACCAGATGAATAATCAGTTTGTCATCTAAAGTGCCCCACTGCACAAAAGGCATGAACAAAACATTTTTACACTGATTGGCTAAGGTAAAACAAAAGTCTACATCTGGAATTAACTATACAAACATTGTACGGATTAGCCTCCCAATGGCAAAGTGCTGCAATGATAGAAATGTTCCTGCAGCCCACAAGTTATTTAAGCCTGAGTAGCTTCTCATTCATTAACCTTTTTTTTCTTTTTTGTACCTGTCCAAAATGATTTACCTAAAATAAATGGAGTACATTTCCATCTTGGCAGCATATGTGCCATTTCACCTTTATTGAGTACCAATCAGGAAAACTTTCTCAGATCGCTATATGTTCCCCGGTACAAGATGCTCTCATGATAAAACGGTTAAACAACCATGCCAGAAATCACATTATCTTTTTAACCATTTATTTCTTTGGACAGTGCATTTTAATGAGCATCAGGACCAAAAAACACAATGTAAACATGCCAGATAATAGCAAAGAATGCTAACATCCATCCCTGGTCCCAAGGCAGTTAAAAAGATAGAATAAAACAACACCATGCACAAAGAGACAAAACAATAAAATACAAATAAACATTCAAGGGATATTTATGGGCAAAACAAAAAGTTGTATAAAAGATGTTGCATTTTTTCATGAGGGACAAATCTGCAACAACTAAAGAATTAATCGAAATGACTAAAATTGGCTTAGGAAATGTCCAAGACATTATTTAAGTCTGTAAGCAACGAAACATCACCTTTGAAGAAGAGGTAATGGAAAAATCTAGTATGAGATAACTTAAACATATTGAGTGTAATCACATCCAAGGAAATTGATGTTCAGATCAATAACTGTGCTTAATAGTAAAAGTGAGCGCATTTTCACACACATGGAAAGAGAGCTCCAGGTATCAGGACAGCTGTGTGGTTTAATATAAAAAAGACTATAATTTGGCAAAGGTTTGACTCTTGAGCAACCAATAAAGGTCACGTGGTTTAATGCGTCCAGATTCTTCCTATTTCGGAGTAGTGGGAGCATCAGGATAAAAATGCAGCGCCCAGCAGTCTTATGACCTGGGGTTTAGCTGGTCTGGTTGAAGTTATCTGCTCAAACAATGATGCCAGCTGACAACTGCAGATTTTTATTTTTTAATTTATTGTTAGTTTATTTCTTGGGTTGTTCAAGATGACAATGCCAGGATTCATCCAGCTGTGAAATAGTGACATGATGCATTATTTTCATACATGGATTTGCCACCACGGTCAAATCTTTGGGATGTGCTGAGGTAGTTTTTTGTTGTTGTTGTTTAATTTGTATGTTCAACTCCCTCATTATCAAAAAAGAGCTTTGTGGAAAAATGAATGCTAGGAATGAGTGTGTGCGTGAATGGTTGTTTGTCCCTATATATGTTGGCCCTGCGATGGACTGGTGACCTGTCCAG
>JBAMHW010000004.1:28778270-28799874 GCA_037177495.1 Rhadinocentrus ornatus
GGTTGAAAAAAGGTGAGGTTAAGGTCGGGAGGGGAGTGTTGAGGGAATGAACCCCCCCCCCCCCCCCACACACACACACACACACACACACACACACAAAAACAAACAAAAAAAGCAAGCAAAAACAAAACATAAATATTTAAAAAAACATCTAAGACTCTCCAGGAATCAGCTAGCATGTTATATATTAAAGATCATTACTATAATTGGAAAAAGACTTTAGAAGTAATGCTTGTTTGCAAGCCTTTTGTCTGACAGCTAAAGCTTGGCCCAAATTATATCTTGGAACAGGGAGATGAGCCCATGCATGTCAGTAAATCTACAACAGATTGACTGAAAAAGACAAGGATGAAGGTGTTGCAATGACCCAAAGTTCAAACCTCGCCTTATTGAGCCTACCAATTCACACTCATAAAAATCCATCTCCAAATTATATAAAGTTCTTTTACCCACTGCAAATGAGAACACCATACATGTTGAATAAAAGGGTAAAATGAAATCAGGAATAGAAATTTCAGAGGAAGCATTGGGGTGGATCAGTTGTTTCCAGTGATCTTCAACTAACTCCAAGGAATGGAGAGAAGACAGCTGGAAAAATAAAGTAAGATATTTTAGGACCCCACATCACGACCAGACGCCAGGACTTGACTCTGAACTGCTAATGACAGTATGGTATAGATGCGGCAAACCACTCATTTTCTTTGGGACTGCCATAAACTTGTCCTAAAAATACAATTCATGAGAAGAACACAAGGTATTCCTGACCTGAATTGTGCCATCAGAATTTTCCAGATCTTAAAAAAACACACTCATGACCAGTCTCATAGCCCAGGAACAGAAAGGGAACTTTGAAAGGAATCTGTACTTTCACATTTTCTCTGATGCTGAATTAAAGACACTAATCTGGGGTGCAGCTGAAAAACTTGAGATGTTTTCTGTGCTGTAAGTATGAAATTACGCATCCTCATCACAGAATATGCTGCTTGTTTAGCAGCAGCAATGCATTGTTTGACTAAGTTACTAAAATCATATCAGCCTAACCGGTCTGGTTAAAACTGTTTTTCTTTTCTTGTAGAACAAACTGTTCAAAAGATTTTTGCTCATGTAAGAATATTAACTTGTTTATCCCTGCCTAAACTATGCTAAATGACACATAATCGATAAGTTTCCAGTCATTTAGACTGTACTCACCCCCTCCACTCTGCAGACACATAACCACACAAATGTAGATCTTCCCATTTACATTTATTTCATAACAAGTATGATGTGTTCACAAGTTGCATCGAATGCTTCAAGCACCTTACAACTTCTCATATAACAATTAATGAAAAGGCCATATATTTCATTGGTTTCAAAGCAAACTAGTAAAATAAAAATTTGTAGCATTCAACCAGAAATCATATCTTCTCACAGTATACATGTACACATGCCGTTTTTAAAACACATTTTCATTCTCTAAAGGAAGATGCATATGTACAGAACAAACAAATAAACAATGAAGGTTTTTGACCTGCAAGTCAAACTATACACAGCGGAGTAGTACTGATGTTTGTATGCAAGTGTTTTGGCCCATAACTGCAGCTCATGCATAGATTTCCAAAGCATAAATTTTTATTAATTAATTTCCTTACTTCTATTATTTTATTGCTCAGGTAAGGTTATGTAAAAGCTTGAATCCTGCAAAGTAATGAATTTTCTTCCTATTACTTTACCACGTGTGTTAGGTAATACTTTGTGTCTGTTTGTTGAAAGTCCAATATTCTGGCAGCTGAAAATAAAATGTAAAGTTGATTCTTTAACTGTTCAAGTAAAAACAGAGCTCTTGCTTTGGATAAGATTAAGCAGCTATTGTTTATGGGCTTAAAAAGAGTGGGACATTTACTTCAAATTACTGCAATACAGCAGGTGGTAATTGGTGAAGACGATCACCACCTCATTGGAGTATAAAATAACTCAGTCAGGAAAAGAAACACGCCATCTTCCACTAAACTATCCAGGTGAGCTGATGTATGGTCAAGTTAAAGGGTTGACATCAAGTTAAGACACAACTAAAACAGAAAAAACTGTGAAAAGGTCATAGCGTATTCACTGAGCTGCGAGGCAAAAACAGCTCGGTGAGAGAAAGGAGTAGGCCTCTATGACTGGACAACCCTCTCCCAGCCCCCCGTCTGGGCCCTGTGGTAGAACTGTGGCTGACCCCCTGGGAACAGGCTGTCAGAGTTGGGGTGCTCTAAAAGGAACATGATGGTGGACTTTATGTGTTTAACAAAGTGTGCTGGCTCAGCCTTTGGAGAGGTGGACAGGTACTAAGGAGAGAGAAACAGCAAGTCAAAATTTGCTTCGTGCCACATGTAAAACAATATGCTTGTGTCATGATTTAATTTTAATTTTAGGGGAGTTAATTCAAGACACCTTTACCTTTAAAATTGTATCATCACTTTGCGACAACCAAAAGGCAATATTCAGATTAGGAGACCACTTGCATGGATCAATTTTAAAAAGTCCATGACTCGGGTCATAAACATCAGTCATCTGCAAAGAAAAGCAAATATTTTATTAATAATTATCAATAATCATTGCTGGATAAGCGGAAACCTGCATCCTGCACTGACAACTGCTACCTACCTAAATATTTTTGCATACCAGTTACCGCACAAGCAACAACACTCTCATACAGTAGCAGCCTTTTCCAGCAGGACAACAGTTAAGGCTAAGGTGTTCACCCAGCCTCCAGATATGATGAGATCTGATTAGATCTTTTGGAAACAAGTCCATATAAAAAAAAACCTCAAAAGAAAATCTCCAGGGCCCGAAAGAATCTATTATTAATGTCCCAGTACCAGAAAATCTAGGACGCCCTCAGATCCGCTTTGTTCACACCCTGACAGATCAGATTTTTTCTGGAAGAATAAGGAATACCAGCTCAGTATTAGGTGGGTGGTAATAATCACATGATTGAATGGTTCATTTTTACTTCTGTCGCCTAAAAAAAAATTACACTACATATGCAAATGTCTAAAAATCATCTAAAGCTGAAATAGACGATTAAACTGTGTGCATAGAAGCCATTGTTCAAAAAAAAAAGGTTTGAGCTTTGGGAAGCTATAACAGTTGTGAAAATAGATTAATAGACTAAATGATCAGTCTAATAAAATCAATATAAACTTTCTCTACATGAACATGCAGAAAACATACCAGTCCCCCGGTGAAGGTCCGTGCGGATCGCAGCTCCTCCGCAGGCCCTCTATGAGTGAATGAGGCTGGGAACACATCCCCTGTTTTAACATTTACACCTGCAAAAATATCAAGCACAAAGCAGTATATTAGAGATATCATACTATGAAAGCAAAGCATCCCTCTCTAGAGCACATTTGTCACTCACCTATTCCATACACTATAGGTCTATGAGTTCCTTCATCAACAATGTCATTCATTTCTACAACGGAAAAGGTTTAATTAGACACAGACTGGGCAATATTTAAACAAAACATCCATTTAAAACTGATTTTGAAAAGTTACCTGTAATGCAACACATTTCCAGATGAATATTTTCTTTCTGCTCATGAAATGCTGCTTTAAAGTGAAAAAAAAGAGCCATTAAAGTTTAAGAAAAAATCTGAAATGCAATACAGCACATGCATAATATTGCATATTATACCTAATATGTTAAGGCTGAGTTTATGAGACGTTTTTGATTCATCATTAAATCCTCCGACAAGATGGAGCTCCAATCTGCATATTGGAAAGGAAATGAAATATAAAAGTATGCATATAATTAATACCTTGACTGAACTATACGCATTTATCTTTTGATTTTCTATGCATGTGTCATACCTGCCATCCTTACAGGTGCTACTTAATGATGCAACAGCTGTCATAAACATTGAGACTTCAGACCAAGTATCAGAGCCATCACAGTGAGCGAGGCAAACAGCTCCACTGCCTACAAAATAATAAAATTATATCACAGCAGATATAAAATAATTCATATAATTGCAGATTAAGAATGCAGCATAAATCTAGTGGGCTGAATGTTACCGGTGTGTCGCAGCACAACCAAATGACAGGTGGTAGCGTCATCTGATCCAATGACCGAAACACTGTCTGTGAAAGAGTAGGCAAAAAAGTACATTATTGTTATGGGTTAGATTGGTCATTTAAACCAAGCGAAGGAAGTTTAACTGCTGAGATACGCTCTAATGCGAAGAGAATTGTTTCTGGTTTTCCTGCATTGCAGTTAAATGAGTGTTTAGCTGGTGAAAAGTTGCATGTTCATGTTTCTCCGCGGTTGTCAGGTTTTCTGCTGCAAACTTGCAACAGGATTTTAATGTTTATGAGTATTTTCTGCACATTTAGTTTAGTATATTCATTCATTCATTCACTTGAGCCTATCCCAGCATTGAACAGGTGAGAGGCAGGTACACCCTGGACAGGTCACCAGTTCATCGCAGGGCCAACATAGGTAAGGACAAACAACCATTCACACACACACACTCATTCCTAGGGAGAATTACACATGGAGAACATGCAAACTCCCCTCAAGTTCGAGGCTCGAACCAGCAACCTTCTTGCTGCAGTGCTAACCACAACAGCTAGGTACGGGCAGTCTTTTATTGTTATCTTTTCGTTTTCTGTGAAAAGTTCAGTTTTCTTTATGCTTAAATCATTACAAAACAACTTATTTGGGTTGAAACAAAAACTAACATACGTTCAAAATGTTAACTACATGCATAAACGCCTGCCTAAAAGTATTTTGACATATTTTTTTCTGGAACAAAATCAAGGTAGCAAACTTAACTTTGCATTTCATTGCAAAAAACAAGCATACATCTCGGCAGAAAATGTTACTGTTGTCTATAACTCCTATGGAACTGATCTTAAATGTTGAGCTCAGGTTTATGTGTCGGTGCATTTGATTCCACATTGCATGATGGCAAATGTGGCTCTGCTGATCATTTTCCAACCAGTTTAGCCACAAATGACTGATAACTAAGATTTGCTGTTTTTTTACTTGTTTTTCAGCTTCACTCACCGTCTACTGGTGTAGTTGCAGCAAACTCTCTTTGCTGTACATACAGGAGGCACTTAGGATCTACGTCAACAAGAGGCCTGGAGCGAAATGTTCTTGCATTTTCCTGAAACATAACATTTTATACAACAAAAAGATTTAATTGCCTTAGAGTCGTCTGAGATATTAGTATGCTTCAGATCAGCCGCATTACATTGCATCATGTCATATTCCTGTAATCTAATGTCAGCCTACATTTCTGGTCTCTTTTTTTTGTGTCATTCATGAACCAGACCAGAGTCTAGTCTAATTTATTTCACAATTAAATATAAGATCCCGATTTAACCTGTATTTATATTTATAAATTAGTAGTTTTTTTCTTTATGTTTAGGCAGTACTTTTAATAACAGTTCCCCTTTATTAAAACGTTCTAGTCGTCTGTTGTCACATTTTCACAAGAGAACGACCAGTCTTTTACAAAATAACTATATGAAGTTAAGAGGAAAGCTAAATATAGCAACATTTTTACAAAACCAACCTGTAAATGTGGATGTTTATCGAACAATTCCGCTGTCGAGTTTATGATGGCAATTTCTTTACTTTGAATGAATAAAGGCATTTTTTTTAAGGAAAACCCACTTTAAATTCAGCTTCTTATTTTGCAATAATAAAGGTTAGAAACCTCATAGTAGGTTTTGCCTGTGATCTCACACTACAATCAAAAGTCAATCGGTTCCATCACTCTGACTTCCTGGAGGACTGGTCTGCTTCTTCTTCGTGTACATGGTAAATTGTAACACTGTGGAAAATCATCGCCACCTGCTGGTTTCTCAAGACTTGTCTTGTGTTGTTATTATAAGTCCATGATTCCAGTTTGGATGATAAATGTGTGTTTCTAAATCAGAAAACGTAGCAGTTAGAACTATTCTTAAAGTTACAATGGATTCGTTTGTTATTTATTCACAAAATCCCATAGTTCGACACCACGAAACTATCAAAGCCCCAGTGTTTACACGAATCATATTCACAATTTACGCTTAGTGACTTTGCGTGCCTTCTCACACTTGTTCTGAAACAATGCTACGTAAATTTACTAGTTGAAGTTACGCCAATAAAGGAGGCAGGGAGTGAAGGAACGAGGCCCTTCAGCTACGTGACGCATATAGCCATTCTTTAACAAAACCCTTTTACAGCTTTTTTTAAAAAAATATATAGTCTAGTGTATGCATAGTAGTAGTATTATGCAGGTTTAAATTAAACTTATTTTGCGTGTATTGTTTTGGTAGCAAAACGTTAGTAAACTGCGACTTAAGCTAAAGCTACAAATTTTTACAGGGAAACGGTTTATCTTCGAGATGAGAGGGGGTTCCTCCTATGGAGACAGAGATAGGAACCGTGGTCGAGACAGGTACGATTTTTGTTCATAACAGACATACGTTAAACGTGGTGTTGTTTTAAACTTAATATCCGGACATTTCAGTAAGTTTGAGACGGGGGATTGCAGAGAAAAGCCGTGCTAACTGTTAATTCCTCCGTAAGTGTTTAACCGTCCTGTCCTGTCGAGCGCGGGGAATTCATGATTGTAAGGTGTGTGTAAAACTAACCTTTAAATGGAAACAGTAAAAAGCATGTTACCAACAAAGTGTCTGTTGATCAGAGCATAAATTTAACATGTAAATCACGATTCGGAGTGAAAATTTGGCCTGATGGTGGCGCTTGTATGTTTACATTTGAATTGGGCTTTGTCTCAGTCTGGTAACAATCATCAAACTGACTACTGTTAAACTTTTGTGGGAGTTTTTTTTTAAGGATTATTGCTCACCAAACATTTTAGCTTACTTATAAAAAGAACTAATTAGTATTTAAATCGAGCCATAAATGCACCATACAAGCACTCCGCATTTCCACACGATGATTGTTCAGTGTAAACTGGTTAATATTAACACCTGTTCATTAGAAAGTGGCCTATAGTTGCTCAATCATTACTTTTGTGAGCTTATAAACTATTACACGACTTCTCTTGGAGTGATCTTTGTTCAACAATTACTGAGGCGGGTAAAGATGGTGAATCTGAGTACATGAGAGTAAACTGCTCTTTCTGTTGAGGGTTGGGACAGATCCCTGTATTTGGAATGTAGAAGAACGTCTAATCTCACTTGAAATGAAAATAATAATATAATAATAAAACTTTATTTATAAAGGCCTTTTTTAAACAATTTTACAACGTGCTTCATACAGCAAATAATAAATACAACAGCTTGGGACATTAAAAAATATATGGAACAAAGAATTCATTTAAATAAAATACCATCAGGAAGTTGAATGACACTAATAAAGGTAATAGTAATGTGCAATACATAAGACTGTTTTGTGTAGTCCTACACTGTAACAGTAACAATAAGTAAAATAACAATAATTACAAGGGATCAGATAGCCCCACCCTCCCCACAAAGTTACAAAAATACAAACACAGAAAAGATTAGCAGCAATAGAATATTTACCAAACGCATGACTATAAAGTCATCTTCATAATCTTCAGTAATCTTAGAAGTATGCATTCTTTCATGACATATACCTGCTATATTTGGTCATATTCTTTATTTACATAAAAGGTAGGAGTATATCTATGTATTTGTATTAATTTATCTTTATGCTGAAACGTTTACTTCCTTTCAGAGGTCACAGACAAACCTAATACTTATTAAATATATCAACTTTATCATTGACTCAGCAGGTATTGGCATGACAGATACAAATGCCAAGACGTGGTAGATGTCTGCAGCTTGGATGCTGGTTGTAAAGTGTGTGTTACGTCTCAATCCTTACCTTTCAGGCCTCGGTTTGGTGGGGGCATGGGTGGCCGTAGTGGACCTCCGCCAATGAAGTTTGGTAATCCAGGTGAGCGGCTTCGGAAAAAGAGGTGGAACATAGACGAATTGCCAAAATTTGAAAAGAACTTCTACACTGAACACCCTGATGTGCAGTGTATGGGTCAGGTAAGGCTTAACACACCTTTCTACATTTATTATGTTTTTTTATTTAATAGATGGAAGTTATAAGTGAAGTATAAGTTTGGACTGAAGTACATGACTGCTTTTGTGTCCCTCTTTCCTCTTTCTACTGTATTCAGTATGACATGGAGGAGTTCCGCAGGAAGAAGGAGATCACCATCAGAGGCTCTGGTTGTCCAAAACCCGTCACTGTTTTTCATCAGGCACACTTTCCTCGTAAGTCGACCTTATCTTAGTCAGACTGCTGCACAAATTGTGTTGTTTAAACTGTCCAACTATCCTGATGCAAATGAAAAATATTTAATGCGCTCATACCACTCCTACATTTTTCTGACAGAGTATGTGATGGATGTGCTGATGCAGCAGAACTTCAAGGAGCCCACATCGATCCAATCTCAGGGTTTTCCTGTGGCCCTGAGTGGGAGAGACATGGTGGGCATTGCACAGACTGGCTCTGGAAAGACACTTGCTGTAAGGATTCCTTTCTATTTTCCCACATTACAGTCATAGCCATATTGGACAGATTTATATAGAGCATGTCTTCACTGTCAGCAATTTAAAAAAAAAAAGTATAAACCACACAAAGGAAAAACTCAGTTTCATGAGCAAGTTATTCACTGCAGTAAGACAGGACCTCTTACTAATTTATGCTTTTTGTTCGAGCATTTAATTGTTTTGTTTTTTTCCTTCGGTTTTCTTTAAGTGGTGTACTGAATTGTTTTTATCTTTTTTTTTTTATCCCCTGCAGTACCTTCTTCCTGCTATTGTTCACATCAACCACCAGCCCTATCTGGAGAGGGGAGATGGTCCTATAGTGAGTGCAAACCATATATGTCCTCAAGAGTGGAGTGTTTTCTTCTATTTCTAAATGTTTGTTTACACATACTGAAGTCTGTGACTCATTGTTTGTTTTCTCTTCAGTGTCTTGTTCTTGCCCCAACCAGAGAGCTGGCCCAGCAGGTTCAGCAGGTTGCATATGACTATGGCAAGTCTTCCCGTATCAAAAGCACCTGTGTCTACGGTGGAGCACCAAAAGGACCACAGATTCGAGATCTTGAGAGGGGTATGGCAACTTTTGGACTGGATATGTAGACAGCAACAAACATGAACAAACCAAAATAGCTGCTCAACAACTTGTGTATCCCGTATTGTTTTCTACATGCTGATCCTATATGACTGTAGGTGTCGAGATCTGCATTGCCACACCTGGTCGCCTCATTGACTTCTTGGAGGCTGGGAAGACCAACCTGCGGCGCTGCACCTACCTAGTACTAGACGAGGCAGATCGCATGTTGGACATGGGCTTTGAGCCACAGATTCGCAAGATAGTTGAACAAATCAGGGTAGGACTGAGGCTCAGTGACTCTATTTTAAACTGATCATCTTCACATTGTTTTTGAATTGCTTTTCAACAAAGCAATAGCAGTTTTCCTTTTCTTTAGCCTGACAGACAGACTCTAATGTGGAGTGCAACATGGCCAAAAGAGGTTCGGCAGCTTGCCGAAGACTTCCTAAGAGACCATATCCAGATAAATATCGGCGCTCTGGAGCTCAGTGCCAACCACAACATTCTGCAAATAGTTGATGTTTGCATGGAGACTGAAAAAGACCAAAAGTAAGAATAATCAATGAATATGAGTGTTCTTTTCCAGTGTCATTATTTAATTAACTGCATTGGTGTTGTGACAGACCATGCACCCATCCTGTCACCCAAGTGCACTTAAGTGCAGCAATGTTGATTAGCTTTTAGTGTCTCTCTGCTTTCTGACAGACTCATTCAACTAATGGAGGAGATAATGGCTGAAAAGGAGAATAAAACCATCATCTTTGTGGAGACTAAAAAACGATGTGATGATCTTACACGGAGGATGAGGCGTGATGGGTGAGAAATTATCATATTATTTAATATTAGAATCTTTGGTGGAAGAATATTTGGGTGACCTTAACATGGAGTTATTTTCTAGGTGGCCAGCCATGTGTATCCATGGAGACAAGAGCCAGCCAGAAAGAGACTGGGTACTCACAGGTAAGACGATGCTACTTGTTATCTTCCATTTCCTAACTTCTTTTCATTTGTTCATGATTACAAATGAGATGTTTCTTTTAAAATGAAACAACTTACTAACTATCTCCACAGAATTTCGGAGTGGCAAAGCCCCCATTCTGATTGCAACTGATGTTGCATCTCGTGGGCTGGGTATGTCTCTGCCTCTGTCTCTTGTGCCTGTTGCATTTTTATTCTTACTATTTTTAAGCAAGTAATATTATATAATACAAGTAAGTAGTTTACATAGTTGGTGCATTTTTTGGTAAAAAAAAAAAAAAAAAGTAAGTGTTTTTTTTAGCTTACAGAAAGTATTGTGTTCAGTCAAGTAATTATAACTAATATTTAAATCAGTCCTTTAATTTTTTTATTAAAATGTATATTCCTATAGGCTAAACAACATAAGAAAAACTTTGCTTTTTTAAAATTTATTTTCTTTCCTTTGAGATTTAATGATAGCTTTGCTACAGGATGTCATACTAACAGATATAATGTGTACTACTGCTGTTAACAAGATGTGTGAAAATACACTGGTGTAATCAGGTGGTAACATTTAGATTTAACAACACATTTAATGACTTCCCCCTCATTGTTGTAACCTGACAGTTCAGTTGACTGTTGCATCCAGGTTGGAGGCTTCAAGCCTCCTGATCCACTGGGTTTATAGTCTGTTTCTTGTTACTGCAGTTAAAAAGCTTCCTTCAAGCTGGGCTCTTTGGCACGCTGCCTGAAAGGAGGAATGTGTGGGGCAGAACCTCCTTTTCTTATGTCTCCTTGTGTTGTCAGTACAAATTCACTGATAGATTATACATTTGATGTTTTTGTTTGGTTTTAGAAGCACATCTGTTAAACAGTGATAGCTGCGTAGTAAAAGCCACAAAACATTTAAAGACTTCAATCACCAGTTTCACATCTCCTCTGTTAGCAGGATAATCTGAGAAGGGGGGATAAGTAAAGTGTTTTAACTTGCTAAAATTTCTATGACTATATCCTTTTTTCTTTTCCCCTCTTCTCCTCTCAGGGTTTGGCAGCACATGGCAGCTGTAACAGTCTGTGCTGCTGTCACTGCCCCCCTCAGTCACATTAAAAGTAGAAGCTTTGCTAGTTTTAGAGGGATAAAAAAAACAAGCCCCTCCTATTCTTCATGGCTAAATAAGATCCCCCCTGCCCAGTATTGTCAGTTTGTAAATCCAACGAGCCTTCCTTGGGAGCAGCCTGAGGTTCCTGTATGTCTGCCTGTCGGTCCGTCCCAAAAAGCAGACAGACAGGGGAGAGAGAATTAGACGGGCTCGTCTGGATCCAGTCCTGGCCAGGGTCTGAGGAGGGTCCTGCAATGCGGCGAGAGAGCAACAGAACCAGCCGTTGTGAGTCTCTTGGGGTTTAACGGTTCTGCTCCCGTCTGACGTTGCTGGTGTGAGCAGAAGGTGAGGTATGAATCCTGTCTCCCTCTCCTCAGCCCCTCCCTTTGAACCAGGACTGATCAGGGGGGACTGACTACCTTTGTAAAAACAACATGAAGGGGGTAAGTACCTCAGCACCCCTTTGTCTTAACTCATCCATGAGCTCACCACATATTCAGCTACTGCCTTCGTGCTTGTTTTAGTTAAAGGAAAAACAAATAGCTTGTTAGAATCATGGCACATTATTATTCCAGTGTGGTAGATGATTGAATTGCTTCCCTCTGTCATGGAGGGGGGATGGGAGACTTATTGATCAGCAGTGCTGTCAGAGCCCCATGTCTTCTGTAATGAGAAACAGACTCCTTGGCCTTGCACATTTTAAATAATTATCACAATATTTGGTTCCCTTTTCAAATTGATGTCCTATTCACTAAGAGTCACGTAAGTATAGTCAAACCGAGTAGTCAAGATGGTGACTACTCGTCTTTAGATGTTTGGATTTTTGCTGTGTCTCCTAAAGCAGGTAAGTTGCTCTCATTCGTTTAGAGATATTCCTCACAGTAGAAATTTAAAACATTTCTTTGAAGTTGTATATTAGAATAAAAACTTCAGATTTCTTGAGAGGTAGTAAAATACATCACTTAATTTCTCTAGAGATTCTACCCTTTCCCCCTTCTTCTCCTGCTCTAAAATCAAACACTCTCTATTCAAAAGATGTGGAAGATGTCAAGTTCGTCATCAACTATGACTATCCCAGCTCCTCTGAGGATTATGTACATCGTATTGGGCGTACGGCCCGCAGTACCAATAAGGGCACGGCCTACACCTTCTTTACTCCAGGAAACCTGCGACAGGCTCGAGACCTTGTCCGGGTGCTGGAAGAAGCCCGACAGGCTATCAACCCTAAACTGCTTCAACTTGTGGACTCGGGGCGTGGAGGAGGAGGTGGTAAGAAGGACTGTGGCTTTTTAGATCTATTTATAAAAGAAAAGGCAATAATAAATTACACTGAATTCAAATTTTTTCAGGTGGCAGAATGCGTTACCGTGGCAGCAACTCCAACAACCCTAACCTGATGTATCAGGAAGAGTGCGATCAGCGCATGCGCTCCGGCGGTGGCAGCAAAGATGGCCGCAGCGGCTTCGGCCGTGACAGCCGCAACAGTCGGGATGAAGACCGCTCCTCTTCCTCCTACAGGGACCGGAGCCGGGATCACAGGAACAGCTACAACTCTGGCTCAGACCAGTACCAGAGCTACAACAATGGCGGGGGCTACAACTCCCGAGGTGGAGTCCAGCCCGGCGGTGGTGGGGTCGTTAAGGATCTGCCTAACCAATCACAGGCTCAGTTTGCCCAGGCTCCTCCTCCTTCAATAACAGGGGGGCCACAGCCTTTAATGGCTCAGCAGTTTGCCCCATCACAGCCCCCTCTCATGGGCTTCATGGGGCAACCACCACACCCCTTTTCTTCTCCCCCTCCTCCTCCAGGCCCGCCAGCTCTCCGGAAGTAAAGCGATAATAAATTAGTTAATTTGTGCAACTGTGTGTGTGTCCAACTCTTTTTGCCGTTATCTCCAAGAAGGAGAAGTAATAAGTAGTTGTGCTGTTTAACAAACGTAACATGTAGCTCTGGTTTAGACTGATGGTCACATTGCAGAAGAGGAGAAAGTTTCTTTTGGTTTCGTTGCTGTCCATTGTACGAAGTATTGGTTAGAACTGTGTTAGACACGACTTTTGTGGGATGAGGGCAATACTGCAGCTTTACAAAAGAAAAGTTTCAGTATGTTACATTCCAGACTCCTTCCTAAAATGTGTTCATTCAAACTGATTTGCTCTTTGGTGTTTCTATTTGTAAAATCAACTTTAGAGCCCACTTTTTTAGGGACTCTTTAGAGGGACTCTTGTACTAGATTTAGATACAATTGGTCATGCATGCCTTTACCCTTTCTGTAAAATAGTCAAGAATTTTTTTTATCAATTTGCAGTTTGCTTGTTTTATCTGTCAGTGTTTTTTTAAATAAAAAAATTAAGGCTACATGCTGTGTTCTGCAAATTATTCATCTTATGGATCAGGCAAATTATTTTATTTGCTTCAAAGATATATTTAGAGTACATCCTCATTTAAAACCCTGCAGTATGTACATGAATTTTTTTATTGACAAGTTTTTCTTATACACAGGCACAAATAAAAGTTTCCATCTTCGGAAAAAGAGCTGTACAAGAATTTACACCATCATTCACACGGCTGAACACTGGAACTTATTTTATGCCAGTCTAAGTTGCTGTGGGGAAAAAGTCTGAAACACCAAAGTTGGCACTGCATGCAGCTTCGGACTGTGGCAACTACTGGAAAGTGTTTAATATCAGGAAGAGACTAAGGATTTGTTGTAGGGATTGCCCATGTGCCTCATATTTCAGGTAAACGATGGGCTAACCAAAGACTTGAACAGAAAAAGTCCTCAGTCAAGAACAGGCTAATAGATCAGACGTTTATAGGAATCTTCCAGAAAAAGCCAGAGCAGACTGATGTAAATTACTTGTGGATAAAGCTATTACAGTATGTGACTGTATATCCCGAGGACAATACTGAGGGGATCAATATAAATTAATTATAAAGCAAATATTCTTTACTAAACCAAATTTGGGAATCAGTAAATAGCCTTCTAGATGCCTGTTACAGTAAATACTATAAAGCCAAATCTACATTATTTACAAATTGCCTGAATGATTTGTAGCTTTTATTTCTCACTGCCTGTCCAAGACAACCGAAGCACAACTGTTCATTCATAGCATCGATAACAGCTTATTGTGTCCTTGTCTAATCAAATTTTTATATGTGCTAATGTACCAAATGAAACTAAAGCGTACAGCTTAATAGAATTCATTCTCCATAATCACAGGAAACTCCCTCAATTTAAAATAATTCAGCTGTAATCAATCAGAGTTAAAACAAACTTAAATGTCTGTGGATATTTGACTTAACGTCATCATTTGATGAGTCTTTTTTTTTTCCCATGAAGGTAAACAATACTCACTTGTACACATTATATACACAAAGCAAAAGAAAAAATTAAATTCCAGGCACGAGTGGTAAAATAAAACCCGATGTATGAGACACGTTGGCTCAGGACTTAACGCGTTCCTCTTCTGGTCAGAGTGACGAGACAAGACTGAGGAGGGATGATTTCATGTGCAAAATAGAAACAAAATAAGTGCAAAAGGAAAAAGATCCTGAATGAAACAATAAAAAAATGTTTTGAAAACACAAAAGTGCAGAAAGATAGAAATTATAATTGGAGGGCTAAAGTGGCCTTTGTTTGTGAGTCTTTTGAAATGTCACAGGAGAAGCAGCACAGGTGCAAATAAGGTTAATAAACTAAAACTTGGCTGGTTCAGTTTCAGGGTTCTGGTAACCAGTATACAAAGCCATTGCGGATGTAATTAGCGGATGTAAGCCAACACATCCACAGTGTCCCAGCTTGGACACAAACACACCGTCTCCACTGCAGATTATCCAAATATACGGAAATAAAACCTGAGCAGGGCTGAAAAATCGTGCACAGATTCAACGTGTGTGCTTCCTGGACAGTTTGGTCACAGCATTTCACATCAACTTCCCATAATCTGAACTGATCTGAGTCAAAGGAAAACCACGTCAGTGGTTTTGAATGTGGGAGTTGACTATATTTACTTTCATTTTGTCTGGATGCGTTTCACAAACCAACAACACCAGTTTGCATTTAAAGCAGATGTTTGCTAGTAGAACATGAGATTGTCGCACCTTTTTGTGAAAATGTTTTCACGGTTCAGGAAATTAATTTCAATTATGATTTAAGATAGAAACTATTCCATTTAGCCTCGTTTAGACTTAGAAACATAGCAGTAAGTATTTAGCTGACTATGACTTGTACAGTATTAATGGGTTAAAGGTAAATTATCTTTTGTTCTGTTCTGATAAACACATAACATGCAAATTGCGACGGCTCCGATTTGCAGCTAAGTGTGCACAGTTTTGAATCCCAGAGTAGGAATGTATGAGAAACTTGCCACAGAATGAGCAGCTGACTGTTTTTCTTTTCTAAAAGAAAGAAAATGTAATTCCCTTAACATGAGACTTGTTTGCGGCATCTACAATGGAAATTAAAAAAATCACATTCAATTACATTAAAGGCTCAACTTGTTGGCTTCATATGAATGCACTGGACTGATTGATGGAGAAGGAGAAAGTAGCAACACCACTCAGCAACATGGATGTGATCAAATAAGGATAAGAAGGCACAAGGTAAACTGGTTTCCATAACTGCTCTCATTTCTGTATTTCCAGAAAAGAGTGTAAAGAGGCCATCTTGCTTCAGACAGCAATGCAGGAAAACTCAAACCTAAATTTAGGGAAGCAGCAGATCAGATGATAGGATTGCGGTTCTCCCTAAAGGTTCCCCCAAGCGCTTGGAGGCGGGAACTGGTCGACATCACCGGATTCGTCGTGAAACTTGTCCCCCAGGTTGAAAGTTAGTTTGTACCGCAAACGCACCTTCTCCTGAAATCAGAATAAAACTGTTGATTCACATCTCAGCTTGCTGTGAACATGTCAAATATAGAGACAGAAGAATGTTTATGAGCTACAGTACCTTGTGAGGGTTAGCCAACAGCAAAATCTGTGTGACAGCAGCTGGAGGCATGATGGGATTGAAAGCTGGGAGTTCAGTACTGGAGGGAGGCTGCAGCTTTACCTTCATCACCTAAACGCACACACCCATCATCAAAATCTGTTTGCTAACGGATGTCCACCACAAAGTGGTCAACAATAAAACCATCACAAAATACACACACACACACACAAAAATACTTTGAGAAAGTAGATCTTTGGAGAATCACCATCACAGAAGAAAACCCTGCACTTACTTTTGGCACAGCTGCCTGGAAACGGATGTTGGCGACAGGAATGGGGGCCGAGGAGAGCATGGAGATGATCACCACCAGCACATCGGGTCTTAATGGCGGACAGTCGCGTGAAAAGGTGAACAAAACCCGGAGACTGTGTTTGTCGAATACAGTCACTGGTAACAAACTGCCTGAGACAAAAAGGAAATGATGAGAGGGAAAAAAAAGAATTAATTTATCAAATGAATTATAACTAGACAAATTCCAGTTTAACGATTAAATATTTTAACAATTCAATATTATTACCATGTTAAAGCAAATTAGGCATAGAATAAATAAAAAATAAGTTTAATTCCTCTACTATTGTAAAGAAATTTGAATAAATAAAATAAAACTTTAAAATAAAATAAAACAATTTATGATTAACGTCAATCCAGTCATTTCAACCAATCAGACTTTAGAATTAAATGACACAGTCAGAGGAAGATGATCCGTCAATCAAAAAACCTAAACAGCAACATTATGTGAGACACGTTCGGATCCATGGATCAAATTTTACACAAAGCAACATAAACGCTCAGCACAATGCAGATGTTTCCATCAGGCTCTAGCCACTCAACAAACTTCCACATCCCAGCCAAAGAGAAACCATGGGGGAACTCTTAGTAAGGCTACCAACAAGCACAAGTTTACAAAAGTTCGTCTTAAAGAAAGGCAACTAGAGCTCAACCAAACTGATCCTGTTCCTGATGTAAAACATCAGGAAACATCTGTAACTGTGGCTTACTACACTTAGTAAGGACAAGTCGGACTGAGTTTTGACCAGCTGCACAAGATGCCTTCAGGGGAGTAGGAGGAGACGGACACATGCACTTGTGGTTGCTATGGTTACTATCTCGTCACATTGCTGGAATCATCCAAACTACTGCTGGGAGCGGTTTATTCTTGAAGCGTGATGCCTGACACATATTCTTTTCTTCACGTCATCATTGATCACTTTCTGATGTCTATTGTCTAAAGTGCCCCAAATATCGCGATAACTTAGAGAATGCATTATGTTCTTTAAGTTATCGCGGGATTTATTAATTACACACAGATTAAATATACAAGCACACACACAACTTGCAAATATCTCGAGATATAGGTTTTCTCAATGCAAAAATGTACTTATGGGAACTGATTCTACTTTATTACTCAGCAGTTTAAAATCAGTATTAAAACTTTTTTTACTTGGTTCCTTTTATCAGAACAACTGTTAAATTACCCACACTGGAACTTTATTTTGTGCCTTTTATCTAATGTGTTTTAACTCTTTTAATCTATTTTTTCCCCATTTTTATATATTTTTTTCACTTCTTTTAAAAAGTTTGTTTTTAATGCACTTGTTATTGCATCTTGCACCCCACTGTAATGTAATTACGCTTTATTATTAAAAATGCAACAACAGTATTTACTCTATATCTCTACACTTAATCTACCATGATCATGATGAATCATTAGTCCAGTGTTTTTTGGTACTTACTTGGTTTGATTGAGTCCAGGGGCACTGTGACGTCAGCCAGAGAGATGCTGTCGTAGGTGTCAGCAGCCACGAATGAGCTTTTCTCAGCAAGACTAAGATTGGAGAGCAGGAGGGCATCAGGCTGCTCTGAGTGGATGATCAGGCTGGTCATCGGCCCTAGCGCAGGAGGGGTGCTGGTGACAGCCGGAGGGGGAACAACCTTACAGTTGGTGCTGGATTTGGTCTGGAGATCTCGTAAAGTGACTCTAGACTGAGGCTGAAGCTTATCCCTGCATCAATAAAATCAGACAAAAAAAGAAGCATGAAACAAGGTAGCTGCTTACAGAAAACAAGAACATTTTTAATATTTACCACTGCAGTGGCTTGCACTGGGCAGTCATGCTACCTCATGCTCACACACCATTTGACCTGCTGACTCTCTGGAGGTAAAGACTGTTGTAACAACGTCTTGCCCAGCAAGTCCAGCTCTTCCATGGCTTTAGGAGCAGCAGAGCCCCCCTTTACTGGTGGAGCCTGTGCCGTTTGAGTTATAGCTGGTAGCAACACTGCAGCTGGCACAGGTGGAGCAGACAACTCTGCGGCATCTAATGACTGAGCACAAACAGGGACTTTGTTACGCACGTCAAATAGATAGATGAACATAATATTTATAATCAAAGCATTTTCAGTTATTCAGTCTATATTATTGCTCATTAAAGAAAATTTTTCTGTCATTATCTTACTTCGCACCTGAGGGATGATGTTAGAGTCACAGTTCTCTGTTACAATCAGTCCTAAGAGATCAGATAAGAAGTAACATTTACATTTAATTTTTTCAAGATCTTGTTGGTTATGACATTAAAACCTTTTGAAAGGAATCCTGGATGTAAAATATATGTGGAGGGTTGGAATGACTCTACTAACCCAGAGACATGAGCTCATCATCCAGAAGGCTCAAGCCCACATTCTGGGCCAGAGTCTGTAGGCCAGAAAACTCTGAGTTGGACAGTTCTGTTTTGGCTGAAACATTAAGTCCGCTCAGGTCTACAAGTGCTGAACTTCTGCCAGATTTTGATTCTGCAAAAAAATGGTTTGAGAATTCACGTAAACACTGATGGATGACAAGTTACACTTAACTGCACCCTAGAGGGTGGCTGGGAAAACAGCTTTAGACACTTACCTGCTTGTAAAGGCATGGTTATGCCCTCATTAGTCACCTCCTCACCCTTTACAAGCTGCCTGTACAGATTGATGACCTGTGTCAAGCTGTCATTTGCCTGCAGGATATCCGCTGCAAGGAGAAAATAGTTAGCAACACCACAGTAGCTTTAAATTCCAAACCCCTCCGTTGACTATAACTTACCTAAAGCATCATCATTGTCCTCCGTGTCACTCGCCAGTCTGAATAGTGTAGGCCTCATCTTTTCACAGCGCTGATAAAGATCCTGTCATCACAGATGTGTTACGTCAAGTCAAACTTCCACTTAGCCCTACCTACAGGACTAATGGCCTTTCCCACTAGTACCCACTTAGCCCTACCTAAATTCAGCCGACACCCATTATAATAGAGGTTATGCTATTAAAAGGTTATTCCGAGTTATTTATGGACAGAAAACAATCACTGAGCTGCACGGCCTTCTTTGTTAGTAACCCACACTTTTCTTTACCCGTTAACGTCTTCATGTAACACATTTGTTAAAATCAAGATGTGTAAAAACCGCTATGAAAACCATTTGGTGAAACTCAATTCTCCACCTTTAAAAAGATAAATTCAAGGAGGAAAGAAACGTTTCTCCTTCATTAAGAATCCAACTCTGGATCATGCCTCACCGACCACTTCTACTCAGGCTACAAGTAAGATTAGTAAACTTTAAGAAGTTATCCTGTGAAAGCCTGTAGTGGGTTTTTAAAATCTGGTTTTGGTTAACAAAAAAACCCAAAATAAATTTGTCTCATATAATTTAATTTGTGTGATTTAGGTCTCCTTGTCTCTTCTCCCTGCCAACAACCTGGAAATTGCTTTCAATACAGCTATAAGCAATGCACTAGCCCAGTGGTTCCCAAACTTTTTTTGCTGAGCCCCCTTTTCATCGACAATAATTGTCAAGCCCCCCCGATCCCAGTACCACATGTACCCCAAAGCTTAAAAAGAAACATACGAAGAAGTGTGCCACAAAATAGTTTTTACTTTATTGGCTGCTGCTTCGTAACTACAGTGAAAACCATGTCAGTGGCAGAAGGAATTATCAACTCATCATTATATTCTCTTGTTTTTTTTGGTACTTGAAATGAAACATGAATCTCATGTTGAATTAAAAGTGATGGTGGCCAATGCATGTGTGAAAATGCTCCTTGAACCATTTGTTCACAATTACAGCCACACTAATCCTGACAATGTCACCTTGGAGTATATGCGTGGCAACATTAAAATGAAAGAATCCATTCATGGAAAAACTATTTTTTCCCCCAGTACATTCAAGCAGTCAGTTTATGTGCAACATAACGCTGCTGAACTTTGACCTGAACAAGTGAAGCTTCATTAGATCATCATGCTGAACTCGGGCTAATGCTAATGCGATAAGCACTGTCCATGGAGGCTGCAGCACTTCATCCACTGCCCCTTACACTAATACACCCTTCACTCTGGAACAATGCAAATGTGGACACATCAGACCACATGAAATTTTTCAGTTGCTCCAGAGTCCAACGTTCATGCTCCCTAGCAAACCAAAGACATTTTTTTTTGTTTGGTAGTTTTAAAGAACCTCCTTGGCTTGATGCACACTGAAAACTGGACTCTTCTAAAAAAGAATAACACCTTCACCTCATTTTCTTGCATCTCTAGTGGGAGATGAAAGATGAAAGGAGAATTCAAGATGAAGAAATGTGTTAATGGGCCTGTGTGTATTTATACCAGTTTATTAGCCACATACCAGCCCAAACCTTAAGCAGATAAATACTCCAAAACCATGGTGGCAGCAAAAAACTCAGACCCACACACTCTACAGTCAGAGTTTGGGTTATCCTTTCAAAGATATTGCATGGCAAGGCAATGAAAATTTAATTACCATTGCTTTAAAAATAGATTTCCCTACATACCACATGCTGAAACTTTAAGAGGACACAGAAAGTTTCAGTCAGGCCTACACTCAGTTGAAAAACTGATGTGGAGAGTGCAGACTGGGCTTTTCAAGAGGAGGCCCTAAAGAGGCAAGTTTAAAGTTATGTCTACAGATAAGTAAGTAGCTACTATCTGGTCCCATCCTCTTAGTCTCTCTGGGTGCAGGGGATCCTGGTGGTAACGCGCTTCATTTAACCAATGTCCAGACTGAAAGGTAAGTTTGGGGTGTGTTCCCATTTATTGAATGAATAAGAAAATGAAAAAATGACGATCTGAAGTCCAGGATGGCGGTCTACAGCAACATGATAGATAGATGGTCCTGAGGCTATGACAGGTATGGAGGAGGTATAGAGGAGGTCGCGTGGAAAACCATAGAGAAACTGAAAAGCGTTTAGTAGCGGTAGAAAGCGTGTGACCTCCAGTCACCCAAGCACCCCGTGCACTGTGACCTATATGCACTTTACCTCGACACCGCCACCAATGGTCGAGGAAAATATAGGTCACCTGTGCCATCCCAAACATAAACAAACCCCAACACCACAATAAACCAAACAACAAACAGAAATTAAAGCCGCAAGCGGCATCCATCGGGTCCGAGCTCCGTGGCCCCCTCCACCCGTCTCGTACACCTATTTAGCT
>JBAMHW010000004.1:28799974-28810819 GCA_037177495.1 Rhadinocentrus ornatus
GGATTGAAGTGTGTGCCAATTTTTACAACTTTTCATGGGTGTTTAGGGGGTCGTAGGGGCCCTCAAATCTCTTAGAATAATAATAAACATTTCAACAACAATAGGGTCCTTCCATACTTCGTATGGCTCGGACCCTAATAATGGCTCCTACAGTAAGACCTCATTTCTGTCAATGTAAACCTACTCTAGCGCATCTGTAAAATAACATTCTGAGCCCGTAAAGGAGTAGAAAATAGCTTCTTGAAAATGTGTGAGTTGTGCAAACCTTAATGAGCTCCTGGTTGCTATGGGAGCAGCTCTCCTTGCTGTAACCTTCCAGCAGCTGGCTCAGCAGGCTCACACTCTCCTTCACTTCCTGGATGGCGTTTACTCGCTTTGATACTTTCTCCACTCGCTTTTGATCCTAGGAAGGGAGTGGTAATTATCTCGTTATGGCAGATAATGTGAGGGTAATAAAGACAGCATGGCCGCTTACCGTTAAATAATACAAAATGTCTTTGCAGAGTCATTTTAATCTTAAAACTATTCAAGATATCATATATTCAGCGTAATGTTTTTGAAAACTGTTACTTTGTTTGAATTTTAGTCATGACTATTTTGCTCTACACACTAGCAATGGACAAACCTGCCGTAATGTACAAACGAGACGTACATACATGTGAGCACGCACCATGCTAAGTGGGGAAAAAAGCCACTGACTCACCTCTTGAACCATTTCCTTAATGAGCTTGTTTGCTGCTCTTAAATCATCAGGGTGGGTGCTGTTCAATAAGCGAGACAACATCTACAACAACAGGATGAGACAGAAGAGGGGAGGAAAGGAAAGAGGAAGATAATTTTGTAAACAGTCGGTCCCTTAGTGATTTTCTCAGGGGTTTCACTTCATGATGTGATGGAATTTTCCCGTTTCATACAAGCATGTGCAGAGGATTAGCACAAATTTCCCAACAAAGGACAATAAAGATTATAGATGTGTAGGTCAGCCCCATTACAATGTGATGTCATTCCTGCTTTTCAATTACTTGTCACACAAACCTTGGATTTCTCCTCATCCTCAAAGATGGCACTTTTGGCTCTGGGTGGAGGGGGTGGTAGGGGCTTTTCATCAGGAAGCACAGGGTCTTGTTTGACAATACCTGGAAACAACAAGAACATCTGTTAACCTTACATCAAGACATCAGCCATATACAGCATACAGATGGTTTAAAGACTGAAAACACCTCTGATTCAATATTTTCTAAAGCCATATTTTATACTTTGTGAAATATTTTAGCATTTCAATAGGAAAGAAAATCTTTTGTTCTTCTCAAAATACACTACAAGACAAACATCTATGCAACACCTATGCATTATATAATCTCTGTAACAATCTCTGTGTTTCATAAAGTAAAGGATCTGTTAAATGACCAAGTGCTGTTGATGTTGTGTAACAGCCTGACCGTTTCCTATCTCACTTATGGTACGGAAGTCTGGAGAAGTGAAGGTAAAATGGTCAAACAATCAGTTTTCATTTTACAAAAGTGAGCCAGTAGGAACCCGTAGAAGAGCCAAGAAATCCTTTGTTTTTCCCATTAACATTGTTAAAAGTTCAGGAATTAGTGGAATATTGCCTTTTGGGAGTCATGTTTAAAGCCCATAAAAGAGCACTACCAAAGAAACTGCATAGCGGATTTAAAAATTATTTAAAATAAATAGAGGTATTTCGAAAACCAATATTTAAGACAAAGCTGAGAGAACGGTGTGTTACAGTTAAAGGGGTCACACAGTGGAATAACTTAAAGGAAATCAAAACAGAAAGAATTGATGTCTTTAAGAAAGCAATAAAAACCTGCAATAAGGAAACATGTTAGTAGCATTAGCATTAGTTTAGTAGCATGTTTACTAACGGTAAGCTGGGTTGTTCGATGACTTGCTTACAGTGATGAAATATTGTATGTTGAATTTTTCATTCATTGATCTGATCAAATGGTTGATGACAAAGAATGTAGATGTGATAAAGGGGCAGATATAAGTTTGTTCTTATTTTTGCTCCTTTTCAGTATTTCAGTTTATTAAAGACTGTTGTTTTTAAAAAGAGGCTTAAGACCTACCTTTTAAACTTAGCTTTTAATTAAATTTGTTATTAGATCTTAATTTATGTTACATCATTTTATTTCATGTAATTTTATTTTCATTTCACTCAACTGTGTTATTTCTTATTTGTTTATTCTTATCTGTTATAGTTTCTTAAGGTTATTTAATTTTAACTCCAGTGTTTTCCTCGTGGGGATCCTCCACGCCGGGGGTTTTGTCTGCTTGATCTGTGGCTGTTATTGCGGTGATTGCACTTGTTGGGGTGGCTGGGGCCTTGCAGTGCAGCCTTATGGCTGTGGTGTGGGCCCCGGTCTGTCCTGGTGGGCTTGCTGCTGTTGGACATGGGTGGACTGGCCCCTGGTGTGGATGGATCCCCATGACATTGATATAGTTTCCTCACAGCAGCATCAGGCCAGATGTTTATAACTTTTAGTATTTTATACCAACATTCAGTTTGGAGAGAGAAATTAGTGAGTCATGCTTGTACAGAAAGGGGGTGGGGGGGCTGGTGTGTGTGTGCGTGTATACAGTTGTGTGTTTGCGACTGTTAAAAATTTTAATGAGTGTTTTTATTGTTATGTAATTTTAATTTGATGTATAGAAAGACTTTTTAATATGTTTAAGTGTTTTTAATTATGTAAAGCACTTTGCGTTGCCTGGGCACAAAAAGTGCTACATAAATAAAAAATGTTTGATTTTATTGTGTTATTTTGTGTAATTAGTTTTTAATTTGGTCAGTTTGCTGAAAACAAAATCAATAAAATAATTTAAAATATATATACATATAAAACCAACATTAACATAGTAAATTGTAAAAAAAACAAAATTACATTTTTGTGGATTTGACACGATTCAGCTTCACATAACTCGGAACACAAGTCGCTGTTTGTTCAAAAAGAGAACTGATCCGGCCGACCCAGATGTTAAAAGAAGCAGCATATGGAGAACTAAAAGACACATCAGCAGCTAAATAAAGGAACTAAAGCTATTGTAAACTACTGCATGGTGAATATGAGTTATGCATCATTCTCTCAGATTATGTAAGGTGCTCACCCTGTTTTTTCAGCATGTGATAAGCTTCTGCTATCTTGCTCTCCTCTGGGAACTTCACAGTCCAGCTATACATCATTTCTAAAACCTTCTTCTTCACTGCCTCAGGAGCCCGGGTCCCTAAATACTACAGGGATGAAAGAGGATGGATCAAGAAAAAAACAAACATTTTCAGGTGTTATCTACAATTTTTATTGTCGTTGTCCTGGCTGCATGCTGCGTCACACTGGACATTTAAATAGCTTTAGCTATATACTTGACTTTTAACCCTTATATCATTAATAAGGGCTTTTGAAATCTTGCATATTAAACATTTTAATGGATGTTAAGTTGCAGCCAAACAGGTAAAACTATAAAAGTTACCTTGGGTGAGACCACCTTGATGAGCTCATTAAGAAAGCGAAACTTTCCCACTTCACCATGAAATTTCTTTCCACAGTTCTTCATACACGTCTCAAGAACCTGGAAGAAGTGTTCAAAGTTTTTCTTTCATTTTCACATCTTTTAATACACATTAACAAAAATGACAACAGCCTATAATGTGTCACCCTGTGGACATTTCATCTTGTTCCCACATAATACACAGCTCTCAGTTTTCAGAAGTGGTGTTCTTTTCAATGCAAGTCTTACCGTAAGCGCTTGCATCGCCTCCCATTCCTGAGGAGACTGGACTTTGTGGGCCAGAAGTCTGGTTGCAAGCTGAGGCCTAATAAATAATGTGTCAGCGATGGCATATAAAGAAGGATTAAAATCACTAATAAAACAAATTATGCAACACACACTAAACAAACAAACAAAAAAAAAACTATTAAGTTACATGAAAGCAAGATAACTACTAAAAAGAGTAGCTGGGTTGGCATCAGTCTCTCCATTTCTGTATGAACTGATGTAATACATGCATCATCATAGTTTACTATCTCACCCATCTGGTTCACTGTCGAGCTGATCACAAAACCCGTTTATACCGTCCCAGTCTGTCTCCTTGTTTAGAGGGTTGGTGGCCTTGTCTGTGTGCAAGAAAAACAAGTTATACTAAAATGTTGAATATCCTCTATATTCTTCACATAAGAAGTTAAATGCTTCAAAATTGTGATGCTTGACAGCAGATGTAATATCTGGTGTGTTATAATATGCAGACAATCAACTCTGTTGTTGTGACTGCGTTGACAGTTAAAGAAAAAAGACAAAGAAATAATAAAGAAAGAGGGGAAAAGTGACACGGGTGACGGTTCCAGGGGTTTGCTTTTGCTCAGCTGGTTTGACATGGGTTTTCAAGGTAGCTCCTTGATTTTGTTAGCATTCAGCTTCATGTTATTTAATGTTTAAAACTTTCGTTTGAGCTTTATAACAAATCTCAGACAAAGAGCTTCAAGGTAAAACACATCACGACAAACACTACACTGCGTTTGACAATCACTTTGTTCCTTATTGCCAGCAGCACTTCTTGATTTGATGACATTTCTGACTCTTAGAAATCCGTTGCTGTGGAGAAATATGTTAATGAAAACGGGAAATTAAACATTAGTTCATACATCATTATGTCTGAGCAATTATTCAGCGGTCACTTCACTTCAAAACTTGATCTGGGATTGTGATAAACGGTGACTTACTGACGCGAGACTGCAGGTTAGCCTCATCTGTAGGCGCCGCCGCCATCTTTCTGGAATTCTGTGTAAAGTGGCGACAATCGCGTGACATTTGTAACATCTCGCGTGAATTGGAATTGGAGCTGCGGTTAGCTATGCAGCTCCCTCAATTGAGTCAAAGGGGAACAACAGGGTAGTTAAGAGAGCGGTGGCAGGCGAGCTGCCAATAAATCGACCAACTCAGATGGTTTAGCAGCTGGAACTGGCCAGCTTTATTCACTCTTATCGGACCGGGATTTATTTTTCACTGTTTTAATTCAGTGGTACTAAGAAGGACATCCAAGAAAGCCCGCGGTATCACAGACTCTTTATCCAGCGTTTCAACCGTTGCAATCCTACCAACAAACAAAATCTCGTTGTGGTCCACTTCAAGGAGGAAACTGTCACCTCTGTTTCGGCTGGTATTTGCATTATAGCCTGAAATACTGCGCACGAAATACTGCGCACGAAAAACAAGAAAATCTGCAAACTTGGCTACCATTGCTGCTTAGCTAACAGGGCTATGTGAAGAACTTTGATGGAAAGCCCCCGTTATTAACTCTGGATATTAACCGTGTTCTCTTCCACCTCATGCAGTCGTGCGTTCATCGCGCCACACGGGAAATGAAGTTCATAGTATTTTTTGTAGTTGCAAAAGTTAGCTAAAGTCTTGCCAGTCTTCAAGCCATGCTAGTGTTTTTAACTTGTACATGAATGTACCATATCTCCTCATCGGGTGTTGCCTGGCTCTCCTCACTGCACGACCAACAGGCTGCTGCTCGTTTCCTAACGTTTAGGACAAAAAGACATTTTTAATCTTTCACAGATTTATTTGACAAAAGAATAATGGGATCGCTGAAGGCCCTCCAAGAGTGGTGTCGGATACAGTGTGAAAATTACAACGATGTGAAAATAAGGGACATGTCAACGTCCTTTCGGGACGGCATGGCATTTTGTGCCATCATACATCGTTACAGACCAGATCTCATGTAAGTAACCTTAAGTCTACCGGTAAAGCTTTAATACCAACTACAATAATGTTGGTTTTATTTACTACCCAGGTACAGTTATCACTTGCATGTTTAAACATTGATGATATAAATTAAATGTAAACTAATCTGTGAATTAATCTGAAACAGTTTAGAGGGACTGGTTGGTTCATGTATACAAAAATTCCCTATTTATTTATCCATACAGCCATCCATCCATACATACATTGTTTGCAGTAGGAACTGCATTTAAACAATACACTAAATGGGGTTAGGTAACCCAACATTTTATGTTTCATTTGTAATCTCGTATTCTTAACAGTGTTTTTATCATTCTCAAAATAATTTATTATAGTAACAATATTAATGCTGTACTTTGAGAAGCCACTGTAGTGTAATAAACGCAGGCTGACAACCCATGCCTTGTCTGTTAACACACCCTCACTAAGCATTTTGCGGCTATCAGGGACTACCCAAGATACCACAAAACACAATAACATGTGTTTGATTTATTATAGAGACAAGGGAATAATTACTTGCTATTGTTTTAGCTGCTGAGAAGTTTTCAGTCACTGGACAGACTTGAGTTTGGCCACTATATGATTAGACAAGCTGTGGCACTGCCTGACTGTTAAGACTATATAAGAGGACCATCCTAAAATTCTGTTTCAAAACCTGTTCTTTATCATCTGGGTTGAAACAAGACTGCACAATATATGATTTAAGGATCAATATTCCAACAAACAAATTCTCAATAGTCAAATAACAGGACATGTCAAGTAATGTAAATGATCTGAAAACATCATAGTATGTGTTTTGTTTATATATATATAACCACATAAATATAGTTTGTCACTAGTTATCATACCCAGTTGCTAGGCTGCATTGACTTTATTTTATCTTATCAATTAAACCTGCATAAATATAAAATATAATAACCGTAATTTATCCCAAATGGAAATTGTGTGCCTGACAATCAAGTTTGCCTGACCAGTAAAAAAACAGCATAGTTACCTATAAATGACAAAAATTCCTAATTTCCCATTTGTTTCAGTGCAAAATGCATCACAGTTACATTTTAAAGATGTTTACATTTAATTAACGTGAGTGCAGCAGTTTCAATGATATTTTGCCTCAGTTCATCGTTAACATGTGCATTACAACTTCACAACGGATCTACACAATCACAAAATGTTTAATCACAGGTCTCTGGAACTGAAAAATACAGTATTTCACATTATGCCCAGAATAACTTGTCAGGTGCTTGAAGTTATTTAAAAGGTACATACATGAACATTTTCATATTCATGTAGTACTCCTGACCTCCTGAACTGACTCACCTCATAGTACCTACTGAAGCTACTCGCTTGCTTTGCAAACAAGAGCTAACAATAACGTCTAGCATAAAAAGTAATTTTTGCTTTTTTATCTATATTTTCTTTTTCTTTTTTTACAAAATCCATTTGAAGATTATAGTGATATTATTTGCTACTCTAGCTGTACAGACCTTTTAACCTCTACTAAACTAAAGTTTGAATTTACATAAATTTTATTTTATTCAGTGTTTTATTTCATCCTTGCTTGGAGGTTTCCGTATTACACAGAAAGTCTGACGTCAAGGACTCACTTTGGACATGGCAAGCCCTGTCTGTGTAGTTGTCTTGGCAGATCATATTGTTGACGCCATCAGGATTTCCTGCTAAAACATGTCAACAGCCCTCATTGTAGTGGATTGTGTTAACCATCTGTAGATGTTGTCATTTCAGTGTTCTGGGTTATAAGGAACGTGGCAGGATGATTATATGGTAAACATCTTGCTCATGCTGTTCACGTTGCAGTGAGTTAGTCAGACTGTGTCTGAGTGTGATAAACATTCACTTTAACAATAACTGAGTAGCCACGAAGTGGAATATATCTACGTAAAAATCACTACAGTAAAGCTTAACCCTTAAAATCCCATGCCATTTTTTGCTATTTTTGGTCCACCTATTTATTTATTTATTTTTTTTTTTTCTGTAAAAATGCATGTAGACCTAAACCCTTTAAAGTCCAGTCAGCATGCAAAAACTATTTTTTCATAGGACAGCCTCAGTTATTTATATTAAATTACTTAAAATTAATTTATGCACCATAAAAAACTAACTAAAAAAACACAAGAGAATTGTAGAAATAACACACAGATCAACACCCTATTCTCATTTCTTGTTATTCTCTCAACTCTTTGCTTTCAGGAGGACAAAAATGGCATTGAAGGAAACATAACAGAAACTATTTATATGTTTAAACTTTTTCTTACAACAATCTTTTTGCTACCTATAGTTATTTATGCTATTAATTATTCTACTATCCTCACAAAACCAACTCCAACTAAGCAAATTTGTCGCTTCATTACATCCACAGAGGAGCATTCTTTTCAGACAGACATATAACTGTCTTGTCGCCTGTTGATCTTTGGCTGCTTCTGATTGGACATTATCGTTCATTTAAGCTTTATTATTTAAAAAATTTGAGAGGAAGTGGCATCATCATAATTAATGAGTTAAAAAAAAGAGGTCCCTTAGAAATGCAGTAGTGCTAGAGATCATTTTTCATTACCCTAATGTGATAAATAATCATGTTTTCATGGATCACACATTGGTTATATACCTTTTAGAGTCTCTGAATAAACACTACGTTGGATTGTAAACCTCCTGGATGGGATATATATTTGGGCCTGGGTCCGTAGATCACCTAAAGATCACAAATTACCCCACAGAGATGCACACTACTGTTCCTCAGAAACTGTAGACAATGTCAGTGATAGCACTCGAGGGTGCTGGTGATCTAGCAGACTTGTGTTAAATCACAAGAACGGACACATTTTTAAAGCTTCGTTTTTAGCTTTATTGTTTCAGTGTGTGTCCAAGCATGCCCCACAGTTAAACTTTCTGTCTAGCTGCACTTGACCGGCCAAACTCACTGATCCAGACAGACAGCTCATCAGGCTAATCTGCAGCTGAGACCTCCGCCTGTCAAACTGGATTTAGCTTCAACGCAGAGCCAGGCCATTGTAGTGGAGCCCTGTACTTTGCAGCCAATGTACTCCTCATGCAAATACATGGCAGAGATGCAGAGGAGCATTGTTGGCACAGCAAGTGGCCTCATCAGAATTCCTTTAGCCTCTGTCAACTTTCACTTCGCCTGCTAGGGAGGGAGTAGCTGTGGTGGAGTTGTGGAATAGAATATTTGAGACTTTGTTAACCATAGTGCACAGAAAACTGCACCCACTGCAGCCCACACTATACTTAAATAAAACTTTGTTTGTATGCTCACCCTTCTCTGTTCCCTCCCTGCGTAGAAAATGTCTAGATGTCTTTATATAAAATGCATTTGTGCTCTAACCTGCTCATCTTCTAAAAAGCAAATTACACATAAAGGCATATTAATTTCTATTCTTTTGAATCTGAGTCAACCCAATTTAGCAGATGTACTGGTTCCCCCTGGTTTTTATAACATGGATTTTAAACGGCTGACACACATAGACACGGAGACGCATCGTTTCTCAGCTGTGCTCTTTCCCAAAATATACCTGGAGTGAGTATCTGAGTCACGCTGGATTAGGTTTGCAGTTTTAGCCACACACTTCATCATTTTTCTTCAGAGAAGGTTGGCTCTGTTATGTGAGGCTTGAGAATATGAAGCCCCACTGACTGTTTTAGGAGTATTTTATTTGAAGTTTGTCATTTTAGCGTGCTACTCTGGTGATGTTGTAATGCTGGACTTCGTTTGACATGATCTTGATATTAGAGTTGCTGCTTGCTGTGTTTGTGGCCATGGGAACTAGATTAGAGAGAACAGAGGTCACTTTGTGTAGCTCCAACACGGAGCCCATTCACAGGATTTTCCCTTCTTGAAAGTTCTGCATGGTTGCCACACGCCCTCATCAAGGTTACAGTGTTTTCCCAGCATAGTGTTGTCCCCTCTTCAGCACATATTTAGTTACGCACACAACCACACTTACATCCCACAGCTCTTCAAATATTTTCCAGCTTTACTGCAGGAAGTTTACTGGCAGGAGCCTGGTTTTAGTTCCTAACTCCAGGCATTTCAGAGCCGAGCCTTGTAATTATCAGCCCAACTCCTGTTTGGCCCTGCCGCTTCATTTCTTTTGTTTTGGCTATTTTTTTAATATCAGACATCACTCAACTGTATAGTAGGGAAAGTTTTGGTGGTAGGTGGGAAGCCTAGCAGGTCACTGCATACTCTAAGTGAGATTAGGTCGGCACAAATTATATAAGTAAATTTGCATTGTGTTAAGCTACACTGGTTACCTGCAGATATGGCCTTATTTCATGTTTTTCTTCCTTTTTTTTCAGAAACTTTGACTCGCTGTCTAAAGAAAATGTCTACGAGAACAACCAACTTGTGAGTTAAAAGTTAAAATACCAGCTGAATGTTTTAAATCCATATTCTGGAAATGTTTGCTCTTAATGCCGGGCAGAGGTGGACCTCATTTATATCCCTCACTCAGCTTTTGGCATGTGTTAATCTGTGGCCTTATCAGTACACGCACTCACGACGTGACGCTGCATTTGACCGCCTGTGTGCTAGAAGTGTTATTTAACCCCGGTGGAGTCTGACAAGGCCCCAGAGTGGGATCTCAGAATATTCAGAATCAGGATAAAAAAAATTCTTGACACTGACCTGTGAAGAGTGCATTGAGAGGATTTTAAGTTTAAGTTTTAAATTTGTAATAATTTCTTTTCCATTTCCACACTAATGACAGAGCTATCAGAGGTGAAATGAAAATGTCTTTATTTTTAGTCTAGCTCATCCATCCATCCATCCATCATCCATTGTCTGGAGTTGGGTCGCAGGGGCAGTCGCCTAAGCAGGGAAACCCAGACTTCCCTCTCCCCGTCCACATTCACCAGCTCATCCGCAGGGATCCCGACGCGTTCCCAAGCCAGCCGAGAGATGTAGTCCGCCCAGCGTGTCCTGGGTCTTCCCCGACGCCTTTTTCCGGTGGGACGTGCCCGGAACACCTCACCTGGGAGGCGTCCAGGAGGCATCCTGACCAGATGCCCGAGCCACCTCATCTGGCTCCTCTCAATGCGGAGGAGCAGCGA
>JBAMHW010000004.1:28810919-28837981 GCA_037177495.1 Rhadinocentrus ornatus
CTGAGCCCCTCCCGGATCACCGAGCTTCTCACCCTATCTCTAAGGGAGAGCCCGGCCACCCTGCGGAAAAAACTCATATCGGCCGCTTGTACTCGTGATCTTGTTCTTTCGATCACTACCCACACCGCATGACCGTAGGTGAGAGTGGGAATGTAGATCGACTGGTAAATCCAGAACTTTGCCTTTTGGCTCAGCTCCTTCTTCACCACGACAGACTGATGAGTCCGCATCACTGCAGACGCTGTACCGATCTGCCTGCCGATCTCCCGCTCCATCATTCCCTCTCGTGAACAAGACCCCGAGATACGTGAACTCCTCCATTTGGGACAGGACCCCATTGCCCACCCAGAGAAGGCACTCCAACCTTTTCCGGCTGAGGACCATTGTCTCGGATCTGGAGGTGCTGCTTTTCATCCCAGCCACATCACACTCTGCTGCGAATCGCTCCAGTGGGAGCTGAAGATCACGGCCCGATGAAGCCAACAGAACCACGTCATCTGCAGAGACCCAATCCTGAGGCCACCAAACCGGATCCCCTCAACACGTCGGCTGTGCCTAGAAATTCTGTCCATAAAAGTTATTAACAGAATCAGTGACAAAGGACAGCCTTGGCGGAGTCCAACCCTCACTGGAAACGATTCTAATTTACTGCTGGCAATGCGGACCAAGCTCTGACACCGGTCATACAGGGACCGGGCAGCTCGTACAAGTGGGTCCGGCACTCTATACTCCTGGAGTACCCCCCACAGGAGTCCCCGGCTCACACATGTAGACTGGTTGAGCAAACTCCCATGCCCCCTTAAAGACCCTGAAGAGAGTGTAGAGCTGGTCCACTGTTCCATGACCGGGACTAAAACCACACTGCTCCTCCTCAATCAGTGGTTTGACTATCCGATGGATCCTCCTCTCCTGCACCCCTGAATAGACCTTGCCAGGGAGGCTGAGGAGTGCGATCCCCTGTAGTTGGAGCACACCCTCCGGTCCCCCTTTTTGAAGAGGGGTACCACCACCCCAGCCTGTCAGTCCAGGGGAACTGTCCCCGATGTCCACACAATGCTTCAGAGCCGTGTCAGCCAAGACAGCCCTACAGCATCGAGAGCCTTAAGGAACTCTGGGTGGACCTCATCCACCCCTGGGGCCCTGCCACCGAGGAGCTCTTTAACCACCTCAGTGACCTCAGCCCCAGAGATGGGAGAGCCAACACCAGGGTCCCCGGACTCTGCTTCCTCATCGGAAGAGGTGTTGGTGGGATTGAGAAGGTCTTCAAAGTATTCCCTCCACCACCTCACAACTTCCCGAGTCGAGGTCAGCAGCCCCCCCATCCCCACAGTCTTGATGGAGCACTGCTTTCCCATCCTGAGCTGCCGGATGGTGGACCAGAATCTCCTCAAAGCCATCCGGAAGTCATTCTCCATGGCCTCTCCAAACTCCTCCCATGCCCGAGTTTTTGCGTCAGTGACTGCCGAAGCTGCGTTCCACTTAGCCCGCTGATACCCATCAGCTGCCTCTGGAGTCCCACGGGCCAAAAATACCCGACAGGACTCCTGCTTCAGCTTGATGGCATCCCTCACTGCTGGTGTCCACCAACGAGTTCGGGGGTTACCGCCACGACAGGCACCGACGACTTTGTGGCCACACCTGTGGCTGGCCGCCTCAACAATAGAGGCACAGAACACAGCCCACTCAGTACATTAAATTTAAATGTGATTTTCAAGCCAGTCCTTGGTTTTATATGACTTTTATAATGAAATCCATTCATGTTAGTTTGTTTGTTTTGTTACTTTGTTTGTTTATACTCTAATAAATAAAGTTGGGTGCATTGTTGCAAAGCAATCTGGTCCAACACATTTTCTGTTTTGGCTCTGTGTGGGAATGCAGCCAGTCTATACTACGCTGTAGAGGTGTGGATTGATCCAGGTGCATGCATGATTGGCGTGTCAAGATTTAAGTTGTACCCAGTCAGCAGCAGAGGGACCCATGGGGCCCTCAAGAACTGGTGAGGATGAAGGCCTCACAGCTCAGCTGAGCCCAGGTTTACAACTCTTCCTGTTGGAGACTTAAGTTAGCAGCTGTATTTTTTTCCTGTATGCACATTATTGGTAATTCTGAGTTATATTGTAACGGTTGCCAATTAAATTCTATTATCTCTCTATCAAAATATGTGTGGACTGAGCTCATCAGGTTTTGTACATTTTAACATTTATATTTCTACACAGTAAAGTTATTGTCATTTGATTAGCTGGATAGCTCAATTGGTAGAGCATCAGTCTCCCATGTGGGAGACCAGGGTTTGAATCCCCCAAGGGATGAACATTAACACCTTCCAGTTGGGTCCTTAGGCAAGACCCTTAATGCTACTGCCTAATCATTGTAAGTCGCTTTGGATAAAAGCAACAGCTAAATGACTGTAATGTAATGATTAGAAAACGTTTCAGCAGTAAAGCGCACAGTATGGCTAATGAATAAGCATTATAGGAGAAGGTAGAACCAAGAGAGAATAATTGAAAACAGTATTTTGTGAACAGTACAGTGCAGTGGATTTTGACTGAGGTGCAGTTTCTCTTTGCTTATATGCAGCTTTGGTTGGCAGGGCTACCGCAGGGTTGCATAGCTGCCAATTTGGTTATGTACTCTTAGTCACGCACTAATTTTCTTAAGTGAATCTTAATGTCATTTATCCTCAAAAGGACAAAACTTTGTAATCATCTGGGATAATTCTAGGATTGTTGGTCAGCTAGCTTTAAGCATGTTTTCACATGAATTCAGATAAAAGTTTGTTTAAAAATAAAACGCCACAATGAATTTTAAGACCAAAAGTAATCCAGATAAATTACTCAGATTGTGCCTAGTCAGATTTTGATCTTTATACAAAGATTATAATTATATCATATATATATACTGATTATAATGTGCAGATAATTATCTTTTTTTGTCTTTTTTTGTCTTTTTTTTTTTTTTGGTATGCTTGTAACTTTGTTGCTTTGTGTTTCTCAGCTATTTTACCAACTGGCATCTTTTCTTGTTTACTAATCTTTTCTGTTTGTTCTGTCTTTGCTGCATTGTAGGCATTTGAAGTGGCTGAGACACAGCTGGGTATTCCAGCCCTGCTGGATCCAGAAGACATGGTGTGTATGAAAGTGCCTGACCGGCTAAGCATCATCACATATGTGTCCCAGTACTACAACTTTTTCAACAACAAGTCGCAAGGTTCGTTAACTTTTTACACAAAGATTTGATATGAGATTAAGACTCTTGTGGGTGCTGACTCTTTTTACCTTTCGTAATGCAGCAAACCCCCCCTGTATGAAGAGGCTGAGTTCACTCAGTCATAATGAACCAGCTCAGAAAAGGCCTCTGACCCCTTTAGAAGACAAAATGGTTGAAACAGAGGTAAGTGGAGCAACACGTGCTTAGTGTACATGTTGTTTTTTCCTCCCGGAGGCCTGGTGGACTTTGGGTCATCCTAACTTTATAAGACATGCATGATTTCTCCAGGAGCTGCATGGTAGCATGTTATATGTTTCTAATGATATTTTCATTGTTGTGGAAAAGCACATTAAATCTTTTAAACTGTGTTCTGAGTCTGAGTATATTGCTTTACACTAAAGTTTTTCACAATAAACCGATCACTGTGCATGATCAATGTGAAGGAATTAAGTACATAAACCTCCACAAGCCTGCCTTTTTAGTACAACAATGAAAAATATCCACCTGTGGTATTTTAAAATAGCTCCATCCTTGCGTGTGCATTGTGTTGCACAGCAGGGGAAAAGTAAAGCCATAGTGGAATAAGTCTACAAAGATAGCCTCTGTATCCTGTCTCTCTTTTCTCTCGCATGCCTTCAACTTCTTTCCTCCATCCCGTACTGGCATCCTTCTCATCAACCCCTCCCTCACCCTTACCTCCACCCCTCTTCAGATGAAAATTCATTCCACTCCCTCCTCTTCCTGTTCTTCATCCTCACATCTGGTCCCCCCTTCACTCTCTGGTCCTGAGCCTAGGCAGTAGTGTGGGGGTGGGGTTAGCAGGTGAAAGTGTTAGGTCAGTCTTTTTCAATCATCGCTTGTTCATAAAAACTAACAGTGGTATTATCCTAACACACTGCGTGTGCCAGATGTTGCTGCTTCTGACCCCTTTATATAACCCATAACCCAACCCTAAAAACCTAATATCAATCATGCATATAGAAATCATAGTAAAAAGAAATACACCAGACTACCAGAACCACTAACCTCAGCTGTTTGGATTTTTCACTAAAAAATAATTTATTAAGACACATTTTTTGTATTAATCAGATTATGTTTTAAAGATGAAAATGAAATGGTAACTCGCATTAATCAATAAGGTCTAGGTGTTAGAAGCTTAACAGAATGAAGAATCCACTTCCTCAAATCCTGACTCCATGTATGATCTCCCCCTCCCCATTACTCTTCATCTTGCCCCTTCCCCTATGTCTCCTGCCTGTCCCCTTGCTGTGAACAACCTCGTGGTCGCTTGCACTAGCCAATCCAGCCCGATCAGACAGGTGCGGAGGCAGCGACGGCAGTCAAGCTTTGCACTCTGAGCAGTACCTGCGCTGCCTGTCAGAAACACGTCCACCTGGTGCAGAGGTTTCTGGTGGATGGCAAGCTCTACCATCGAAACTGCTTCAGGTGAGAACGGCAGCTCTGATTTATCATATATTACCTGCCAGACTTTGAATAATTGGATTGCATAGCTGGTTACAAGATGTGAGATGTAATACAACTTAAAATATTCGTTCCAATCCCGGATGAAAATGGTGGATTTTGAAATTATGTCAGAATTGCAATATTGAGTGCTTACTGTAAAATCTGGCTTAACTAAGCAAAAAAACCTGTAGTTTTATGAATATGTGTAAGTGTGTATTTTGATCTTATTTTCCTCCTGTGTTGTTTTAGGTGCATGGAGTGTCGCAGCACTCTGCTTCCTGGATCCTACAAAGGAAGCGAATCAGGAGCCTTGGTCTGTACACATCACCTTTCACGTCATGCCTTAGCCAATCAGAATGGCCGACCAGATCTTAGTAAGAGACCAGCGGCAGTTCATCCTGCCAAGATTGGTTGCAGCACAGTTCATGACACCGGACCCTCTGAAAGCGATCAGGCAAAGACTCTTTCTCCTGTAGGCCGAACAAATACTGACATGCCAGCCAGTGACTCTGTCTCAGCTGCTCCTCAAATAACAATTAATGAAGATTCGTTAGAGAAAACCAAGGAGATGGATGGCAGCAGAGAGACAGAGGAGAAATCGCACCCTTCCTCTCCTCCAAACCCTTTTGATGAGAGTGATGAGGAGAAGAATGTGGAAGGAGAGGAGAAAGAAACAGCTCATTGTACATCTGATGGGGACCTGCCTTCTACACCTCATGTTGAAGCAACCAGTCGACCAGTACCTGCACCCCGAAGAGTCTCTGAACCAATGGCTCCACCTCGCCCTGCCCCTCGAGCTCGACTGGCCCCCACAGCAAACGGCCTTGCAGTTGGTAAGTTTCTGTTGCAGAGCATGAATGATTTTTAAAAACGAATGTAACATTTGCTTACGGTGATTTTTTTATTTTTATTGAAATGACAGATGAAAAACTGAAGCCTCCAACTCCTCCCAAACCTCGAGAACGATCCCAGTCTCCTGGCAGGTATCTGAATTTCTGTTTCACGCCTGTTCTCTTCCTCTGTTACCGTTTCATACACCTGAATCACATCATCGGTGTTTGATGGAATTCTCAAAACCATCACGTACTGTCAGTTGCCCATTTTGTCTTTTGTGCATTTTTTTTCCTGTGTGAACCCTCCATCACTATCTGTGTCTCACTGTTCAGTGGAATCCATAAACCTAAAGACCCACCTTGGCTTGCCCTGGTCCAATCAGAACCCAAGAAGAAGAAAGCTCCTCCCCCACCCCCACCTGGACTGGCAACACCTCCAAAAACAGGTTCTATGTCTTCTCTCCAAGGGGAGAGCTCCAGACCCAGCACGCCCCCACAGCCCTCCAACCCGTTTGAGGATGACAATGATGAAAATGGTGAGGTAAATGAAGATGAAGGGAGCGAAGGAACAGTTCTGTCCACTGTTGCAGTTAGTCATCCATGGTACAACATCACTCAAGCGGCTGACACAGCCGGTACAGAAATTGCAGGAAGCTCGTCCCGCTCTGCCAGTCCTGGGAGTGCTAAGAACAAGAAAAGACTGGCACCTCGTGCTCCACAGCCCCCTGCTGGCAAACAAGGTTGGTTTCAATCAGAACTGCAAACACCATCCAGTCAGACCTTTACATTTACACTTAACAAACACCGAGTCTGTGTCCGAATGTCCACCCTACTCCCTAACCCCTCGTTCACTACATAGGGCTGCACTACATAGCACACTACATAGTGCACTCATTCTCTTGGCGATTCAGACACAAGGCTGCCTATTTTTTCTCTCGCCGCAGACCACGTGACTACCAGCCGTCATCACGGCAACCACAACGCGCATCAAGATGTCATTCCAAATCCAATCAGAAAGTTGTGTGTAAATATTTTTATATTTATTCCTTATCTTGTATTTTATTCTTTGTTGCATATCTATTCAATAAAAAAAAATTTGCCTCCTTGCGCCATGTTGAACTCCTGCCCGCTATGCATTGCGGTCTATATAGACCTGTCTAGGGACCATTGATGCTCACTACTTTTCAAGATGCATTGTGGGTAATTTTGAGTGCACTACTTTTTTCTCTCTTTGGACATTCGGACACCCCTACAAAATGGCGTGACCACTATATAGGGCACCAGGTCGGGAGTAGGGGGGCCATTCGGACACAGCCTAAATGTTACACTCATTGTTCTATATCATCAATAATCTTTGATATTTTATGTGGTCAGCTGGTTACAGGTTATCCCGAACAATGTGAAAACTGGCAGGGCAGTGGCGAGTCACTGAGGATTTTTGTTGTTATGATGGCCACGTAGTGACTGGATTTCCGGCACTATTTTTGATTTGCATTTATTCATGATGAATAAGAATATATTAATGGAAACACAAAAAAAGTTACATTGCTGGACATGCTAACATTTGTAATTGTTTCCAATCATGTTAGTATGTTCAGGTGTGTTTCTCATCAAACTACTTATTTTACTTGCGTACATCCACTAGCAATGTAGCCTAAACTCTCACTCCCTAGGGACATTTTTCAGTCTTTTTTTTTTTTAAAGATCACTTCAGATTTATTTCACAGGTAAATGAAAGGTTGTTTCATTAAGCCTTTTTGTGTGCTTGAGTTGGTAAGATGTGAATTAGCCGTAACTTTAGTATGTAGCTACAGATTTTTATAGTAGATTGTTGTAGATTTTTATTCTCAGGGTTTATCAGTGTTCACCTGTTCTGACTTTGGTTGATTCTCACATAAAAAGTTTGGTTTATAAGATCTAATTAATTTATCTGTAAACTTATCTGTCTGGTATTGTTGCTTCCTCTTTTCGGCAAACATGCTCTGATGTTTAAAGACTGTAAAAAGTGCAACTGCAACCTGTCGTTTAACTTATGGCTTGTCTTTCACTTTCTCTATTATCCATCAATTTTTACTCTGAGAGGCCAGTTTTCACATTTTGTTCAGTAATATTTTCAGACTTATATAAAGTTTCAAAGTTTATTATTATAGCTTGTTATTACAACTAGACTGAGTGATTATGATGTAAAGGTAACAGAACAAAGATTGTCACTTTTCAAAAGGCAGTAGACTTAAAAAAAATAAATAAATGAAAGTGTTCTATGAATAGATGTTAACAATAAACCTTTTATTTTCCCTTGTCCTCTCCACTTTTATCTGTCCCAACATCCTTGTTTTTGTTTTTTTTTATTACCAAACCTTTCTTCCTCAGCTCTGTCTCACTCTCAGCCCTCCTCCTGTTCTCCCTCTCCAGCTCTCAGTATTGAGAGTTTATCCTCTGGCTCAGACCACAGCTCCTCCCAGCTCCCTTGGGGTGGCAGTGCCAGCAGCGACCAGGAACAAGGCTTCACCAAGAGCGTCTCGGAGCCTTCCATCTGTTCACCCTGTGACAACTCTTCCTCAGCTGATCGTTTGCATCAAACGTCCCTAAACCCTTGTCCCTCGTCTGTGCCATTAAATGTCAGCTCAGCTCCAGCCACCCCACAGACCAGTCGCAACTCAGAGGCCAAAGGTACTGGAGCCCCACCACCGCAGCCCACTGCTACCTCCAGCCCGCTGGCAATACCGTCACACAAAAAGGTAATAAAAGCAACTCCACATAAAAACTAATACAAAGAACTTACACGTTATATGAATACATCCACACCTCTTCTAAGTTTTCTTTTTCTCTTCCTCTTTAGCAGATTTGTAAAGAGAACCCCTTCAACAGGAAAGCTTCCCCATCCCCTGCTAAATCTGGAACCAGACCTCCAAGAGGCCCCCGTCCTGCCAGGCCCCCTGCACCCGGACATGGCTTCCCACTTATCAAACGCAAGGTAAAAAAGCTAGAAAGAATATGTTGAAAACTATATTAGAACGGATATACTGGATGTTCCCACTTTGGGAGAATTCACATGGTCCAAACGTGTGTAGGTGCAGTCAGATCATTACATCCCAGTAGAAGATATCCATGTGGAGATGGTTCAGCTGGAGAAGCAGCTGGATGAGTTGGAGCACAGAGGAGTGGAGCTGGAGAAGAAGCTGAGAGACCACCCTAATGGTACTTCACAACTGTTTTTAATAGTTGCTTTAGTATGAAATGATTTCAGTTTAGTATTTTTCCATTGTAATCTGTTACTGGTTTTATTCTTGTGTTCAGATGAGGATGAGGAGCACCTGCTGGTGGACTGGTTCACTCTGATTCATGATAAACACCTTTTAGTACGACGTGAAGCTGAGCTGGTCTATACGTAAGTCTCAGGCTTGTATCCTATTAGATTTTTATATTAATTCCACACAGAAAATGACATTTTGTAATATTTTTCTCTGCAGGGCAAAGCAGCAGAACCTGGAGGAGAGGCAAGCTGATGTGGAGTATGAGCTGAGGTGTCTTCTCAACAAACCAGGTGTTTACTCCGTTGTATTCTTTACCCTGCAGTGCCACCTTTATTTCAGTCATATGCAAAATAACTGAAATAAATTGAATTATTTCTAAACAAAAACATCCAGTGGTTTCCAGATTGCAGGTCCAGGGAATGTGACTCATTTTCTGTATAGAAATGAAAATGTTTTCCCTCTCCTGCTGTTTAAAACATGGGACCAGCCTCAATACCTAAAATTATGAAGTTAAATTGTGTTAATCCACAGTTGTACATTATATTGTGTTGGTTAAAGTTGCAACCAGGACACATTAGACATGGATCACCACCACCAGTTGTACACGTTGCCTCAGTAAAATTAACAAGAAAAGCCAGGTGAGAGTTGAATGTATTTAACCACTGCAGGCCGGCAGAAACACCGAAGATAATGTAGCCTTTCAGAAAATTCAATTCAATGAAGAATTGATTGATTATAAGTGTGAGGGAGAGAAATTTACCAGAAGCAGCACAGCCTCATGATCTATTTCAAACTTTGAAATTTTCAGTTTAATTAATTTCAGCGAAGTTTATGTGCTTGTTTTTTATTTAACATTCATGCTCCAAATCAACTGTTTTTTAACCCTAGAACAGGGGTCTGCCGCCCTTACAATCCATAGAGCCGTTTTCCCTCAGCCCAGCTAAATAAAACTACGTTAGAGCCGCAAATGTTACCAGACCTTTGGAAAAAAGATACTGTATAATTGTTTTTAAATATTTACTATGGGAAATTTGTTGTCATTTTTTTAATTACCTCATTTTATATTTTTATTTTAAAATTTTAAAATAAAGAAAAACATAAAACTTTTGCAAAAAGAAGATAGACAGACTTTCTTCTATGGGATGTAGATATTTGTGGACAATTTTGTAAAAATAACAACAACCCCTGTTTCCAACCTGATGAAAGAAAAATAGATAAAAATATTACTGGTACTTTTAGTGTCATTGTGTTGTGAAAATTCAGTGCAATTATTCCATGAAGTAAAACAGAAAAATAGCTAAAACCTGCATTTGTTAGGTTGCAGACACTGGAATAAGCAGGGGGGAAATGGATGGACGAATGGGTGATATTAAAATGTGGCCCTGAGAACAACGCTGTAAAGATTTTTATGCGTCTTAGTCTCTTTTTTCTTCTTCTGATGGATCTAAATTAAAAAGTCTGGTTCACCACTGCTACCGGTGCAGACAGTTGGAGTCTGCAGCCCTGGGATCTCCTAAAATACCTAATTACTAATAACTTTAGTGAATTCACGTTATTTTCTGTTTAGTTACAAGTGAAGTTGTAAATCAGGAATGATTCATTATGCCCACATTTTGTATTTTATTCAGAGAAAGACTGGACTGAGGAGGACAAGAGTCGGGAACAGGAACTAATGGCTGATTTGGTAACCATCATCGAACAGCGTAACCAAATCATTAACAACATGGACCAGGACCGGCAGAGGTAATCAATAACTGGTTGTGGCGGTATATGTCAGTAGTGTAGAATATACAGACTGATATTTTTATCACTGTTCTGTAATAGGGAAGAAGAAGAAGACAAGCTTATGGAGGCCATGCTGAAGAAAAAAGGTACAATCATGTTTAATACGAAACAAATTCAGTAATATAACCTGTTTATGTTGCATGTCACTTATTCGTATTTTCCTTGAACTGTTGCTGTAAATTGTAATGCCATTTTATTTATCCTTTTCATCTACATCAGACTTTCACAAGGATCCGGACAGTGACCACCAAAAGAAGAAAGGAGCAAAGTTTAAACCCATTAAGGTGCTGAAGAGGCTCAGCCATAAAGGAGAACCAGGAAAAAGCTACAGCCCTCGAAAAGAGAAAAGCTGAGGAGCAGAGGACACTGCTAGCTCAGGAGGACTTTATGCTATTTTAACAATATTATGTATTTAAAATGATGAGAGAAAAGAAACATCAGGTCCAGAGGATGACATCTGCTTAACTGTCTCATGAATCAGTGCAACCATGAATTCACTCTCACTTCTGACTCTTTTATAACAAGCATCGTTGGTAAACTTTTTCTGCTGCCTTTGTGTGTTTTGAAGAGATACTCTGACAACTTCAGTACTTTATGATCTTTAAGCTCTGAATATTCAAGCTTACATTGCTCTTTTCAGCATTGCTCAGCAACTGTGCTCCGAAAACTTCGTCAAGGTTTAGCAAAGGTCTAAATTTGTCACGTCATCTCTTACTGTAATCTTGCACGCCTTGAATACCCCTCTCCCCTACTTCTTTTTTTCATGTCTAGTTTGAACCTGTGGTACTTGTAAAGGTTTTTGCTTTAAGTTCAATCAGCAACGTATACCTAAACACTTTTAGCTGCTATAATGTGTTTTTCTTGTGTGGTTGTTTTTTGTGTACACATGAGAAAGAGGCAGAAGAAGATGGATACAGTATTTATGATCTTATGAGAAAATTGTTGAAGTATGTCTGGTTATAAGAAAAAACAAAGCATATTGACTAGCAGAATACAAGTTGAAAACAGTTTTAACATGGAAATGAAGTGGCGGGGGGCTACATATGCAATTACTAATTTGTACTTTACTATGCCTTTGCTTTTTAGAGTTGCCTTAAAATTAATAGGAAAAATGCTTAATATTGATACCGTTTTAGTGCCATTTATTTAAAGTCATACATATGTGGATGAACGTCATTGCAGTTCATGTAAAAGTCTGTGTTTACTCCCTCTGTTCCTGTTTTGTCATGTAGATCGTGTATTTGCTCTCCATTGCAAATGGTAATTTGTTGTGTTTCTGCTCTGTGCCTGATGTCATGTCCAGCTGAAACCAAGGACTTATGTAGCACGTTTTTGTCCGATATACTGTGTCTTCAAGCAGCAGCAGTTATTTTGAGAACTGACACCGGTAGGGAGAAGAATAAAATAAGTTCCTGCAACTTGATCATGTTTGCTGTTTTAATTGATATCCTGTGTCCCGCCACATCTGTTCGGAGAACAAAGCAGCCCTTTGAATCTTGTATTCAAGTGAAGAGTTTATAGAAGATAAATATCTGGTCAGTGGAAACTTTTCTGGTTTTCATCTTGCTTATCGCTGCTAGCTCGATCCAGTATCTCCAGTTCTCGAAGTCTCTGTTATTGGAATAAAGACACAACACTGGTTTAGGTAGATTGTTGTTCCAGAGAAAGTGAATTATTTGTTTAGAATCAGAACTTAAGGATCTGTTAAAGTTATGATTCAGCGAGCGTTCATGAATTAAAATGTACTGTTTGGTATGAGCTGTCTGTTTACCTGCGCTATCTCAGTGTTGATGATGTTGATGTATTTCTTCTCCTGACCCAGTGCCACCATATCTGCCAGAAATTGTCTTCTTTCCTCTATTTCATTTAGAACTACATTAAAAAACAGGACCATTTTAATCACAAATACATTAAGAGCTGCATAGAGGATAACCTAAATTGAATGAATTCAGAAGATGAAGGTGGTGTTAGCCCAATCTGTTTTGTGATGGCTTCATGAAATTTATACCACCTGTTTCTGTGAACTTAGCTTTACCTTGCTGATAGCGGTCCATCTCCTTGGACATTTCTGAATCAGGATGTTCTCGAGTTTTTTGAGACAATGCAGTGGTGGACACCTCTTTTCCTGTTGCCATGATGTCCTGTAACCTCTTCTTCTCTTTCTCTAAGTCTCCTTAGAACATATGTTTATAGGATTGTGCACAAATGTAATAAATAATCAACAGCAAAGATGTGATTTCGGTATAATGAAGGCTGACAGTTGAGGAACATACGTGTAGGACCAGGGCAGAACTTTTCCCTCTCATAGCTGCTCCCAGACTGACAAGATTCAGCGCTACGTTTCTGAGACTTGGAGAGTTTATGTTTCTGGACAGATTGACTCAAGTGAGAGGACTTTACAGGATTAGACATCCGAGGCAAAGCTAAGGGGGTAAAGTGACACAAAATGTAATGTTAAATTTTTTAGAAAATGTTGATAAAAGGATCATTTCAACAGTAAATCAAATGCTGAGAATTAGAATAAAGATTTGAGAAGAACATCTTCTATCACACAATAATACTTAAAACACAACAATGAAGTTACCACACTTAATACAGTAGTTGTGTATGAAATACATTATTTAAAATCTAATCAAAATCACCCTGTTGTTTCGAATCTCTGTCCAACTTGCTCTTTTGGCCTCTGTTGATCTGATTTTTGTGGAGGTTTGTGAGCCGTGATTCCTCTTTCATTACTTAAAGGAAAAAGATCATTATGAATGACACTGCAGAAGCACATACAACAAATGAACGAATGAATAAATGCACATACAAAAAATAAACTTTCCCACATACATTTTTTAACCAAAAGTTTGAGGCCACTTTGAAAACATGGCATATTTAGGATTTAGAAAAATTTGATAACACTGATCTGAAAATAATAAGGATAAGGGGTGAGCAAGGGGGAGCAACACTTTACAAATAAATTTATGCCAGGTTCACATGTATCCTGTAAATTACTGGGCAAACTAAGGTAAGCACACTAAGAAGGTGGCTGTCTAACAGTAGTCTCAGAGTAAAATCTCTAAATCTTGGGCTACTTAGTAGATGATGAAGAACCTGGACCAAACCAACTCAGGCCTGGTCAGAACAAAAAAGTATTTCATTCTGAAAGATGTTCCACACTGCAGTGTGCCTTCATAAAGCAGCAGGCTACTTGGCTCTAACCCACCGCTAATCTGATCATCTTGGACCTTCTTCTTCCCTCTGCAGTTACCTCAAGTGTTCAGGGTCCATTTATTTATAATTTTATCATAAAATCATTGCTTCAACTCACGTCTCAGCATGTCCTGTGTCTCCTTGCTACACTTAATGGATCTGGGATTATTCCACAATCCCCCTCTGGTTGTATTCTGTAGGAAGGCCTCCATCTGCAAACTTGACGACACAAAGAAGACATAAGCCAGGCTCCAAGTACAAAACCTCAAACCAAGCTTTAAACCACTTTTTATTGTTATTATTTTTTTCCACACAGAAGACAAATCCAGTTCAATTTTTGAAGTTTGGTCTACATTACAGATCTTATTGAGAAGAAGAAGCAAAAAAATGTTTGAGTTCTTCTAGCTCCTATAACTTATCAGGACACTGAAGTGGTTATTTCCTAAAGTGGTAAAGTGACAATTAGCTGATGCCGCGTGGCAACTTACGAGACTGACCATATAAGAAATACATACATATATACAATAAAACAAAAACAATCAGAAAAAGTGCACTTTCATTTTAGCGTTAACACAATGTTTTCAAACCTTACTCATAGAAAAGACGTCTTCTTTCGACAAATTGCTCTTGTTACCGTAGCAACGACGTAACAAAAGACGCCTCTGTGACGCGCCGACGTTTTTTTTTTTCTTCCTTTTTTAAACTTACGTGTTAGTTATTATTTTAAAAAGACGTTGTTGTTTTGTTATTTTTATTTCCAATATTTTTACATTGGTGCTTATTTGGTTACTTTTACGCAAATAATTACATATCCCAGAAATTATGTTGTTTTTTTGTTTGTTTTTTTGGCATTATATTGTTTAGAACACTTTGGTAAATTACAATAAATTTGATTTATTTATTTCCTGAGTAATAAACAAGAAATATAAAGATAAAAAACCTGACTTTTGTATGTTTACAAAATGACACAAATATTTTTTAATTGACCATATGTCATATTTTCAAAATAGTTATAAATATGAAGATAATTGCCAATTATATTGTTTGCATTTTAAACATAATATTTCAGGGAAATCCTTTTTTAGAAATATTTCTCTGAATTTGATCATTTTATTGTGCTTTAATTAGAAAACCTCAGCTCATTTGTGGCATTTTCAGTGAAGACAGAAAAGCAGTGACAACTCATGACCACCAAAGTCTATTTGTTTTGCATGGTTAATGTCCGAGTCATTCAATAGGGATAATGACCATTTAAATTAACAATGTATGCTTCACAGACAAATTGTGCACACAAAAAAAGAAAATCTATTCATAGTGGCAATTAAAACAAAAAAAGGTGGAAAATAAGATATTTACTAACAGCAACAAAGGCCCAGTTTGACCAAAGGGAATATTAAGAAGTTCAATTTACGACATCTTGTAAGATATCATGTATAAAACATTTCCATAGAGTAAAGGAACTAAAAGGGTAGAGATAAGTAATTCAGATAACTCACACTTTACTTTCTAATGCGAAGCCCTGCATAAAAAAGTTCACAATGTAATCTTTTAAAGTGTCTTTATAGAAAACTATTGTATGTTTATAAAGTGGTTTTTCAGTGAAAATGCCCGCCACAGCTTTAATAGTGAATGTGTTGTATAATCGTCACTTAAGGGGAACAAGTGTTTATCTGTGGCGGGCTCAACATCAGGGGTCAGCAGCAGCCAGAGCTTCATTATCTGTGTGAAGACAGCAGTCTGTCTTTGGCCCATGTCGACAGATAAACAGCAAACAGAATATAATCACCTTTCACACGCAGGTCTTCTCAGAAGTTGCACGTACTCACCAGGAATATACAGTCCGAGCTGCGTATGAAAGGGGTTCAACTATTAGTTGAAAAACAAAAGAGATTCACTAGATTGGACTTAAACTGTGAAAACAGCCATATATGTTTATGCTTTAGTCAGCTCACCTCGTTACTGCACTCTTGAAGCAAAATTTTAAGTCTAAAATTAGCTTTCTAATGAAAGACAACAAAAAATTGCATTTATTTTTTTAGTTAAGGCTTCAAATGTTGATGTAAAGTTTGGACTACATTTACACATACCCGCTGTCTGTGTTGTGTGGAAACACAGGTTTTATTAGTTAGTTTTACGCTTCTAAAGAAGCAAAACCGGAATAATTATTATGTAGGTGTTGGACCATATTCATTATTAATCAATATGATTTTACAATGTTGTGATGTTTTTTTTGTTTTTTTTTAAATATTTGTAAACACTAGATACCTGATCTTTCTTCTTTTTCCTTATTTATTTATTACTATTTGGTTATTTTTTCAGTCTCAAAAAGCTTTTGTTTGACTGTTACTAAAAGTATTGATTAAATAAAAGAGGCTGTAAAGTCCTTGATTTTGCCTCAGTTGTTTCTGGGCTGACTTCTTCAGTGTATTTACATTTAGTGTAATTTATGCTGTGTGCAAAATAAGTTAAGTTATATTCTCACTGACAACAAGTAATGTGAAGGGTTATGTTAGTTTGTAAAAAACAAAAAAAACAAAGCTGACTATTAATCTTTACGATCACTTACTTTCCTGAGCAGTGGATTTGTGGATGTACTTGTCAACATAAGCTACTTGATGTCAACCGTCTTAACTTTTATACAGTCAAATTTCAGTCTGAAAGCAGCTTATAGTCACACATTGTGATGTTAGTATTAGGTTACAGGAAACATGAATTCATTAGACAACCCGAACGCTTTAAATTTTGATCTGTGAACAATGTAACTCCACAAAATAAACATTAAATCAATAAAAGTGTAATAATATGTCTTTAAATATGCCTGAAATGAGATTTCGGCATCAATGACTTCAGAATAGTTTAATTTTCAATAAAATATTAAAATTTTTTTAATGCAAATCTCTCAAAATAGGAAAACAGAAAGTTGAGGTGAGATAGGGTTTTATTAGTGATTAGAAATGACCATACTTAGGGGATAAAAAAAAATTGGATACACTGAAGTAATTCACACTTATGCTCCTCCTCTTCCTAACGGTCGAAACCTACATGAAAAAGAGAGATTTGAAGTTAGACTAACAGCTGACAGAGATAGACAAGCGAGAGGAGGGAGAGATAGTGAAGAACCTCAAAGAAACTTTACTTCCGATGGCCTTTACACTGTGAGTGGACTGTAAATGGGAAGAGTGGCCTGGTGATGTGTCGGTTGTGGGTCAGGCAGTCCTGTAATTTAAGATTAAACATAAAGGAAAGAGACACTTCACCGTTTTTGTTACACCTGTTACCAAATCAAGAAGATAGATGGCTGTTACCCAGGCTGTTCTCCCTTCTTTTAGCTCCTTCTCCAGCCTCTCTCACTCCACCAACAATATGAAGGTAAGCATGATTTTGACTTCCTTCACCACGAAGGAAACAAAGTTTATATCATAATACCTCAGTTATTTCCCTGAATATTTACACAATATATTAATGAAAAACTTAAAAACTTGGAATTTATTTGCAACAGGTCAACAAAGGTTAGAAGAAGTCAAATCTTTTTTATTCTTTTCTTTTTTTAAAAAAAAAATCATAGCATGAAATGTTTTACTTTAAGTTGCTGGTGAAGGAAGTACTTTCGAGTTTTGAGAAAATCCTGTGCTTGTTACTGATGCTTAAATGCACTTCTTGGTTACTGCTCTGGACACAAGTACTTTGACCCTTACAGGCATAATGTCCACTACGGTGCAAAAGCTGTTTTCTAGTATATGAATGTATGAGGATGATACATTTACAAATGAATCATTTCATTTTACATTAGTGACTAATCCAATACACTGCCACTCACTCAAGAATTTATAAATATATATATAAATAATATACAGACATTGCAATTACAAAATTTGCATTAGTGATAGACAGGAAAAGAAAAAATATATTTAAAAATGGAGTTAAAATAAAAATATCACTGTACATGTCTGTAGAAGTAAAATGTTGTACGTGGGGAAAAAATTTGGCATTTTCTTTAAAATTCACACATTCAAAGGCTAAAGTAATTCTGCATGTAGTTACTTTTCTGATATTTGTAGATTCAAGTAACTTGAAATAATAGAAAAGAATGTGCTGATTTGCACAATTTAAAGATGATTGTATTTCCTGCCTTCCTATTCAAGAGTGGAGTGAGTAAAAAGTAATAAAATTCTTTTTTGTTTTAAAATTCAGCTGAAGATTAAATTGAATAACATGAGGCTTCAGCAGGTTTTTAATATAAACTTTCACATTTCATTAAACACTTTGAACATTCAAAGACCTTTGATTTAGAAAATGTTTAATTTGGTTTAAAACAGACTTGTTGTGATGCTTCAGCTAAACTTTATATTTTATATATTTATTTTAAAAAATGAAATTAGTTGACTGTTTGTATTTATTTGATAACAGAACAACTCATGATTATTTTTTTTTTATTACTTGAAAGCTTGTGAACTTTCCTTTTTATTTATATATTTTTATTGTGATTCTCTCTTCTCAACGTTTTCCACCCAGGTGTGGAAGCCTGATGATGGATCTCTCCCTCTAGACTCTCTGAGCAACAAACTGTCACCAAGTAGCACCGAGCAGGTGCAGGTCTGCCAGCACGTGACAGAGGAGCTCCTGGAAGATGAGAGCCAAACATCCTGGGACATCGAGTTCCTGCTGTCTGAATGGAGCACTTCTTCACCAGACCTCAACCCTTCTCTGGACAGTCAACAACTTGCCCATCCAAACATGGCATACCAAGAGGCGAGCGGCTTTAAGGACCAAACAGGACAGGAAAGTCTGCAGATGAACAGTGGTGGCCTCATGACTGAGCTCCTGACCCCTGCAGAGACCACAACAGTTCAACCAGAGCTTTGCCACCAAAGTTACAATAATGACCAAACAGGTCAGGTACTATTTTCCAGTGTACATAATGTAAATCAGTTTGACTTCCCTCAAGGAGGAAGTATGGAGAGGCACAGCAGAGAAAGCCTTAGTAAGGCTACTTCGTGGGACTTCAACTCCTACTATCCCCAGCAGCAACCATCCATGGTGGCGATCCCCAACAGCAGGTTCATCTCGCCACAAGCTGTGACCCATGACCCTCGACACTATGGCTACATGCCCCATTTTAATCCCAATGCCAGCCTTTTCTGTGAATACTCTCACAGCCAGGCCTCTGTTAATTTGGCCCATCACCAACAGCCCATGCTGTTCAGACCACAACTGCCACCTGGTGGGGTGGAGGGGAAACGTGGCAGGAGACCTACAGGGAAAAAAAGGCCTGCTATTCACAGCTGTGATTATCCCGGCTGCAGCAAAACCTACACCAAGAGCTCACACCTCAAGGCCCACCTCCGCACCCACACAGGTAACCAAAAAGAAAAATAACTGCATAACAAATAAAACGTGACAAAAAAAAAAAAAAAAAAAAAAAAATCTAATCAAAACAGATTTTTTCATTATCATCTGCTTTGTCCTTTCATCAACAGGAGAAAAGCCTTACCACTGTTCGTGGGAGGGTTGCAGCTGGAAATTTGCCCGCTCAGACGAACTGACACGTCACTACCGCAAGCACACAGGTCAAAAACCCTACGAGTGTCTGCTGTGTCGTAGGGCCTTTTCCCGTTCAGATCACCTGGCTCTGCACATGAAAAGACACACCTGAAGCTCTCTCACTCACACTGACTATGCAAAAAATGCCATATTTAAAGCCTACATTAATGTCTCTAAAAAACTGAATGGCTTAAAGAGTAAAGATCAGTCAGTTATTATTTAACAAACTAATATTGTACACGTGATTCCCAAAACAGAAGCGTCAGGATCTCTCTGTGTACTACATACATTCTTACTTCGAGGACCTTTACTGGTATGACATCTCCTCTGCTCTTAAACTTTACCAGTGGAGCTACATGCCTGAGACCAATCTTTGCTCCTGAATGAAGAGCTAAAGCCAAAAAAAAAAAAAGAAAAGAAAAGAAAAGAAAAGAAAAATGTCCTTTTTGAGCCTTCTGAAGACCAAAGGACCAAAAACTCAAAAGGTTTAAAACTCAGCCCTCTCAAAGTAAACACTTTGTGAGGATCAGTCAAGATAAGAGGCCTTTGCTGTAAATTTAGCTTCAAGCATTGACCAGCACTGTACACACTGTGGCCAAGTAAACAGCTGAACACTAAGACCTACGAAAAAGAAGTGTGTGTAATATAGGTTATATGATGCAACATAACAGCATATCCAGGAAAATCTTACAGCGTACCTCTTGCTTTGTGATGCGAAGTTACGTCACTGCTGAGAGGATCTGATGTCTGTTTCTTTTAAAACATCATTCGATTGTAAAATGAAATGTTACATAAACACACAAGAAATTTCTTGTTTTTTTGATGAGTTCTAACTTAAGACAAAACTTCATGTTGTTTTTTTTTTAATAAAAGCTATAAATATTGCATCTTTTCAGCTGCTTTTAATAATCTTAACTTAAGCAGCATATTTATTACTATGTTATTTTATATCAACTGGAGACTCTGTATTATTGTAAAAGGTTTTTGTAGTTTCACAAGATGCTTTTAAGTCATAAGTTTTGTTTTTAGTCTCATCTCATCTGGTAATACAGACTTATGATGCTGTAAAACTTCCTCAGAATGTGGCATGATTTATCCCAGGAGCAGATGATATGTGTATTACACCATCATGATGTGAAAGTGTAAGCTTATGGTCTGGTTCACCTCTGCTTCTAGAAAATCTTTTATAAAAATAAAGAGTGTAATTTCAGCCATCATCCTTTAGGTGGTAGTCTTTGGTTATTTGAGTCCTCATGTCTACAAGCTGGTGTCTGCAGGCTGTTGGGATTTGAACCCGCTGGGTTTTTCCTCCAGGTGAGTTGAGATGAAGATGAGGATCTGCTTATGCAACTTGGCACACACTGTTTCATCCTGATTATGTCATGATGAAGGTGATCATCGTGTTAGAGTGCTCTTTCTCTGTCCGTCTTAAATGCAATATACACATGCATTAACAACATTCTCACACATTCTCACAAACATATCCCTGAGAATAAAACACAGAAACACTTTCACTTATTGTTTGCAGGGTATCATCATCAATCCGCTTACAATAAATGAACCTGCACAGATTTACATGATCTTAAGCCACCTTCATCTGTAGTTAATTCGGTGTAGGGCTTTTAATTCAGTCATTCGTGATCTATACCGCTTCATCCATTAAGGGTCGCAGGGAAGCTGGAGCCCAACCCAGCATTTAGCAGGTTCACTGCAGGGCCAACACAGAGAGACAAATAACCATTCACAGTCACACTCACTCCTAGGGAGAATTTAGAGTGCCATGCAAACATGCAAACTGTACACAGAAAGGCCTCTGTTCAAACCTCCCCCCAACCAAGGTTCAAACCAGCAACCTTGTTGCTGTGGGGCCGCGGTGCTAACCACCACACCACCATGCAGCAATGTTAGCCAAATATCAGCAACATCATAACCCCTTACTGGTTTCTGAATTATGACACTGATAATTACACCTCCTTCACCTGCAATGCAAAAAGTTTGCTAAATTTTGTTTAAAAATTGGAGACTTTTATGCCAGCAGCTGAGATGAGGGGTACATTTTATGGTACTTTACAAATGACAAATATAGAAATAAAGATAAACAGAGTATTCATTCATGTGGTATTTCAGCAAAGAAATTTATGAAAGAAATTTTAATTTTATTGATGTGTGATCAGTGGCTAAATCCTAGTCACCAGGCTAATGTGACAGTAAGCAAAATTAAAAGAAAATTCAACACACCAATTTTTTTAATATTATTACTTTTTTTTTTAAGGCTGACTGCTGTTGGCAGAAATGCAAAAAAAAAAAAAGGTATTGAAGACAAGGATAAGTTGAATGTATTCTGTTGTTGGTCACTAGACCCTTTCTACAGCGCTTTTGACAGTTTACTAAAAATTACTCCGCCATTACCTGCAATGCAAAAAGGTTGCTGAGTTTGGATAGGAATGGGAGACTTCTATGGCATAAGCAGCTGGGACGAGGAGTGGAATTTTTGAAAGGTACTTTATAAATTACATAAAGCATAAATATAAATAAACTGAATAAACGTATTAAAAAACTAAGGTGGTTTTTGCAAACGTCTCTAACCAATAAATGCTGCATTACATTTGCCCTAGAATTGGAGCTGGAAACAACATCAGACCCGAACTGACCGCTGTGTTCCATATTCCGCAGGAGGTGGATATCAGCTGGGAAGGACATCACACCAAACCAAAGAATCACATGATGTCTCTGATCAGTTATCAGCACATATCTAATCTTCACGTGGGTCATATCCGGGGCCCTTTTTTGGTTTGTTTGTTTGTTTGTTTGAGCTATTTAGGGACAAAACAAGTTGCTGCAGCTATGAGCTCAACTCTTTAGTTATTAAATTGCCATATTATCACAGATGTGTCATCTTAATCCCTACAATCCAGGACAGCATGATGACATTTGTGCAGAGAAAAGCACCCTACACACATCAACACACACACACATACAGACAAATATCCTCACATGACTGAAACCTGGTAATTGTAATTCTAGATGCATTCCTTTGCCATTTATAATGGGATATCCACTACAACTGTGCTCACATAGCAAGATATTGCACATGAGCAGATACAGCCACATTACTTCAAAGACATACAAGTGATAGTCACAAGATAGCATCATTTTATTTTAGCCCACCATTTTACGATGACTGATTTGGGATGAAGATGTGAAGGACAGAAGAGGGTTAGAGAAGAGCAAAACAACTCTGAAATCAGCCCCCTTTCTACTTTCATATTCTGGTTTCTTCTGCCTAGTTGAGGGTATTACACAGGTATGATACATGACTGAAATGTCAACAACTTTGAAAACAAGCACTGAAGCATGACCAAGACATGAATCATTGAGACATAAAATATTTTCTCCTGTCTGAGCACAACACATGATTGTATTAGATAGGCTAAAGCTAAAAAATGTCATAATGGTCTGTAATCAGAACCAAAGCTCCGTAATTTAGTGTGAAAGCCAATTTATTTCTAATTTCCTGACTACAATAACTGAATAATCTATTTGATTGGCTATTTTTATATAAAGGTTTCTTCCTCTAGTCACCCATATGAGCCACTAAGAAATGACATAGCGTAAGGGATGTTTACAGGTTTCCAGGCAAATTCCCTCTTTTTTCTGTTTCCCAGTGGACAAAGACATATTTATCAATTGATTTGTTTTTCCTTAGATAATATCAGAGCAGTTGTTTAATCAAATTAAATAGAGGAAAAAGTACAAAGAAATTCTTGTTTAGATGAAGCAGTGTCACTATGAATGATAAATAGATAATTTGCATTGATATGTTTTGATGTACTTTCCCTTTTTTGACAATAAAGGAGACACAGTAATCCAGTTTACGCACACTGCAAAGAAACACTCCACTAAAAAACACTAAAATTTGCTATCAGTGCTGGAAAGGCGAAGTCAGATAGCATTGATGTTGGCCTTGTACGTCTATTTTACATGAGCTATAAGGAACAGATTAAATGAGAAGCTAGAGCAAGTCATAAGCAAAAGCTATTAGTCTATCATTAATGGGCTGCTCCCCATGTCAACAAAACCAACTTTAGCGTCTCATTTACAGGCCACAATTTTTATTTTTTTATTTTGGCAAAAACTTCTAATTGAACAATTTTGAAGATATCTCATGTATTCTTCTTTTTCAATTCAAAAGCGTAAATTTTTGCTGGAGTGAAACTTTAAAACTACATGCGATTGACACTTTACATTTTAACAACCAAGCTATCTGGCTAACCTGGCTAACTTCTTATAGCATTTCTTTTCATTTCCAGTCCATTCATTTCTTCTTGGCAAAAACGTCCTAATGAACAATTCTGAAGATATTTTGTTTACTCATTTGTTTTCTCTTTAAAAAACATCAATTTTTGCTGGAGTGAAATTTTAAAACCACGTGCGATTGATGCTTTACATTGAAACAATCAAGCTATCTGGCTGATCTGTTTTATTTCTAGCATTAGCTTTCCATTTCCAGTCTATAAGAGTTTTTTTTGGGTTTTTTTAAATAAACCTAAAAATGTACAGTTTCGAGGAACTTTTAAAATCATCAATAATTGCTGAGACCTCAAGTATAAGCTACATGCACTATATATATTATATATATTTAAATATAAAGCAAATTATATAAATGAATGTGTAAATATATAGTTTCTATATGCTTTGTACAGATGCTTTTGAACTTTTTTTTTGTGCTGTTATGCATAAAAAAGAATTTTCTCTTTAATTCAGTATATGACCTTAAGTGACAATGAATGTGTGCAAATATTTGTTGTTGTTTGTTTGGTTGGCATTGCATAACCTCCCATAATTTGAGTCTTTGCTTGTTGTTCAGGGATTAGAGGAGTGAAAGCTATAGAACAGGACTGTAAGTCCACATTAAGGGATTGTAAGCTGATTTGAACACGAGCGTTCACAAACAGACGGCTACAGTCTGCTTTATGCACAGGCAGCCAGTTAGTTTTTATCTTTGTTTTTCATGAAGCAGATGAAGCTTCATATACAAAACACTTACTGTTGCACTTTTCTAGTCACATGTTGATCACTCAAAGCACTTTTACACAACATGTCACATTCACACACTCATTCAGCACTTCTATTGTTATATAGTACTAAGTACTATGTGTGTGCTTTCTACTCTACACAAATTCATACCCCAATAGGCACATCAGGAGGCAACATGGGATTCTTGCCCAAGGACACTTTGGCATGGAGTCAGGGGAAGCCGGGAATCATAACACCGATTCTTTGGTTAATAGACAACTGTTCTTCCTCCTGAGCTACAGCCATGTATGCTGCATGTCAGGGTCTCTAATCTTAACCTAAAATATTTTTTCATGACAGTTCAATTGGAGGACTTGACAAATGGTTTTACTAAAGGGTCAGCAGCAGATATTCTGATGTGTAGCTAGTATATATCAGGATATTTGCTATCTGATTACATGCTCCATTTCTAAATTAGTACCCAGTTTGAAACACAAACTTTTCAGTAAAGTCTTTACCCAAAGTTAAGTTTTCCACATGTCCACACCGATGTAATACTCCAGTTCCCACCACATAAAAACACCCCCACATTATGATGCCATCATTACCATCTTTGACTGTAGTGATGGTATTAATGAGGTGATGCTCAGTGCTTGGTTTATTATTATTATTTATTCCACACACACTCTTGGTTGCTAAATAATTCGTTCTTTGGGACCCTTTCAGTCTTGGTTATTCAGTTTGTCATGGAAGCTAAATTCAGAAAGTCAAAAGTTAGTAATACAAAGCTAGAATGATTGCTGCTTTATTGCCTTTGGCCACATTAAATACAAAAATCTTCTTGTGTCCTTATCCAAATCTGTGCCTTGACATATTCCTGACTCAAAGTCTACAACCAATCCTGTCAAGCTCATGCCTTAGTTTTCCCTTTGACATACAGCACAAACTGAGGGTCCATATGGAGCAAATATTTTATAATGTATGTTTTCTAACCTGTATCTCTCTATGTTTGAATATAGGCATCTCAAGGACCAGTGATAGAAGTATAAATTAAAACCTTTAGGTTTGATTATTAAGCAAATGTCTGAGTCGTCATTTTAATGGATATTTTGGGGAGAAAAAAAAGAAAGAAAAAAAAAAGATTTTGATTTGTTTTTTACATGCCTTTGATAAAGTTTTCCTTTGAGACGTTGAGCCAAAACTTTATTTAAGAGCATTCTATAACTTCATCAGAGTATCATTAAGCATTAAGCATCTGTTGCGCAATAAAAAGTGTATCTACAGCTTAGTAGATTCTGTTTGCTTCCTTTTGTGAATTTGTTGAATAATTAAAGAGTTATTGTGCATGCGCACAGTCTGGATATGAAAAACATAAAAACTTGTGAGATGTTTGAAAGTGTGTGTTACTTGAATGTCCTATAACATCATTACAGTATTATTTTCAGCATTAGTTTCTGATCGGACGTCACAAACGTCGAAGACACAAACAGTTTACTGCTTTTATACGTTTTACATTTTAGTTGCATAATTCATGGTGCAGAGCAGACATGATAAGCATGCCCAGTGGTGCTGTTGACTATTAGAGCACCAGCCATCGGCACAGCATGTGGGCGCATGGATGAGTGACTGGCTGCGTGGAGGCTCTGTCCTAAAGATCATGTTTAGGAAATTATAATGATTTGTTAGCAGTTTGAAGACAATTTAATTCATGACAATGAATTTCACACCATTAATCTAATTTAGTTGTTACTGGTGCATGATTGTGGATCATGTCCACTCAATTTGTTGAATGTAAAAGTCCACCAAACAGGACTTCATGCATCCGAAGATCAATTTATTTTAAATCAAGAATTTCTGTAAAATTAACTCTGAAAAATGTCTAACAACTGATGTGGATCACATCAATCCAGCTCTAAGGTCGTTACACCGGCTGCCTGTTCACCAGAGGATTGACTTTAAAGTTCTTGCATGAATGAAATTAGTCTTAAATAACAAATTAAATTAAACTTTAATATCAATATATTTGGAAGTTGATTTAATGTGCTGACAATGATCATTCTTCCCTAATCCTGCACTTTATCCAGATTACTTTGCAAACTGCCATTTACAAACGTTTCTGACACTTATTAACCAATTTGTCTTTCTTCTGACTGCATCATCAGTACCATAGGTTTGCCAACTGTTGGTTTTTTGACTAAAAACAAACAATCCAGTGATTTTAGCTGTGCTTGGCACAGAAACCCACACTGAACGTTATTGAACAAAACTGTGCCTGCAGAGGCTTAATGTATTTATTACATGATGACTGTGTGTATTTGTATCTCTGGAATGTGTCACAGTCATAGAAACAGCCAAGATAAAGATGGTACTGTTAAACGAGAGAAGGATAGCAGATTGCTGTGTTTAAAGTAAACTAATGAAACTGACACAGAGGCAAAGAGGTTGATGGTGAAGTATTTGTCAGGAGGAAGTGTCACTGTCGAGCACATCATTCATGGAACAATGTTCCTTTCTTTCTGCCTAACTTCACCCGAGCTGAACTTCCAGCAATTCAATGTCCTCACACGCTTACTCTTTGTTTGTTACACAACAGCTTGCTTTTCCATTTAAAATGACATCGAATGGAAATTTAGTGGCTTACTCTGTTAATTTTACACTCTTCATTTACATGATAATAAACTCACAGGTGCAGGTTTAATGTGAGGGCGGGTTAGTTAAATTACAGAACTTCTGTATATTCAGTTTATATATATATATATATATA
>JBAMHW010000004.1:28873227-28884336 GCA_037177495.1 Rhadinocentrus ornatus
TTTAATTTAATTTAATTTAATTTTATTTTATTTTATTTTATTTTATTTTATTTTATTTTATTTTATTTTATTTTATTCTATTTTATTTTATTTTATTTTATTGTTTCTTTGTGCTTTGCAAAATGTTGCTGCTTTCGACTTGTTTAATACAATAGTCTTTTTTTATTCCTTTAGCTTGCCAATTATGTATTGTTTTTTTATATATATATAATTTCTCTTTTTTTTCTTGCCTTGCTTTGTAAGTTATTTTGTTTTCGGACATGTATACCTATTATTTTGTTTTTTGCCTTGCTTTGTAAAATGTTGTTTCCTGAAATTGTTTTTATTTATTATTATTTGCAGTTAGCTAAATTTTTCTCGACATTTTTATTTGACTGTTTTTAAACAAACAACAGAAACATTTACTGAATATTGCATATGTGGGAGCAATACATGTAAAATGTAATTCTGCTCCAAATGGCAGCAAAAGAATTAAAATGCACACCAATCAGTTTCAAATGTAAAAAAATCAGAGCTTCAACAACAGGCAGCCAAGCTGGCCAGACAGGTCACAACCTCCCACTTCCCCCACGACATGCACACATTTGCCGCTGTGACCTCTGACCTCCGACACTGTTCAGCAGGAGAATAGACCCGCTGACCTCGACTCTACTCCTGCAGCTCTGCAGCTGCAGCAGATCACTGTCTTTTTATTGATGTGTCAGCATTATTTCACAGAAAAAAACCACATCTGAATGTTTTCCATTATACAGAATATAATTCATTATGTAAAAAAAAAAAAGGTCTTTACTTGGGAACAAACTAGTTATTTGGTTTTGAGAAAAACCCATCAGGCCATTTTTTTCCTTGTGTCTAGCGCCCCCTACTGACCACCTACAACCTTAACATTTTGTTTGGTTTGTAGCTCTGAAAAAAAAATCACAACTTTCTAGGATCTGTACAGCACTTAAATCTCTACTTGTAAGTTGTGACAAAGTAATGAATTCAAGCAAACATCAGCAGCAGAAATTACAGATGCTCCTTCAGCTCCTTCAGATTCCTTGCCTTGTCCAGACATGATGAAAGATAACCAATATTAGCTTGAATAACATTGATTCTGTGTGTAAGAGACCAACAACTATCTGCACTCAGGAAACTGGTAAAAATTTCAGGTGGCCAAAACACTTCTTTTTTTTTTTTTTACAGTTTCTATTGAGTTTGTTTAGACATTTTCTATCATCTGCTGGTATGGTAACCTTAGTATAATGGGGTACATAGGTGAATGTGGGAATGCAGTTTGTTAGCCATAATGAAACTTTTAATAAACAGATGTTTAACAAAGTCATGTATTTTAGCCAAGACTCTACTTACCCACTGTATGCTCATGCTGTTACCAACTGCCTTACGCTTTAGAAGTACTCTTAAACAAATATACAAAAATGCTTTTATCTGTGTTTCCATTCATGCACATCAGGAGATAAATCTTGTCCATCTTAGGGCAGCTCATTTATTTATTTTCTTATTCTATAGATCTATTCTATCGTTATTGTTACAATTATCAAAAATTGAACAATTTTTTTTTTTATCTAAAAATGATTCTTGTTATTGATGTTAATAATAATTACAATGTAACTACAAATTTTCTTAGGGGATAATTTTCATTTATTTTACTTTTCTTAAACCTTGTGCTTGTTTTAATTCTGGCAGAAAGTTTTGGTTTGGTTTTTATGGTTGATGCTGCATGTTTTCCTGGTGCACACGGACCATTTGTGTGCAGCAGGAAAACATGGGACAAAGAATAACCTGAATCCTAATTTGATGAGATTACATCACCCCTATTTTAAAAGTTTAAATCCGGGAGGTACGTTATGGTGACAAAGTGTCAAAACTGGAGGAAACCCTCCTCCAGCAGAGGTTTTATTCCAATTTTACTTATTTCTAAAATAAGATAAAGTCAAATTTCTTTTCCACTGCTTTCAATTGTTAAGGTGCCTTATTTCCTTAATTTAGGTTTACACTTTTCTACATATCTCTAAATCGATTCATTTTAATTTACAAAATGTTTTTCTTTTTTATTAAAGATTGACTTCAAATACTACTTTTATTAAGATAAATGGAATATATTTTGCAATAATGATATTGCTGGTTTTTGTTTTGTCTATCACAAATTATCTTTCATTGACTTTGTTCAGAAGAGGTCATTATAAAAAGAAGTGAAACACGCACAAGAAAACAAAACTAACAGTGACACCGTGAAACCGTTGATTTTCTTTATTCTCGGATATATAATACTAATCATGTACAGGAAGTGCTCAGATTAAAATAAAAAATAAATAAAAGCTCTTAAAATATAATATTAGAATGAATACATGTTTATATAGTAATGCTGGCATCACTTTCAAGTCAAACACAGGTAATAATATGATAGACGGACACAAGTCAGAATGTAACCAGCAGTTAAACCCAACCACAACTGCCCTAAACCTGGACCCACTGATGCAAAATCCTCCAGAAAGCTCTGGAAAGACCTTTTCATTGTGCAAACATTTTCATTATTAATTCAGTCTTTTAGCATCATCTTTAAAAAAAAACTAAAAAAAACATCATCCCTACAGCAATTTCATTTTTGAGTACTTGCAAAAGCTTCTTTGTAGTTTTGGTGAAAATTTCACAGAAAAACTCTCTCATGCTAAATGACACATGCTGGAACACCTTCATTTTCCGTACAAGAACCATCTGCATTACTACCCGAACTCTACCCCAGCCACCAGGGGAAGTCTGCCCATATATTATTTTCCTGGATTACAGATGTTGTTGACCAGTGGTTTCACCCGAATGACTGCCTTGAAAGGCCATGCCAGCATTTAAAATTTAAACTTTTCACAGAAATGGAAGTTTTCACGTAAGAAACATGCAATTTTTCCTTCATGTCACCACAGAAGACATAAACAAAAGGTTTCTTCATTCAAACAGATACAAACTGGTTTCAGCTTATAAGAAACAAAGCTAGTTAGGGATTTATGCCAACAATCAGCATAACATAAAAAATGTGGGTTTTTTTGTTTTAACCTGGGCCTTTTAAGGTCTGAAATATTATCAAATGCCAGACAGTCGCAGTGTAATCCAAGAAGAAATTTTGTTTTTGGTTTTGCCACCGACAGGATGGGATTGTTAGAAATAGATGAGATCTGAGCGCAAAGTTACAGATGGAGAGCAAAAAAACCTTAACTTCATGTTCTTGAAAAACAGTTTTCAGTGTTTTGAGGATTATAAAAAGTTGTCTTCATTACAAATATGTGAAACTGCTGTTAGCACATTTTTGTTAACAGAGCTACATGAAGAAAAACGCTGTTAAAAAAGTGAAAAGCCTGGCTCCAGATAGTTTGTTGACTCGCATTAGTACAAGGAAAAAAAAAAGAAAAAAAAAAAGGCAGGATATCAGCGCTATACATTAGAGGTGTATTTCTCTTTCCACTTAATGTTGAACTGATTCATCTATTTCTTTTAAAAGATGCCTTAAACATTGCAAAAATAAACCCCAGGCCTAAAAATACTGGATTGGACACAAAATATATTCTAAAACATCCCAAATTTGCTTTTAGATATGAATACTGCAATGCAATAAATAATTTAAATTGATAAAATTATATTGAGTTACATTAAAATATATAAATCTGTTACTAAAGACAAGTTAATACTTATAAAAGACTCCTTACATCATCTCTGTATCGGGACAACTGTTCATATTCAGCTTTACTGGAATTTCTTCATCTTATGGGGGGCTATTTAAAGTCAGCAGCAGTTGTTAAAAATCCAGCTTATCAAGCTGAAGGAAAAAGTTCTGCTGTTACAGACAAGAATCGGCCTGATTGTGCAGCCACACAGCTCGATTAATCGGTTTCCACTGCTGAGTCACAAATCAGGGCCGTTGTGTCGGACCAGCTGCTCCTCATGTGCTTCAACAACAGCCGTGACACAGGACGTCTTCTTCCTGGGTTTTTGAGGATTTATTGATCCCTTTGATCCACAGCGTTGTACAAGCGTGTTCATCTAAGGAAGAAAAGATCCTAGATAAACATTCAGACTGTAAAAATTGTGGGATTCTCCCCTTCCTGACGTCTCTCTGCATACTCCGACATCTCTTTCAAACAGCACAGAATAGTTCTTGTGTCTGCAGATTTCTGTGCTTCTCCCGATCAAACGAGAAATCTCCAGGTAATTTTTCAGTCACAGTTTGGGAGAATCGGTGACGCTCTTTTCTGCTTCACACCGACTGTCTCACGATGATGGGAAGATATGGAGAGCCACAGATGGTGCGCAGCAGTTCCAACTCTTAGTTTAGCAGCATTTTCCAGCCAGGGTAGATGCTTTTCACTTCCTGTGGCAACTCCTGGGCAGAGCTCCAAGGCTGGAGGAAGAGCCAAATTGTCTCCCATGGCTCCTCCAGCGCTGGCGCAGGACAAAGTCGTAGTTAGCAGATGTGCACATGGCATAAAACACGTTGGCTTTGTCAGGTATCATGAGCTCTGAGGCAGAGAGAGGACAGAAATTATGAAGTGTTTCCTATAATGTGTTTACCCTATCTCCCTAAATATGTGAGAGTAAAAAGTAATTTTATTTTGGGTTAAAATCTTTAAATCTAAAACGATTGTCAAGTATTGTACTTATTTGCATGCTAGCTGTGAAAAGTTGTATTAATGCAGTTAACAGAAATATATGTTTAATACTGAAAGAGGACTTAAAAAAAAGCTTTTTCCATGTAGAGGATGGGACATCAAACGTAGAGAAGAAGTATATTTGTGTTCAGTTAAGAGTTTTTGGCATGAGTAAAATATGTTAGACTGCAAGATATGGGTGCTTAGGAAGAGAAATGACCTTTCTCATTGCTGAGCGTCTGGAAGAGGCTGAAATCGCTGCACTTGGCATCCTCTATGTTGTGCTTTTCAAGTGCTCTTTCAATCACCTGAGGTGTGTGATCCTGACTGCTCAGCTGGATGGAAGAACAATTAAAAAACACGGATAAAAATATGAACACACCTGTAATTAAAATAACAAGCAGCTGTTAAGAAAAAATCTATCCAAAACTAACTAATATAATGAGATGGGGGAAAAGAACACATAGAAATATATAAAATTAAAATTTATAAAATAATGTAAAAAAAATGGTAAAATGGTAAAGAAATAAATTAAAAGATTGGGAAATTTGGTAACAAATATATAGAAATATTTATAAAAATTGTGTAAGAAAAATATATAGAAATTATTTAATAAATGGGAATACAGCTAGAAACATGCATAAAATAAATGAGTAAATGTGGGAATATAGAACACAGAAACATACTGTATATAAATTACATCTGTAATAAAAATATATCTAAATATGTTAATAGATGTGGGACTCTAGACACAAATGAAAGATAAATACTGAAATGAAAAGATAATTTATTTGTTTCTTTTGTTTTAATTGCACATTACTCGCATTTTTTTAAATCTCGGTTTAAAATTTTTTTTTTTTTACATATTTTCTCTAAAAACAGCTTTTGAATTAAATTTGGTCAAACTATAAAATAATATTTTCAGTCAACATAAACAGGTCTAGAAAGTTCATGAAGTGACTAAAACTCAATCTTCTGCTTTCTGTTTTATATACCAGGCTTCTGAAGTGCATGTCATTTGCAAACATACCAGTATGCTCTTGTAGACGTTTCCATTGGTGGCACACTCCACGCTGACCCTGATGATACACAAGTCTGCGATCTGTTTGTTGTAGACGGGCTGCACTGCCTGAGAAGAGCAGCTGGATGAGGATGGTGATGATGATTCAGGACTCAACAACAGAGAGGAAGAGCTGAGATCTGGCTGCGAGGAGCTGCAGGACGAGCTGGAAAGGCTTGGTGACGAGGAGGAGGACATGGAGAAGTTCTCAGTGAAGTTGTGAAGAGAGCCAGAAAGAGACTGAAGAGAAAAGAACTTAAGTACACCGTCGGGCTCCGCACAATCTGATCATAAACAGTTTGGACACAACCGCTGGTTATACCTTGAGTTTGGGCCTGAGCGGCGAGGGCTGAGGGACGGAGAGCTCCTCCATGTCTAAACTGCTGGAGCCAGAAGACGATATGCTGATCTGGTCGGCGTGGGTCTTCCTGAGGGAGCTCTCGCTGGATGTTCGCAACCTGCAAACACAATTTAACAAGCATTTTATCCATTTAGTACAAATAAACTTAAAAATAAATAAATAAATCAGCTTATTGTGTGTTAAGTTTCTAGATCCCATGTTTTTTCAGCAATACTCCTGATTTGTGTGAATTTCCCAAAAGGTTGTAATGTTGTTGTTCATTTGGATCAATATTTTTAAAATGCATGAAACTCGAGGCTGGTACTGATCTGCGAGATGGGAAAATGAGCCTGAGTGCAAAAGCAAATCAGCTTCAGAAATCTAAATAACAATGTTGTAAATAGAAGGTCACCTCAAAGTCAACCTCTTATCTTTTACATTTGTTAGCAAAAACCACCTGGATGCTCCACATCATCTCTTAAACAATATTCTGTTTACTGTGATGAAACTGTACTTGGAAGCCAAAATGAACTGCAATGAAGTGTGAGGTAGTTTGTTAAATCAGGATCTGGATGGTAAGTAAGTATGGTTTATTTCTATAGCACCAGGAAACACTCATCACAAAGTGCTTCACAAAGCAAACAAAATTCACAGCAACAAAAAATATGCAAAATAAAATAATAAAGAGATCATAAAAGCCGAGGTCTAACTAAAAGCTTGTTGGAGTAAAAATGTCTTCTGCTGCTTTTAAAAACATCTATAGAGCCCAAACTACATAAAAGATGGCGGTAAATCATTCCACAGTTAGTGCAAGGCACTTTTAAAAGGTTTTGATTGGACGACCTCAGACTGCTAGAGGACGTGTACCGATGAAGCAGGTCAGCATGGTTTTAAATGAAAAATGACAAATCTAATACTGGATCAAGAACTTCTTCAGAGTGGTGGAACGTAACAAAATGAGGAGATGCTGCGACAGCCGGAACAAGTAATCCACTTACAAATCTCATCTCATTTTTGAGAAATTGCTTTCTAGTAGAAACGTACGTCCGACAGCCTGTTTTCAGAACTTACGAGGTGAGCTTCTTGGTGAGGAGACGACTGCTCCAACAGTTGGGAGAGACGGGGCAGGGATCAACTGGAGGCTCCAGTTCTCGAGACAACTCATAGCTGTGTCAGAGAAAACAGAGAAAGTGAGATATAAAGTGCTTCGGTGAAGCCTACTTTTTCTTTTTACCTGCATGGTCGGTGTGGTTTACCTTTCCTGGTCTGTGAGCAGAGTGTGCTCCTGCAGCCAGGCAGTGATGTGAGGGCTGACTGGCAGAACGTAGTTTGAACAGAAAGCCTGAAGCTGTCGAATCTGATTGAGAATCTCAAACTCCTGCAACAGGAAATAATAAAGAACACATATTAATTCCTTATTTCATTCATTCTTTCATTTTCTTTACAGTTTATTCCAATTCATGAAGAAACTGGAGCCTATCCCACAATTTTCAGGTGAGTAAACCCTGTACAGGTTGCCAGTCTTTCAAAGGGCTACAATAAATATTAATAAAATTAAAAACATTAAAGGCAATATATAAAATGTCCTTTTTTCCCATATTCAGAGGCAATTGTTCATACAAGGCACCACTAGGTGGCAACACCTACCCGTCTGCGTTTCTCAAAGTTGATGAGGCCACCCTACGGAAAAAAAAAGAAAGAATAACAGCTAGTGTTATATGAGTTCAAAAATCCACTAAAATACCATAAAGAAGAAAAAAAAACAAGCTCACCTCAACAGTGTCATTGAGCGCTGTGTCCAGCATGGTGAGAACGGTCAGGTAAGTACCCAGGTATGGAACAACGCCACTGCTGAAGCTCTGAGGATAAAATAAAGCCACAGTCTTAGTCAAATAAACACTACATTTGATGGCAGAAGTATTAACTATTATAGCATATTATTATATGTGTTCATAGTAAACTGAAAAGTGGTATTTTCATTAGCTGTAACAATAAAAGAAACACCAGAGGGCAAGAAAATGAGTGCTGCAAATGTAAAAAAAAAAATCCCTTTAAAGATTTATTGCAAATTGATTTTAATGATGAAATCAATTAAATAACAGAAAATTATAAATATATTCAAATAACTTGAGACATATTGTTCCTGTTTATCCAGGCTGAATATGGAGGTATAAAACATTTTACACACTGCAGGTGTAAGTGGGGAAAGTCACACATGAAAAGAAATTAGATGGAAGAAATTTTAATCTCACAACATAAATATCATTTTCACTTGGGAATTAATTAAAACATATCCAAGCAAATGTTTGGCTTAAAAAATTAAATAGATGATGAAACATGAAAATGTAAAATAAAAAAATGTAGATTTGTGTCATTTAAATAAAAGAAGGTGGGGCTGCTGAAGCATTGGTTCTATTTTTATGGTCAAAACTGAAACTGAAGAACGAAATCTAGTGTCTGAACGTACTGCTGCGCCTCCTCTCACCATATGTCTGGACTCTGAGCAGAGTCCAGGTGGTTTAGAGTTTGGTGTGGCGCCGATGACAGGCTGACTCCCATCCTGGAGAGAAGGGACAGCCATCATGTCAATGCTGACGAAAAAACAATGACTCAAACTTGGAATGAAAACACGAGGCGACAACAAGTAGATGAGTTACATAATAGTTCTTGTCGGGGTTGGGCTCCTCCTGACAGGGTGCTGAGGGTTTTGGGAGGGCACGTGCTCAGTTAGTACATGCAGAGTCTGTACATGCTGAAGGTGTATTAATCAATATGTACAACTTGGGACTTATATTTGCAGTTTTATGGCCACTAAGAATAACCTTCTCTTTGCTTTACAGATACCAGGCTGCTGATAAAGCTGGTATCACTAAGTACACATTATATCAGTTATTATTCATAATTCTTGGAACAAGAAATAGAGAGAAAGGTAATCTTGATAGCAAGAAGCAGCTCAATTTGCATGAAGAACAAAATGTACTTAGATCTTTAAGCTACCTAACTACTACTTTTTCCTGTGTTAAGAAGTCACATAAACATCTATTTGTTGTACTAAGCTCATGGTATTCACAAATAGTTGTGTTTTACCCAAGCAGAGCCGTGTAAAAAATGATAACAAGCTCTTTAGCGGATAGCAAGCAAGCCTAAAATCTATATCTTGTGTTGAGACATTACATATGGATCTGGTACACTCTCTAAGATAATGTTGTTCTATATGCTATCTTCTCTATTTTAATCCTCTCGTGTCAACCAAACCAGTTGAGGCAGATGGCTGCCCTCCCTTGACAGGTTCTACAGAAAGTACTCGCATTACTAGAGCTTGCTCAGGGGGAATTGCTGCTTTTCTCTGTAAGATACCCCAGATTACTGATAATTCAGTGATTTTTAACCTGGGCTGCAGTTTTAATTGTATTGGAAAGAAAAATACTGAAATTAAAAAAAAACTTTGTGTTTTACATTCTCTTATAGGTGTAACTTCCTGCTTTGTTCCTTTCTTTGGTTTGTAGAGGCTATTTGTTTTTAACACATAATATTTTTAATTATAAAAAACATCTGTGCTTAAGAAGCAAACAAAAAGGTCCATCTTTGTAAGTTTCTTTTCCATTATGCTGTCATGTTCATGACAGGATGGTCTTGCCGGTTGAATATACAATCACTTTTATGAGACTGTACATGTTTACTTTGTTGTTAAACTGCAGCAGTTTAGCAGCTGCCTCTTTCAATATAGGTCCAATAGCATTAACTTCAGTATCTTACCCAAATTATAGAGAAACGTTTCCTTTGCTGCCATTTAAATAAGAATTAAATCAGCAGAACGAAGCATCTTTACTTTAGTTAGGGCATAATTACTTCCTGATGCGTGTGTGTGTGTGTGTGTGTGGACTTAAAGCACACCTCTTCTACAATCTCTCTGCCAGTCAGCACACAGTTCTCGTCAGGGAAAATCTCACAGAGGTGGTCAAAGGTCATCATGCTTTCTCTGAAACAAAAATATCAGCATGTCATTGGCTTGATTATGCATTGTTTCTAATGCTGGGCACGTTAACGCGTTAATCCCACATTAACGCAATGATTAATTAACGTTGTTAATTTTTTAATTGCGCGTTAAGGTTTTCTATTTATTTATTTTTTGCTCACTGGCTGATAACAGAAAGATGCAGCCACGTCTCCCTTCCTGCTGCAGCGGTGTGTCTGATGTAATCAGGAGAGAACGGGTTTATTAAAATGAAGAGATGTTTTCTGTCTGGAAGTTAAGAAAAAAGAAAAAGAACCAACGTTTCTTTTCATCCGTCCAAACCCATGTAGATGGGTAGAACATCGTGATGTTTGGACGGGAAACGGCTCCCTAACGACAATGAGAAACTTTTAGCAAAGGTAAGACATGTTTTCTGACTTTTACAAAAGTAAATCATAAACCAGGTCTTCTTCTGCCTCTGGTTCGATGAATCTTGGTCATAGCAAGATGAAACATCCAGCTGTGGAATCTGTGAGATGCGAGCTTTCAGTAGAGGAGTCGTTTGTCTGTTCATGGTGTCGACACGGGGAGATGTCATCTGTTTACATATTTTTCTGACTTTGTGTACCTGGTCTTTAACTGTTGGTTGTCTTAACTGTGTTTGGTGGTCACAGAAATGTTTTCACTGAGCTGTTAGCTTCTGGACTTTCTGTGGATACCACAGACCTGACGATACACCCGTAAGTCCAGATGTTAACCCCTTAAAGCCCGGTAGTGGAGCCAAGTTAGAGAATTTATAGGCCAGAAGTCTGGATAATGAAGCACTAAAGGTGCATGGATGGAAGTAATTGAGCATATTGTCAATATTTCTCTCTCCTCGCCGTCTAGAAGCTGTGAGATTAAAATCTTGCTTTCTGTCTGATCTGTTAGTAAATCCTGAACATTTCATGCTTCTTTCTCAGAAATATTTGATTTTATATATATTAAGAAATATTTTAACTGTTGCTGTTTAAGGGAAAAACTGCTGCTAAATGTGTTTATGCGTTTAGTTCAGGGGTCTGCAGCCTTTACAATCCAAAGAGCCATTTTTCCCTCAGCCAGCTAAATAAAACTCCTTTAG
>JBAMHW010000004.1:28891202-28910123 GCA_037177495.1 Rhadinocentrus ornatus
GTACCCTGCCTCTCACCTGAAACAATGCTGGGATGGGCTCCAGCTTACCCCGCGACCCGTCATGGAATAAGCAGTACAGATAATGACTATATATAGATATAGATATATTGTTACAAATTACTTCAAAGTTGACTTTTATGAAATTGACTCTGAATATTTTTGATTTTTTATTTCAAAGAAACTATATGATGAATTTACATGAAGTTAAAAGTTTCAGGTTAAATAACTTAATTATTTACACGGACTCAATAGAAAAACATTGTGTGACAGATTCCTTTCTTTTTTTGTTGAAATATTGTTAAATTTTTTTTGTGTGTTTGTGTACTGCAGTACAGAGCTAGAAGATATGTCCTGTCTTTATGGTTTATATGTCAACCGTTGTAATAAATGAAGATAAGGAATTTAAATAAATAAACTATTTCATGCATTAAAGGTTATAAAGATCATTAATTGATTCTGAGCTCGTGATATTTCGAAACAATGCTGAAACTGTTTCCAAAACATTACAGTGTCATTTGAGATTTCTTTAACAAATGAAAAAAGAAAACAAAGCAGCTTATACAGATAAATGGTTATTCTGAGATCTGCCAACAATATGCTAAAGCTGTAGGTCTCTCTTGCTGAAAACATTACAGTGTTGGCACATGGTCCAGTAACCTGTCTTAGAAAATGGGAAGTCTGCTGGTTTACAATCCCTTGTAATTTTAACACATCATACATCATTAAAGTTTGTATGATGCATTTACATCCCTGTGTAATAAATCTTGAAATGCATCTGAGGGTGGCTGTGTTCCATCTTTAGTCATTTTACAACAGCAGAAATATCTTCCAAACAAACAGCTGAAGAGCGAAGATGCTTTCAATAAAACAGCTTTTGCAAATCCTATTTGGAGAGGTGCATGTGATCTTCTTACAGGAAGAGATTGAAAATAATTCATTAGAAACAAAAACCAGACCAAATTAAACAGGCAAGAATTAATGATGTCATTCATGAAAGAATCGCATCAGGAGGGTTTTTCTCAGCAGCCGGAAGCCTACGTTCCTGCTTAAGGGTGTTGGTGAAAGAGCAAGTAAAACAGGTCTGTTCTGATTCTTAAAAAACAAGCTTGAGACTTTACGTAAGGATAAGATGGGAAAACACAGCTTAAATTAAAAACATGTTTTATACTAAAAATACTTACAATACTTCATGTTGAACATACTTCAAGCTTGAACAGATAGTTTGTATTTAATCAGGCTGTCCACTGCTCATTAAGTCCTAAGGGAAGAATGCTCTCTTTGTCTGCCTAATGAGTCTCTGTCGCTCCTGTCCACCAAGCTCACAAAACATTTCAACAAAGTCCAAAGACAAAAGAATAGCGAAGTAGCACAGAAAAAATTCAATTAGTTGCAATTATACACATGAATGAGTGATGAGGTGGCAGGCAACAAGAGGGATTGTGACTGCAGGAAGTAAGTTATTCATATAAAAATTAATCTTTTAAAAAAAACTTAAACATATGCAGCAATTTAATGCACTTCCTGGAGAGTTTGCTTCACTTTAGTTCCTTCTCAAATAGAAGCTGGTTTTGTCCCAAGTCCCAAGGAAACAAAACCCTTTAATGTTAGCAGTGACTCAATACAAGAAAGCTTTGGTTATGCATGTGTCACATTTCGCCTGCCAATTCACCCCCACATTATTCAGTGATTTCAGTTTCACAGAACAAAATAAAATAAAATAAATAAAAAAAATTCCGCTTGTCTAATTACAACATTTTCATTCCTCTTTATTTATGAAATTAGAAATAAAATTTATCTTGGGATCTGTATTTTTGCTAACATCAGCATAGGTTTTGAGCAAATAGAAAATGATTTATTAAAAATAATGTCCAACCCCCTGGTTTTAGGCTGTTTTTAGCCCTAACCTGTATTTAAAAATTCACTTTCCTCTTTCATTAAAATTGATCACAGATGCAGTTTAATCTAAGTATCTTTTCTGGGTCAAATCTGATTTAAATCTATTAAATAAATAAAAAAAAATAGGATGGATGGAATCATTTCAAGCATGACAATCTGATTTTACAACTAAATTATGAAATGTATGAATATGCTAAACTCCATGCAGGCTTTACAGTCATATGAAGACGTATAACAAATCTCAACATTTTAATAATCCAACCATCCCAGAGTTTAGATTAATTATCCATAACTGTAAAACCACAGTGCAGAATTTCTCTGGCATCTCTCTGTTAAATCAGTAGAAAAGATGCAACAGATTTGTGTACCTTTATCTAATCTCACCTGAGTATGCCCATCTGTGACCAACATCTGGAAGCTCCGGAGCCACACGCCGGGTTGTGTGTCCATGTGGACGCCCACACAAGGACTCGACCTGAGCCACAGCATCCTCTTCATCTTGCCCACCCTGCTGCGGAGGCGGCGGAGCTCCCCCTCATCATCACCTCCACACAGAGAAAGAATCGTCCTCATCTCCCTCGTGCTCTTTGCCGATCACGCTACGGGCCCACACAGACCTCACAAGATCTCTCCCACACCTGCTGCCTCATCTGTGGGACAGAAAGTGAAAACAATCAGACAAATTCACACTCAAAAATAAGAAGGTAAGAAAGAAAAAAACTAATCGTGCAAACAAAGCTGGCTCAGTGGTTACAAAGTATGAACAGAAAACATAATTAGAAATAGATTTGTGTCAGCATTACTGGGTCTAACAAGGGTGTACACCATGTTAAGTCAGTGAAATTCCCTGATAAGAAATAATTTTATCAGTTCCTCCCCAAACTGGACAGAACACAAACAGAAGAACACAAAGCTATTTTGTTTAAATACATACAGGATGTATTTATCTAACACATACAAGGCATGTAACTGAGCTGTGATAGTGAAGTATTTGCTCTTTTATTGTATATTAAGACAGAACATGATGAGCCAAATAAATAACAATATAACATAAACCAGTGTCCGTATAATAGTGATACAGAAATACAGATTTCCAGATGACTATTGATTAGTTCTCATACAAAAAAAAGGTACGGATTTCAGGAACTCAACCACAAATATAACTTTAAAAACATTAATCTTAATGACTCAGTGCTAAAATGAATACAATCAGATACACATGAAATAAATACAGTCACTTAACTGTAATCCAGCTGCTGTTGATCTTCCGCCTGTAGAATCCTGAAGTCCATGGTCACAGCTGCGTTTCTCCAGGCAGAATATTCATGTAGAGGCTGAGTGAAGCTTGGAGGAAGAGACTTTGGCATTTATCACCGAGGACTGATTGTTCATTGTCTCAGTGGGTGGATGATGCCCTGCGCATGTGTGTGTCTGTGTGGGAATGGCCTCCTCCTTGTTTGGTTGTAGTTTGTAATATGTACAATTATGGTCCATTTTAATTGTGTGTTACGATTCAGATCATTCCAGTTCTGTGTCCTGGTTATTGCCCACGTTTTCATCTTTAACATGGGTACAAAGCTGCACCCGTGGAGCTTTGTTCAGACATAAATACACAGAAATTATGCATGAATCTTTCTTTTAACCGTATATTGCCGGTCATGAGTTCACTTAAGAATGATAATGGATGTGCAATTGTTAGGTGCTTTGATGTCTTACCTACGACGGGATTCATCTGGAAAGGTGAGCGTGCACAGCCATGAAAGTCGCAGCATCTGCTGAGACAGGTTCGAGTAAAAGTTTGCTGGTCGCAGATTACCAAGAAAATAAAATAAAAATAAAATAAAGTCACCCATATCGCAACTAGCATCGATTCAAACTTTGGAGCAGTAAGCTGAGAGCCACCTCCTCCCACTGATTGGTTGTCCTGAAAACACCGACAGTTCCACGGGACAGACGCATAGATAAAAGACTAGATGCTTTACGGCGGAGCTTGGAATGGCCTCACGCGTCGGCCATCTTACCACAGGCTTGCTCTTTCGTTTAATCTATCGTATGGAAAGTGAGTGATCTGCATAAACATAAAAACTCTTATTTCGCTGAAATCTTGACATCAGCCAGTTTCAGAGAATCACAGCCCATCGGACTGCTATAGATCCTGTATGGAAGAGGATAGGGTCGGAGGATGTGTTTTTGCTGGAGGAGCACATCGGCTGCACACAGTATGACGTAGACAGTCACCACCATATGCTGCTGATTAGTTGTATGTTTTTTAAGCTAAGGCTGGACCAAATTGCCAAGATGACGCCACTTATCTTCCAGAGAAACAACCAGAAGCTCAACAACACAGTCCTGTTCCAGGGTTTTAGCCAAGCCATGTTTTTGTGTGTGTAGTTCTCTGTACAGGGTGGGGATTACAACAAGCTGTATTACTGGATGTGTAGATCTTCTACCTATTTGTTTCCCCAATAAATCTCACTTTTATGTCCAAGATTTTACAGGCATTGAAGAGAGTGCAAATAAAGCATTATAATGTGTGATGATCATATAAATATTACTAATATAACAAAACAATTTAAATTATTATGATATTAAATATATAATTGGAATTGTTTTGCTGAGTTTTAGTAGCCTAAATATTGATTTAACATACCTTGTGTGTATATTCCCTGTACCTATCAGTTTATCATCATATGAAAGTCCATGGTTAAGTATGCGTTGTCATAGCTACATCTCTGGCATTTATAACGAACCAAACCTTCTGAAAATCGCCATAAAATAGAGCAAGTAATGGTTAGTTATAAAGTTCATGCACCATTAAAACAATGTTATGAGTGCATTCACTTGTAGTTGGATATCTAAAGTTTACCCAGGTGAAATCTGAAGTCAGAGCCTGTTGGTGGTCCATACCTTCCTAGGCCATCTTTAACCAAGCGCTTGATCAGTTAAACTTCAATTTAGTGCATTTTTCCTGTACAGAGTGAAGGATGGTTTTCTCAACTTGTGTATGTCATATTTAATATTTTACAATAAACTGCATAAGCTACTAATTAAATACCAAATATGCATATTTAATGTCACGCTGGTCCATTTGTTTTTTTATTTCTTCTCCTTTTTTGCGTTCAAGTTTGTTTATACTATTCTTGTTTTAATTTTTGTCTTATGTAAAGTTTGATCTTTGCTTCCTGATGCTGTTGCCATTACAACCTAAGTAATATACATTTTAAAGAGAATTAATTGCACATTTTATAGATTATTTAATGAATATTGGGAATGACAAGTTAGTAGGGTGCATTACTTTTGTGTTATATTTAAATAAATTGTTACGGTGAGCAAGCTTTTTGCAGACCCTAAAAAACACTTACCTTCCTTTATCTTTAAATCCATTATTTATAAGGCTAACACACTTGTGGAGAGTTTCATTGTCCAATTATGCTTTTAATACATGTAAGAAACAATTAGATAGATTAGAAAGGATAATAAAATATACAAATCTATGTACAACATAAACATATCAACATAGCAGGAGAGAATAAGTAAGAAGAATAGGCTACAGAAGTGTATAATTTAAATATGGATGTGCAAAATCAAATGTAAAAATATCAATGTGCAAACCAAAATATATTTTTAAAAGTGCAATAAATGGCAAGTGGATGAAAGCAGCATGTAAAGCCTGCTGTCTAAGCAGCTCTTCCTTGTCTGCCAGAGGGGAATTCTTTGACAGGGTGATAGAATGTGGCAGGAAAGGTTTTCTGTATCTGTCTGTATGCCAGCGGATTGTCTCAATCTGTTAGAGAAGTCTGAGCAGTGTGTGGTGGAGAGGATGGCCAGGGTTATACATGATGGGAACCAGTTTCTGCATCGACTTCCTCTGCACCACAATTTCAGAACTGCCCATGTCGAAGCTAGCTTTCTTTATAAGCTTGTTCAGTCTGTTGGTGCTGCTGCTCAGATGCTGCTTCCCCAGCACACAGCAGCAAAGAAAAGCACGCTGGAGACGACAGACTGATAAGAGATCTCAAACATGTTGCTGCAGACATTGCAAAATCTGAGCCGCCTCAAGAAGTAGAGCCTGCTCATCCCCTTCCTGTTTACAGCATCTGTGGTTTCCAGTCCAGTCTCAGGTCGATGTACACTTCCAGGTACTTAAAGATCTCAACAACCTCTACCTTCTGCCCCACGATCTTCAGTGGAGTTAGAGGTGTCCTTTTCCTCCGGAAGTCTACCACCATCTCTGGTCTTGATGACATTCAGATGCAGGTGCCAGTCCACTCTACAAACCCATCCACCACCGCTCTGTCCTCCCCTCCCTCTACTTTACACCCAACAACAGCTGAGTCAGCGAAGGTGAAGAGGAGCCAGCAAAGTGCCCTAAATCACTGACCACCACGTCAGACAGAATACTGCCCAGATGGACTAAGTGTGGCCTGCCTGTCAGGTAGTCAGTAATCCAGGAGACTGTGGAGTTGTCGACACCCATCCCCCGCAGCTCCTCACCCAGATGGATGGTGTTAAAAGCACTTGAGAAATTAAGGAAAGTGACACTGTGCTACCGCTACCATCCAGATGCAAATGTGCTCTCTGCAGTTGACTGCATCAACTCAAATATGAAACAATTATGTTTACAAAGATTTCTGCAGCTGATATGGATGAAAAATTTTGACATATCAGCATAAATAATGTATATGACTTTTTGGGGGAAAAAATCAAAAACTTAAGAAACCCAAAAGAAAACTGAATATTTGACTGATGACTGATTGAGGACCTGTCATAAATATAACCTAGTATCTGTTCCAACGCTGAAAGTCAAAAGTTGTCCATCTGGTTATAATCTGGCAGACACTCAGTTGCCACTGCTGCTGCTTTATATACTTAAAGCTGTAGGCCAGAAAACTAGAGACAAGACATTTTCTCGTATTTAGCTCTGACGTTCAGTCATAAAATAAACCTGAGATTTAAAAAGTGGGCTCCGACTCATGTAAAGTAATGGAAAGCAACCGAGCACAGTATCTGAGATACCTAACATAGCCGAAGTAGCTGTTAACTCTTCAAAAGAAAGGGTTGAATAGCAACTCTGTTCCGTATCGTTAGACAAAGCAAGTGTTTGCAGTTCTGATGTATGTCAACCATGAATAAAAGGCTGAATACGTCAGTGTTGGCTTTCAGGACACCACACAATAGATTGGTTTCGATCAGCAAGCCAATGACAACATAACCCTTTAGGGACAAGTTACTTGATTCTCTGTGAATCTATACCGCCATTTCCAGTAAAAGGAATAAAAAAATCAGAGCAATTTTCTGATTGTTATTTTTGGCTCCCAGGAGGCTGAGAGTGAAATCCTAGCTGAGGAAAAAAGTGGTGGAGATACCTGTGTTGGTCCAACACCTGACACAGAACTATACCAGAAAGTAAAGAGGCAAATGCATCAATTCATGAATATAATCTAAAATGTACAACATTTTTCCAACTAAAGGTATACTTTTATTTGTATTTTTAGCCTGTTAACAAGGACTCTTTGTAGCAGATGTTGAGATACAATCATATTGATGCAGGTGAAACAAGCCATAACAGGTTCTTTGCTACCTTATAATTATTCCATTTTTCTTTTAGATAATTTTTTGTATCATTTCATTTTCATCCATTCTTTTAAAATTCTGTTTCTTTGGCTGGATCAGAACTTGCTGTTTTTTTTCTTCCAGGGCTTCTTCTTCGAGTTTGAGTCAATGAGGAGCTGAGACTGACGCTTCAGGGCTTCACGTGAGATAATGTCAACCTCGTCTTCTTCGCTCTCGTCCTCTGTGGCAAAACCAAAGAAACAAAAAGGAAGATTTAGACGGTTTCATGATACTGTCTGTGTGTTGGTGTGAAAAGGATCAAACTTACCGTCATTGAAGAGATCTAGATTCTGGTCCTCAGATAGTTTGACTTGGCTGTACTCGGTTGGTTTCCCCTCAATCCTAAAATAGAACTGCAAGAAGAGCAACATAAAGTCACACAGTGCAGCAGGTATGGATTCCCACCAATAAGTGTTCATAGATTACTTTTTTTTGTTAAGATAAATAATTTCTTTGAAATGTCTTTTTAACCTTCCAAAATGACATTTTTAGGAAATGATCCAGTTTAGATTCAGATTCAGATTCAACTTTATTGTCATTGCGCATGTCACAGGTACAAGGCAGCGAAATAAATTCTTAGGTCCTAAGAATCAAATTATAGAAATCTATAATAAAAAAAATCTGTCACTGAATTATCAATTTAGTCTCATCTAAAACTAAACAATTCGTAGGTTTTCTCTACAAGATAAAATAGAAATCGTAACATGCTAGGTGATGCTTGTCAGTCAAGCTTTTTGTTTTTGAACAAACTTCACTCTATTTTCATTGAGAGGCCAGCAAAGCACAATTCGGGAGTATCACTCAAGCAAATAAACTAATATAAAGGATTATTTTTATGTTTTTAGGTCAATGCAATTGCTGATTTTGACCTTAAATGAAATCATACTACAAACTTGAGTGCCATCTGTTGCCATGTGTTGGAGGCCACAAGCCCAAACATACTGGTCTAACTAATTTGTGCATCAAGTTTTGACCTCTTATCATTTGTCGAACACAGATCAAATCAGTTTTCTGAGTCCATCCAGGGCCAGTATTTACACTTATATTTTGTAAAGATTTTTCTCACCTCATCTTCCTCCATCTCCTTCATAATAGCAGCCAGATCCATTCCTTCAAACTCCTTGTTTAGTAACTGCAGTTTCAGCTCGCACCGACTCATCAGCGCCACCACAAACTCATCTGAGTCCAGATGAACTTTAGTAACTGCGTCCTCACTCTGAAGGGGGAACAGAAGAATAATCTTCACAAAAACGTTGACAGAAAACTGAATCTGACAAATCTGTTAAAAAATTAATAACGTAACATTTTGAAGATTGTAACCATTGGAGAGATCTTATATTGAACATTTTTTAGTCTTTACCTGTGCAATGTGGTCCAGTTTTTCTACCAGGTGCTCAACTCCAGCTCGTACAGTACTGAGGGTTTTCACCAGCCAATCCAGGCGCTCTTTGGCTGTGCCACACCTCTGCTGCTGAGCCTTAAGTTTATGCTTGCACTCCTCCAGCATCCGTTGCTCACTAACAAAACAGCAAAGGAAAGTAGAGGCTTGATAAGTATTATGCTTCTACTGTCTGGTGACCCTCCAGATAAATACAGATCAATCAATCAATCAATCAAGCCTTTATTGTCATTACACAGGGGAGTGTAACGAGATTGCTCGGCGCTCCAAATACATAAAGACATAAGAACATAAACACATAACATAAGAAAAACTCTAAATCTATTAAAATCTAGTAACATAGACTAGAAGGGTAAAATGGTCATAAAATGGTCAGATTTTGTTTAAAAGGCAGATGGCAAAGGGATAAATCTTTGAAACGAGATGTCCGTACTCTGGCAGCTCTGTAGCGCCTGCCAGAGGGCAACAGTTTAAAGTGATGGTGGCCAGGATGATAGAGGTCATAAACAATATTCAAGGCTCTGCTGAGGCAACGTGAGGTGGCAAGGTTTTCCAGAGAAGGTAGGGGACAGCCAATGACATTTTCTGCAGAATTGGTGACTCCCATAAGCACCCTTTAATCTGCAACTGTGCAACCTGCATACCACGCTGAGATGCAGTAAGTCAGAATGCTCTCTATCGTTGCCCTATAGAAAGCCACTTGCAATTTCCGCATCCCGATGTTTATTTTGAGCAGCCGGAGAAAATAGAGCCTTTGCTGGGCTTTTTTGGTTATGGCTGAGGTGTTAAGTGGTAAATACATAAAAACCAAGCATCTCACCTTGAGAGTTTAGCCTCTCCAGAATATTTAATTCCCTCAAACTGTTGGTCGAGGAGCTCCTTCTGCTCCTTCAGTTGCACTAGGATCTCCTCGTTCTCTCTTTTTAGCGTCACCAGATTTTGATGCGTTTCCTTTTGAGAGATGAAGCACTCCACTATCTCCTACACACATGTGCAATAAAGAAAATAATCTAAATATAAACAGTGTAAACACATCTGTGCAGTGTGATTTGGTCTATGTTTGTTTTTTCTCATCCATACCTGCATATCTGTGACCCCAGTGGCCTCCTTGATGCGTGTGAAGGCCTCCTCAAAGGTAGAAATGGCTTTTTCCTCTTCACCTGCCATCCTAGTGGTGCTGCGCTGGGTCTCGCTGCTCAGTTCATCTGGCTGCATCGTTGTTCTCTGAGCCTGCACACCACAAAGTTTTTATCTTTCTATCTATATTTGAATAAGATCATATTTTACCAAAGTTAAGACAGTGGTGAGTGTCAAACTTTAAGTCCCATCTATTTCTTCTGGAGGGGTCATTCAGAGCAAACGAACAATATATATTTGAATTAAGATGTGGTAAAACACTGAGCCACAAACACTATGTAAGAGAATAACTCATTTAAATGAAGAAATTAGGTAAAACTACACTGAATAGTCTAAGTCATCATATATATCTCACCCTTCTATCAACTTTATCAGCTTGGGCTTTGCGCTCTCCGGCCTTCTTCCTGTAACTTTCTATTATACACTCTCTCTCCTTTCGCTCCTTGTACAGCAGTTCCTCCTGCCGCTGTAACTCGGCCTGATGGAAAGGCAGTGAAGACGGAAACAGAGGGAAATGGTTTAAAAGTTTAGTATGACATAACTTTTTATCGTCATTACATGCCCTGAAGGATCTTCTTTTTTATGTTTGAAGCAGCTGTGGGTGGAAAATCACCCTGTCTTACAGAGATGGAAAAAAATTGATTTTGAGAAAATGCTGTTTGTACAATGTAATGTAAAAGTGTAAAAAAGTTATGGATATGTAACATTTTTACTCTGTACAAGCTTTTTTTTACTTGTTGCTCCATTAAAATATTTGAGAGCATTGCAGTGGTAGGGGGTGAGAGGCTCTGACAAGTTATAAACTAAGTGTGCAGATTACCTTAGCAGCTTCTTTGGAGAGCTGAGCTTCATTTTTCACGAGATGCAGGTTGTGAAGCTCCTGCCTTTGCTTCAAGATTTCTGCTTCAATTCTGTCCAACTGGCCCTGGAAAGTCAGACTTTCATCCTGAAAAGATAAAAGTGAAAAAATAAAAAACGGTCAAAAAAGGGGAAACAAAAACTGGAAAAGTTGTCAAATAGTAAATAAAACCGGGCTGCAGAGCTTACACTTAATTTGGTAAAGTGGTAAAATGGCAACAAGTCAGAAACATAACTTCATGTAAAAGAATCTTTCAGAAGTAATGATGAGGAAGCTTTTAATGGTCCGTCCTTATATACCATTTTTATCCAAAGCGCTTTACATCATACATCACATTTACACACTGATGGCGGTAGCTGCCAGGAAAGGTGTTCAGGTTCGGTGTCTTGCCCATGGACACTGAGACATGAACCTGACTTGTCCGAGGATTGAACCGCCAACCCTCGGGTTACAAGACGATCACTCTACCTTGCCGAGCCACAACGCCCCAATCATCTACCATTGTGCAAAAGATGTACGCATACAGCTAAACTATTTGAGAACTTCTTTTCTAAACAGAAAATTTAAAAATTATTCTGATGGAAATGGCATTATAAAAATGTCTAGAAAATCCACAACAAGCTCTTTGCAAAGGACACAACTGGAAAACTATTACCTGACCATCTTCAGGATCAAAACTAAACAGGAGTATTCTGGAAATCACTGAGGAACTTTAGAAAAACTGCTGTCACTGAACAACAATTGGTCACAAATTGTCTCTAATATTGTAAGTTAAAAACAAAAATAGGCGACATTGAAAATTGTTTTAACAACTAAAATTTTTAATTATTTTTGGATATTAGCAGCTTCCTCCTTGATAAAAATATACTATCCTGTATTAGCATGTTCACTCTCATCTGGCTGTCTGATAAGAGCTGTAACACTGGTACTAAAATAATACACAGAGAAAACAAAGCGTCATTATTGGCTTGGCCTAATGAGTGTTAAATGTGAAAAACAGATTTAGTAATTGAGACCAACCACCCCAGGAGACCACCCCTGGAACAGGTATTAGTATAAAAAACATTAACTTCCACATCATTGGCAAACAATGTGTATGCTGTACTGACCTGTAAGTGGTTTTTCAGTTTTAGGTAGTAAATGATTATGTTTTCAGCTTCCTTGCACTTGAACTGGGTTTTCTCCAGACTGTTCTCCAAGGCACGCATTTTCTGAAGGTGAGTGCACAGTGGCGTTCATTAAAGATTAAACACTAATCATATGGACGCATATAAACAGACACATTTTTAGAGATCAGAGAGGTAACAACCATGGCATCTTCCTCTTTTCGCAAAGCACGTGCATCAGTAGACCTTGCTCTGCTGCTGCCCTCTGGTATTAATTTCTCGTATTCCACTTTCAGCTCATCAAGGCGCCTCTGGAAGGTTTGGGTGGTGTGTTTCTGAGCATTGAGACGTTGTGTCTTATCAAACATCTTTTTCTCTAGCGTTTTGAGGGCTGCCTGAGAAAATGGTACAAGAGAGGAGAAACAGTCATGTAAAAAATCTCAACTTTACATAGTTGGCTCCTGTCAATTTAAAATAAGGTAAATACAACTTCAGATGAACATCATAAGACACATTACACTGTATCAGTATTTATAGAGCATGAAATAAACCAAAATTCAGGAGCGTTGTGTGAAAAACTAAGTCAAAGTAAAATTAAGTACTTAGGATCATCCTCCTCCTACATGACTGATGACAGAGACTGCCTTAAAGGTATAGTGTGTAGCTTTTTTGTTAGCATTAGAATTAGAATTAGATGTTTATAAATACAAAGGTGGCGGCGCACCCAACTGGAGGCTGCCATGTTGCATCGCCGTCTTTGAATACAGTAGCCGAAAGGGAACAAACTTGTTAGCCTTGTGCATTTTACCTGCAAGTCCCCGCTGTTTCGAGGGGAGGGGGAGGGCGCGGGGGTGGTGTAAACAAGCCAAGACGAGCATGGATCATTCAGCTTGCCAGTTTACATTGAAATGGAGGACCATCTACACTCTTTGCCCGCGAGACGGAGGATAAAAATAGCCAACAAAAGAAATAGAAATAACCGGGAGAAAATAAGAGAGTACATCGGTGGAGTTTTTACCAGATGGAGGCAGCTGATGAGGAGAGGAACTTCAAAGCTAACGCTGAGGTTGCAGCTTTCTGCTGGATAGGTGAGTTAATGCAATCTAACAGTGAAGTTTATTTTGGCATTGTGTTAGAAACAGGGCAGGGTGCTCCAGCAACTACTTTATCCTCCTGTTTAAGTCGGATCATTTACTGTTACTTGCTATATAAAATGGCAGAAATGGCTAAATTGTTAGTTAGCCTAAAGCTACGTTGCAACAGTTTCCAATTGTTACTCTTCACAAAAGTCATACGTATTCAGACGCATTTTCCGAGAGCTTTCCCTCGTGTCAGTCATTCTCTGTACCGCTTATTCCATAACTGGTCAAACCAGCCTCAGCTGGAAGCACACCTTCTTGCTGTGAGGCTGCGGTGCTAACCACCACACCACCGTGCAGCCTTGCCTCGTGTTTCATATTTTATTTTAGCAGATTTGTCAACGGGATGGGGGTAGTTGTCCTCCTTCTAGTCCAACAAAATAGACCAAAGTAAAACCAGTTTCTCGGTGTGATTTAATCACCAGAACCGCAGCATTCTAACTCAGAAATATCTCTCAGATAATAATTATTTTCTATCAATACGCCCCCCACCTCCCTGGATAAATCAGCTGAAATTCATGTTATTAAACACAGAGTAATGTTACAGCAGCACCGACAGTCCACTGTCCTGCTTTTACTCCCTTTTTCTCTCCCTTCATCAGATGATCTCCGAGTCTGCAAGTCACACAAACCGATTTCATACAATAACATTAGCTATTAGCAGTAGCTTGGTACTAAATACATGGAGGGAACGCTTGTAACTTATTGGCATAAAAAAATAATAATTATGTATCGTTCTGTTCCTCATCACCTGACGGGACACTCGAACTTCACATTTATGAATCTCCACGGCTTCCGTAGTCATAATAATAACGCTCTTAAACGGTGAGGCTGCAGTAGAGCACTACTTGGTTGCTTGTAATATATTAGCGCACTACTAGATGGGAGTAATTCTTACACACTGCAGCTTTAAATTCAACTCGATTTTAGTGTACGAAGGAGTTCATGGATGACTCAATGACTACAAGGTGCCCATGCCTTGTGGCTTCAAAGAAAGCCCAAATCATCAACTTTCCACTGCCTTGTTTAACAGTTGGTATGAAGTGTTTGTGCTGATGTGTTGTATTTAGTTTTCATCAACTTCGGTGCATTATGGTAAAACATCACTTTGGTCTGGTCTGTCCAAAGAACATGGTTCCCAAAGACCTGTGATTTGTTCAGATGCAGCTTTGCAAACCTAAGCTGTGCTGCTGTGTTCTACAGTTAATTTATAAATGTTTTTAATTCTTTAACCAAACAAAAATCTCAAACACTTGAATAAAAAGTAATAGAAGGAAAATCTTATTCTGCTCTTCTCGTACAAATCCTTAATTAACACAACATTAAATAAAAAATAACTTCTTAGAGAGAAGCAAGCTATACTTGTTTAGTCTTTTAAGATGAAATTTTCATTTACTTTAACACTTAACATGTTATTGGAGCCTGGAGAGTCTGAGATGTAGTTGTTGGTGTTCTACAGTCTGACCTTGGGCTGAACTTGCAGGGACATCGAGTGTTTTCAATGTTTTTCACTTGTGAATAATCCTTCTCTTTCCCAGATCTACTGGCAGTAACAATGGCTACACTAAGATCCTTGCTGATGTCTTTCCTCCTTGGCTTTATCTTAACACACACTTGAAAGCTCCAAACCAGCAAAATGCCATAGCCTCTGCTCTTATAGAGGCGCTGACATGCACTGCTGATCAGTTAAGTGCATTTAATTAGCAGCACCTAGATGCTACTCAGAAACAGGAAACTTATTTTTTTCCATATACTGCTTCAGCATTTTGGCTCAGTTTTGGTTTATTAAACAGTGATGCAGTTAACACCTAGGAAAACATGACTTTTCGTTTTCCATCCTGATATAAAAAAAAAACTTGAAACTTCCAAGTTCTACGTGTTTCACGTGAATGACCCAATTGACCAAGAAAATCGCGGTTGTCGCCGAAAAAAGCAACAAGTTTGCAGGTCTGTGGATTTAAAAGAGGACATAGACTCATATTCTTTAACATTACCCTAGAGCAGTAGTCGTCAACTCCAATCCTCGAGATGTACCATCCGGCAGGTTCTATTATTTAACTGGTACTATGCACCTGATCCAATTGAAAATGTTTTCCAACAACTTGTTGTCATTTTCTGCACCAGCCTCTTAATGAGCCATTGATTTGAGTAGGTGTGTTGCAGCAGGTAAACACTAAAACCTGCAGGATGGTAGACATCGAGGACTGGAGTTGTTGACCACCGCCTTAGAGTGAATTTTATAAATAGTTTGAAATTATAAATCAGAATTTCACTTCATAAATACTTTCATATGAAAACTAGTTGCAGTGACTTTTCTCCTGCCTCTCACCTTTCCTGACATGTTGCGGTAGGCATCCTTCTCCACTCCTCTATTATGAAAAGCAGCTCTGATGTGCTCATCACCCTGAGAAGAAAGACGCCAAAGTGAGCACTGACAAGACACTGACAATGTGGTAAACTGAAATTAATTGGGCCAAAACGTGTAGAGTTTAATTTCGACAGTATTTTACTTACAGATTTAGTTTCTGCCAGTTTTTTGTGCAACCTTTTGTTCTCCAACCTCAGACGGCCGATGTACTCTTTGTTATTCTTGATGGTGGCCTGAGAGCGCTCATAGTGCGCAGTTCTGTCGCCCTCTAGTGGACACATTTAGCGGTTGCATCAACAAGACAACGAGATGGGGAAACTCGTTTGTCAGCTACACAAAGCTAACAAACAATCAGCTCTATGTCACAAATAACGTACCAAGCTAATCGTGACACCTAGCAGGTAGGTATATAATGTTAGCAAAGCATGCATGATTTTAAACAGATGCTAACACCGTGAAGAAACAAACTTACCGAGCAGCTGTATTTTCACCTGAAGCTCCGTTATTTGGTCGTGTAACGGAGGTTTAACGGAGTTGTGAGACAACGGCATTTCCGTGCCGTTTATTGTTGTCAACAAGAATGGAAACAAATATGCTAACAGTGCGCTTAAGCAGAACCTAACCGTGAAGCAATAACTGGCGACAGCGTTGCCTAGCAACATGTATACAAAGCGTAAAAAAAAGAAAAAAGAAAAAAAAGGTTATCTGAAATACCGAAATTTTTGTTCTCTTTTGCAATAAAACCCCCAACAATTGTTAGTGGTTGTTCCATTATTTTTGCCTTGAAAAACACATAGACGAAAATAGATCCAGTTTGGATACTAAAAAGGTTCGTCAAAATAACAAAATTCTGCCATTTCCTTTTTAGATGCATGTGTATGTTTTCAGGCTTGTGAACTAAACAAGGATAATCAGCAAGGTCTGCTCCAGAGTCCAGACATGCTGTTCTCTTCTGTTCTCGCATTGACTGTGATAGTGATGATGGCGCTGATGAAGGCACATTTCCAGTTCAACATGCATATATTGTCTATTTCTTTTGGTTCTTTTGTACAGCACATTGGATGAACACTCAGATCTGATTTTCAGCAGCCACATCAAAGCTGTCACTAAGAAGCTTTTTACCAGCTCAGAAACAACAGAATTAAAAGTTTAGTCTCCCAGAAAGACCAGGAGAAACTCATCCATGCATTCATCTCCAGTAGACTTGATTACTGTAATGGTCTTTTAACAGAACTTTCTAAAAAGAGCATTAAACATCTGCAGCTCATCCATAAAGCTGCTGCTAGAGTTGGGATTAAGAGATCTGAACACATTACAGCAGTTTTGAAATCTTTACACTGGCTTCCAGTTAGTCACAGAATAGATTTTAAAACCCTTCTGATCGTTTTTAAATCCCAGAACGGTTAAGGCCCAGATTAAATCTGTGATATGTTCAGAGGATATAAACCTAGCAGAGCTCTTTGATCCAAAGATTCTGGTCAACTAGTCCAGACCAGAGTCCAGACTAAACATGGAGAAGCAGCATTTAGCTGTTATGCTGCAAACAAGTGGAACAAACGGCCAGTGGAGATTAAACTTTCATCAAATGTAGACATTTTTAAATCCAGGTTAAAAACGTTTCTTTTCTCATGTGTCTATGAATGAATTCTGCATGGTAACTTTTTAACTTCTCTTTTTAATCCTTTTAATGCAATTTATGATTTTATTGTAATTCTTGCTTTTTTTTCTGTCTTTTACTATTTCTTAATATCTGTAATGCTTTTGTTTAATGTAAAGCACTTTGAATTGTCCTGTACATGAAATGTGCTGTACAAATAAACTGCCTTGCCTTTTCAGAATAAATGTATCAATTACTCATGATCACTATCGAAATTCTACCTATTGTGTCTAATGAAAATCAATGTTGAGCACAATCAAACGAACAGTGCCGACTCCTGTTTAGGACAATGACATGCCCAAACAAACTTTTATTAGTTTACAAAATTAAAGGCATTGTAAAACATACAAACTCAAAAAGTTCACTAAAAAACCCGCCATGTTTCATAATTAGTGGCGCATTAAAAAAATAAAAGCTATTTAAAAAGAAATATAAATCAAGGTTAGAGCACTTTAAAAAAAAATTGTAATCTCTTAAGGCTGTGATAATCACACTAAACGTTTTGTCAGATGCGGTTTAGCAATAGTTAGTTAATAATAGTGCAATATATATTTAGTTAAAATTTTTGTCTGACCCATAAAATCTTATATACACACGGTATGTCAGAACATTATAACATAAAAAAAAAAAAAAGTAGAATTAGGTTTTAAGGCAGATTGTTAAATTACCTACATGTATAATCTCTTATTCCTTAAGTAACGAAAGTACTCCTTTACTGTGTCAAGTTTGCAAAATGATAAAATAACCTCATCTGACAGAAAGAAACATACTGTACACATACACCAAAGGAAATGCCACAGTCCCTTTGCTCACTTGAGACACACATATGCGCGCACGCACTCAACAGCATGGCATTAGTCTACAGATTTGGGCTCGTCATTGGACTTCTTCATGAGGCTGAGCAGGTTTTGTGACATGAAATACGGCCTCTCTGCAGATCCATCGTTGCGCTCCAGGTCTTCCACTGTGACATGAACAGAGAAAATTGAGGAATATGCAAACAGCAAACCAACACTAAATTATCATTTCACTTACTTGCACTAAGACACTTTAAATTTATATTTAGCTTTTCTTATTCAGCTAAAGAAGAAGGGTACATTATTGATTTGGGTAAAGGAATAAAAAGTAAGAGGGGGTCGGGCACATTTTGTTGCAAAGAATGGTTTATTCAGTCTGACTTCTCTCATTTTCCCTCTATTGGAAATGTTTACAAATCACAACCACACAAAGTCAAGAAAGTGTGATTTGGGTTCTAATTACAATTTTGAAGGTCCACAAGCCAAAAGTGACAATTAAACAAGTAAATTGAATTTAAAAGACCTGAAAAGTCACCAGTTTCCAGACCCTAAACCATAGTAAGTCACATTTACCCTTTACAGTAATACAATGATTAAATACAATCACTTTTAATCAAGATTTACATCCAAATAATTATGGAATGTCATCAGTGTTTTCAGTGTAAAATTAACTTACATCTTACACAAGGTGGCAGACAAGAAAAGAGGTACAAAAGCATCCAAAGATTTTAGATGTTGCGAGCATTCAGAAGGCCATGTCAATACCATGCAGCACTTAGATGGAGAGACAGATTCAGGGGAAGACAGAGAAGGTAGCTGAAGTCTGTAAACAAGTGTGTGAGTGTGTGTGTGTGTGTGTGTGGGGGGGGGGGGGGGGGGACAAAGGTCTGGAAAGATCAGAAGTTCCCCCACCTGACCCCCCACCCCCACCACCCCCCCCAGTAGCAAGC
>JBAMHW010000004.1:28923032-28938538 GCA_037177495.1 Rhadinocentrus ornatus
GTTTGGTGGAAGGTACAGCAGCTGAACAAGAGAACAGGCACCTTTTAAAAGGGGAGAAGGAAAAAAAAAAGAAGGCACGAAGCTTTTTTTTTTTTTTTTTTTTTTTTTTTACCATATTCTGCAGGATGCTCTTAACCCCTTAATGCCTGATTTATCATATGGATACATACTGTTTCTGAGACATTTTGCTTTTACTTGTTGGTTAAAACTTTGCTTAAAATCCTTTATATGCAGTCAGATACTTGTCTTCTGCCTCTTAGTGGAAACCAGTTTGCACTACAACAATTCTGAAATATCACAAAATAATAAACCGCATATTTAAACAAATTCTTTTGCTTTTTTTTTATTTTAATTTTATTAAAAATTTACATGTTTAATTCAATCAACAGATTTAGGGGATTTTCTAAAACGAGTTCATTCTGCAGATTGTTCCACGTCTAAAGTGCCTGGCGGGAAAGTTCAGCTTTCACAATTTATTTATTTATATACTTCTTATTTATCAAACAGAAACAAGTCACATGGACATGCTCATTAAGTCACTCTTTTCCAATGCAACATCTTGGAAGAGTGTAACTGATTACCAGTAGAGCTAAATGAGGAGGAATAGAGAAAAAGAAAGAGACGGAGCAAGACATAAGACAGGAGTCAACATAAAAATGTCTTTTAATGGTTGAAAGGAGCTCACAGTACAGGTAGAATGCAAGATGGATGCCGAATTAGCCATCGATAGAGGGCGCATCACTGAGAAAATCTGCCAAAGTTCATGGTGCCTCTTCAATATAACTTTAGATAAAGAATACCAGGTTTCTGGTTACACCATTCAGATAGAGAGCAGAAACAGCAAATGTATGGGTAAAACAGTAGAGGGACAAAAGGAGAACACAATTACAGCCCTCATTTAAAGTGGTTCTCTTTTAAATTAAAGATTTTCTCTATCCATATAGCCACTAAACACTACAGTAACATGTCAACTCACATTGTTTACCTACCAAATCCACTCAGGAGAATATATAGCCATCAAGAGAAATTATTTCACCATCACAATCTCTTTAGGCAAAGATAATGAGAGTCAAACATAATCTTGATTACACCCATTTTAGGTGCAAGCCTACCAACATCAAGCTTATAGTCCCCCAAACAGCAATGAAACCATAACTACAGGACATAATTCTGGGAGGAAAATGAATTCTTGTGAATTTTTGTCAAAGACGTTAAATGACTCAAATGTGACTAGATGAATACGATAAATGCATGCAGCCACACAGTGTGTAGCTGCATGCAGATGCAATCTCACCTCCAAAACACACATAATCTGAACAACAAAACTCTTAGGTTTGGGAGGAACAAAGCAAAAAGACAAAAACAACCAAGACAGGACTGTTCTTTCATTCTCTTGTTGTTTCCTAAACTTCTAGTTATAGTGTTAAATGACATCCGTCAGCTTGTTACAGCATGCCAGCAGCATTGCTGCTCTAAATGCGGTAAACAATGGACAAAGACAAATTTGTTTGTTAAGACAATGATTTGGTTATGATACATTGTGCGACACACAAACAGCAGAGAGCTGGGCTGTACATCTGAGATAAGGCCATCCTACATGTTCTGTGGTGCACGGCCACTTCCGCTAACATGTGACTGACAGACAGGATGCCATAGTTTGAAAATACAATGCTAACTATTGATCTCATCTGCATAGACTGACCCATGTCTTTAGATTCAATCAGTCTGGCTCCTCTCAAGAATTTCTACTTTTGAAAGCGTATTAGCACTTAACAGATACTGAAATCCTGTCAACAAAGAATAGCTCAACAGTTGCAAACATGCTCTTGTACACAGTATTACATAATCAGCACCTACTCTCATTTGTTTTTTTAATAAAAATGTGCTTAGCTTAAATTAGTTTACTATAAAAAGGATGTTTGGGGAACTCCTATGCTAGCACATTTAGATGGTTCATTTTACCAAGCTGGGAGAATGTAACATTCTTCTAACATGGATGTGTTCATGTGTTGTTAAGATAGCATAGGGAAACAGCGTTTTACAAAAGCCTAAGTTGTATTTCATTCACATAACATTTACTTTCATCAGCCATGTTCTCCAAAGATACAATAACTTTCCAACTTTTCCACTGTTCTTTCATCACAGAACGAATTTGATCTGTGAAGAACTTTTTTAGTCTAATTAGTGTGCAAAACATGAATGCACAAGATGAGCTTTGTGACACTAGTCTGTTAAGCACTAGTCCTCTAACTTAAGCTTACATGATCATGCCGGCATGCAGTGAATCACAAGGCGTGTTGCTTTAAAATCACATTTTCAGATTTCCTTAGACATCTTGCAGTATGTAAATAAGACCCTACAGGGAATTCTGCCATGTGACCATATGGTAGGCGATATGTGAAACAGAAAGTAGAAGAGAAGCAGACAGATGTTAAGAGGCTTGCATGAAGCAGGATGCAAAAGACATGATGATGCCAAAAAATGCTCATTAATAAGATTTTTGTGCTGTTATTTTTTTTAATTTGGAAATAGCAATATAGCAGCTAAAGAAACACACTACCTAAACAAATTAACTGGTTATGCTAAAAACATTTTACAAATTTGCTCTTCTTGTGGACAAGCTGCTAAATATGAAGTATTTCTTATTCATGCTATACGTGGAATCAATAAGATATTAGCTCACTGAAATATGTCTCATTTTTCTTTTCTTTATTACTTTGTAACTATGTTGTAGAAATTGTTATTTTCATTGGAGTAGCTAGATTTCCTCAAGTAGCTCTTTGGTAAGCCTCCAAAGGTGTGTGTGTGAGGGTGCATAAATGGGTGTGATGATGTCATGACTGATGTGATTCTCTAATGGGCCCTGAGGGGGTATTAGATGAACATCTTCCTGCCTACCTTAATGGGTTAGTGGCTACCGTGGTATCGTGTGGATGAAGACAAAGAGTACATTTGGCCCTCTGTGCTATTATTCCTTATATTTGATCTTTTTGAAGATGTAAATACAGGACTATATGTACTACTATTAGAGCGACTGTGTGTCCTACTGTTCTTATATAATACTGTGTCAAGCAGGTGTGACAGCCTAAAAAGAAACTTGCTTTAGAGATTAATGAGGTCCTTGGCCTACATACTTTTTCTTTTAGGGAAAATGAGGAGACATGTCAAAGTTTCTTTTTCTGTTTTTTTTTTAACTGAGTGTTCCTCTACTTAAACCTAACAGAAGCAGATTGTCTTGATTTTCCAAACCAACGATGCCAGATAACATTTAAATAATCACAAAACATTTAGCAGAGCTGTCTTGTGTGTACGTGCAGCGTGTGTGTGGCAATAATTGAGTGTTTGCTGGCTTAATATTGACTGGAAGCCTCTTGACTGTGTCTGCTGTGTGGGTTGAGCAGACAAGGCTGAACACAGTCCAGGCGGAGCAGGCAGCAGCCTGCCTACATGCACGAACACCAGTTTAGACGGGAAACATTAAGCACCTGAAGATGTCTCACAGGTCAGCCTCCATTAAAAGAGGATGCCTTTAAAGAGTTATGAGTTTTCTGTCTTAATCAGATGAAGCGTTATCTCCACTTTAAAAGTGCCATGACTTCTGCCCTTTGAGCCTTTGTGGGGGAGGGGAGTAAAAAAAGAGCTGTTTACATGGCAACAGGAAAGCTAGAAGGAAATGATCCACAGTGGGAGCTCTAAAGATTGACAGGGGATGAGGATGTGAACTGAAAACCGGATCCACTTAAGAAAAGGTGACAAATTGTCCTGTAATAAGCTTTATAGCTTACCAATTTGTTTTGTCAGTGTTTACATGTTCTGAGAACAGGTTCCAATCTGACAGGCTGTTTTTTGTTTGTTTGTTTTGGTTTTATTTTATTTCAAATACATGTTCAGTTTTAATAATAAAACAACATTGTGAGGCTAAAAAAAGAGCACTTTCTAAGAATCAATGAGGGAGTTACTGATAAGCTCAATCTAAAATACCACTAGTATTGATAAAACCATATTGTTGTCTTCAGTATAAACTCAGTTTTTTCTCTGCATTTTGAAAGAAGGGATGAAGCAATAAGAGAACTTTAGCGTCATCTTCCTGACCAAATACCAGCTTGAGGATTGTGGTTGCCTCTCCAGGCCTGTATGACTGTCCTCTCATGCAACAATACTAACATGGGGTATTACAGCAAGAAAAACAGTGGTTATGAAAACTTCATGACTCAACAGTCTATATGAACAACAGCCCAGCCCAGACACAAGAAGAGCACACCAGGCTACTATGAGCTGATAACTTGTGTTAAAATAGTGCGTGTGACAGGCCTAACACTCAACAATGACTCATACGTTAGGCTAATGGAGAAAAATTCCCCATAATATTGTGCATGTAAAGAGAATCAGTTTTACAGAAGAAACAAGCATCTGTTTACTCCGTGTGTTTGCCTGTTTGCGAGATATTGTGTGCATCTGAGAATGAAATTACCATATGCCAGTCTTCAAACACCAAATGGTTTCCCAGCCCAAGGGAGCACAATAAACTAAATAAACAGTTAAAGTGTTGTTTTTTGCAGAACAGAATAATGTAAAAAAATTATTTAAGCTGAATTTTTTTTACTTTATTTTTTTTATCTTAACAAGTATTTTGTCAATTGCATTAAGCAATATACAATAATTAAGAACAAGAGTTGTACATTCATTTACTGTAGGGGGTAATGTATTCTGTGGCAAAAACAAAATACAACCACGGATTTACAGCCTTCAATCGGTATGTTTACTTAAATTAAAAAATAAATATATAAATAAATGCATAACGCGACTTTATCTGATATTTCAGGAATTAAATATACACAATCTTATTTAAAACTGACCCGGCTGCGGAGGATGAGGATGCCTCCGGATCTGCATAAGATCATGAGGTCCACACCCATCCATTCATTGCAGTCATTGTTTCCATTTCTTCGCCTCTTTAAGAGAAAAAAATATAAAAGATCGCTGCTAAAACGGTGACACAAAGCTTTTCTTACCGTATTTGGGGTCTGGGTTTTTCTCCTCCAGCTCCATTCTCACGGCACAGCTCGGCTCCTACTGATCAGACCTTGGACAGGACAGTTACCATGGAAATGTCGAGGTAAAAGACATCAATAACACTGACCGAGTGATGCTACAGCTACGGTGGAGAGACCATTCCAAATCAAACATGAAAACGGCGCATTCCAGCCTAGCGGAAAGGAGAAGCAGCCAATGAGAGAGCAGTAGCTGATAACTGGCAGCCTCTTCAGCCAATCAAAAAACGCGTTAGTGGAGCAAGCCATTTCTCGCCTTTTCTGCAATGGAATGTGAACAGTATGAAGACTAGTGTGTTTTGACTGGCCTTATGCATCTAGAAAACCTTTTAAAATGTAAAAAATTAAATAAAAATGGTAATAACGAAATATCATCTGCTGCTGTCAAAAACATAGTCACTGACAAAACATAAAAAAGGTTTTAATTGAGGGACATTTACTTAATTACAGCTTATTTATTAAATTTCGCTTTACAGCATTTTATTCAGACATATTTCTAGGTAACATTATACTGCTATAGATATTTCTAGATATTCAGCTGTTTTTGTCTCACTTTCATATTGCTCACTTATTTCAGTAATTATAACCTGTAATATTGTGCTTACTTAGATTCTACCAGAATGCCTTGCTGATTCAGTTTAAACAAACACTCACAAAAAAATTCATCAAAACAACAAACAATTACATGACAACAGAACTAATGAACTTAGAAAAACCTAGGCAGTTATTTAAGAGATCATTTTCATGACAAGTACCAAAAAAAACTGCCAGGTTGTTACTCTGCATAACTCCATGCTACCCAGACACTAAAGCAACTCAGTGGTGTAAAACAAACATGGTGATCTCTCTGCAGAGGTGAAATAACCATTGAAAAGACAAACAAATGGGAGAGACAATCACACATCTATACCTCTTTTTGCTGAGACCATCATCTACTATTTCAGTGTCATGTGCAACTTTCTTGGGAAAGCAATGAATAATTTAAAAGTATGAAATGTAATCAGGTGTATTTAGGAATGAGGTCCCAATCTTTATCCCATAAAATAGCAGTTGATAAGTTTAATAAACAGCTAGGTGGATGTTGCAAAGCTCCAACATTTGTCTTCCTTTTTTTATCTGGAATTTTAGAAATAGAAATTTAGTTAATTTGCCATTTCTCTTCTAATCAAGCTAAACTGTGAACTATGTTGTGTTATATTCATTGTGTTTTATTGACTGAATTTATTATTCTGCTTTCTATGATTCTTTCTTTAGGCTACAGATGTTTGGTTGCATAAATTAAATTTATAGACTAAACTTGTTGAAATTGCCTTTTTGTAGGGTCTATGTCCTTTGAAATGTCGATAAAAAAACTTATTTTTAGACTTGAAAATCTGCACGACTCCTTAAATTAGCGGCCAAAGAGCTGGAAGGCGGTGGGCTAACACCCTCCTCACACCCACCGCTTGCATAAGCGCCATTTTGACTTTGGAAATTAGTTAATTTATTTCAAAGCCTACTGTAAATGCAAATGAGCCCTGAAACAGCCCTGAATATTCCCCACAGGCAAACTCACCGAGGAAACACACTACTGTTTCACTTCTGCTAAAGTCAGTAGACTACAGAGATAACTTACAAGTTGCGCAACTCCAGAGTTCTCACGTCACGTGATTTATTTTACGTAAAGTTGTGACGTTTCGCCGGCGAAAGTATTACTTAAGCAACTTTTTCACCTCAGTTACTTAAACTAAATTCTTCATGAGGAAAAAGGTAAGGACAAATAAGTATTTACATTGAATTGCTTTTGGTTGTGGTTTAAATAACTTTCAGAGCATGGAAAGACAGCATGTTTACTGTCTTTGAAACAGACCATTTTTATTTATTTTTATTGCTGATAAAACATTAAATCTATTATCGAGCAAAATTTAAATGAGAAAAGATTAAACAACGTTATGTTTAGAAAAGTTTCCAAACTCAAATGGCTGCTTTTATAACAGTGAAATCTTTCATTTGTTTTGTTTTTTTAAACACTTTGTCAGCATTGTTTAGCCTACTTAATGTGACTAAGCAAGACTTTGTTTACAACTAAGTCACAATTTCAATATTTCCTCACGTTTTCCCCTTCGTTCAGTAAACACATCATGGCTCTCAGGGGGGCATTCACACGTCTGCTCACCAATAGTCACAAATGTGTCGCTATCACTGCAGCTATCACAGGGCACAACTGCTGCAGATGTACATGAGATACATCCTTTATTTAATCTGCACTTAAAGATAAGATAAAGTTAAGTGATAGTGGGGTGTAATCCAATTTACATTTGTGTCCCTCAGATGCAGAAGTAAAAAAACAACAACGGCTAAAACACGTAAATACATTTCAATTCTGTCCAGATTCACTCACGTGTTGTTTTGCTACTTGTGACATAACCACTATATGTTGACGTTTTCTGACCCTCAGCCAAGGTTGCATTCAACTGGCAGGATGCTTTGGATCTGGAGGGTCAGCTAACAGAAGAGGAGATCATGATCCGCATCTACCGCCAAGAAAAGCTCATGCCCCAAATCCTCATGGCCAACAGACACAAGCATGCGTAAAACAGTGTTATTATATGTGGGGTTATGGAGAGAAACTGTTAGAGTAACTTTTTTTTTTAACATGCACCATGCCACAGATTTCCATCGTGAGATTGTGTCTGAGATGGGAGAGTTGGGCATCCTTGGCCCAACTATTAAAGGTAAAGTTAAAAGTGATAAATAATTCCCTTGTAATTTTCTTCAAGTCTTCATGTGCCAAAAAGAAGTCTAATTTCTCAGCCTCCCTAAAATCCAAAATGTCTTGCTTTTTTTACATGTTTGGGTATCATTTTTTAAATATAATATCTGTGTCCTGCTGATGTTGCAGGAGATGGCTGTGCAGGCACCAGTTATGTGGCAAATGGTTTAATTGCCAGAGAGGTTGAGCGAGTTGACAGCGGACATCGGTCTGTCATGAGTTTGCACTTGTCATGTGCCTACGGCACTGATGCTCAGAAGGAAAAATACCTGCCCCGGTAAAATGCCTACTTGGTAAGTAGGACATTTTCTTCAATTTCTCATCAACAAATTCATTCATGAAAACTTACCGCAAATCTAATGTGTGTTCATTTGTTCTTTAGCTCGGGGAGAAATTGTGGGCTGCTTTGGTTTGACAGGGCCAAACCACGGCAGTGATCCCAGCAGCATGGAGACGAGGGCCAAGTACAACCCATCCAGTGGTACCTTCACAATCAGTGGAGCCAAAACCTGGTATGTCTGGGAGATGAAGACTAAGGATATAAAAATACGCTGTAACCTTCAAAATCTGACAAAGCCTAATTTCTTTTAAGTTAAAACTGCTCATGTACATAAATTATCATTCTATCTGGCTCTCCTACATCTAATCACAAATCATCAAACAACAAATTTGTTTTGTTTATATTTTTAGGACTTTCCAAAGCTTTCAACACAGTTGATCATTCTGTCTTATGGAGAATTATTTTACATTTCAATGGTGAAGTGATTATATTTCCTAAAGAAAGCAGTTTGTTTGTGTGAGGAGATGTGATTTTAACATGGTTTCATTTCTCTGTGTACCTCTGCAGGGTTGTTTTTTTGTGACCATCATTTCTTATCTACATTAATGATCTCTCCAGTGCTTATAAAGTTCTGTCTCCAATTATGTTTGCTGATGATACAACACTAATTTTCTCTCACTTGCACTTTGCTACTTGGATAACAGATGCCAATACTGGTTATGCTGAATATTCAACATGATTTAAATTAAATTATAATTGTATGATTTTGGTGGCAAAAACCACCCAAGAGATTTATTTGAAATTAAACTTGAATCACCTGAACTCCCTTTAGGTATCATCAGGTAGATTTTTAGTAGTTATTGTTGATGTGAACTGTTGTAGAAAAATTACCAAGAGTCTGGAATGAGTAGAAGTAGAACAGAATTTATTAAAGGGAAAATGAACATGGACAAATTGCTTGCAAGTAATGAAAGTTGTCGTTCAGACTCGCGCGGAGTCGGAGGAGACTGTGGGGAGGCAAGAGGAAAAACAAAAGTTCTACATTTCAGTTGAAAGAATCATCCTTCCTCAGACGACCTTGGGTGGACACACAACTCTTGGGACTGGCGTCAAAGCAACCTCATAGTTGTGTCTCCATAAGAACCAGTCTGACTAAGGGTCTGAGGAAGGACCAGATAAAGGTCATCTTACCCCCATAGTGAACTTTTAACAGAGCATATGTATATGAAGAGAATAAACCTTAAAAGCAAATTAAAGCATGATGAGTAAACATGTAATGAAAAGTGTAATATAGTAACAATCAATGAATAAATGTACATAATAAAGGGAGTAATTATAGGTGTGATTTTAATATAATATATGAAGCATAAAAAGTAAAATTTATTTCACAGACTTTAAGTTAGAGAAAACTGGATTAGTTCTTAAGGTAATAAATCAATTGGGAAAATAAGGAGAGTCAGCCACCTGATCTCTACAAATTGTCTCATCTCGCTTCTTGTAGTTTAATTCATCCCTATCTTTCTTACAGTCAAATAGGTTGGGTAAATACTTTTCTGTGCACTCTAAACAAAATCTTGGTCGTACAGAAATGCTTTGTTAGGGTTACAAGGTGTTCCAACCCAGATGTTCCTTCTGTTTCTTTTACTCATGATCCTAAAAACTTAATCTTCAGCAGATATTTATCTTCGTCAGCTACTTACCAGGCACAGTCCATTTTCAATAAAATACTAAATTATGAAATAATATTTCTCATCTTGCAAACAAATGTTTGGATGTTTGGTTTTATATTGCCTAGTATAATTTTTAAAGACCCAGGGGTGGAAGCTTGTTTGACCTTTTTTTTTTGTTTTTGTTTTTTTCCTGCACTGTGTCATCTGTTTCATACCTTTCTATCAACTTAATATTTTAAATGTGCTAAAAAAAAATTTAAAAAAAGGTACAATAATCCAACCTAATCAGATAAAAAAAAAATTATTATTTTTTTTATTTTATTTTCCTGCTGCTAGGACCACAAATTCTCCTGTAGCATACATTGCAGTGGTCTGGGCCAGATGTGAAGATGGCAGAGTACGGGGATTCATCTTGGAGCTTGGAATGAAAGGTTTTACCACCCCAAAGATTGAGGGCAAGTTCTCCCTGAGTGCATGATCCTGATGGATGAGGTAGAAGTTCCCAATGAGAACCTGCTGCCCAACGTTTCAGGTCTAGGTGTAAGTGTGTCTTCATAGTTAAACAATGTACCATTGATGTCGCTGTGCAGTAATGATTAAAGTCGAGCAATCTGATCAGGATCCCATTGGTTGCCTGGGGAGCTCTGGGAGCTGCTGAGTTCTGCTTCCACGCTGCACGACAGTACGCTCTCGACAGGTACATGATGTTTTGTCCACAGTATGTTTGCAAATATTGAAATCAGGTGGCATTACACACATAAAAAAAACTTAAAAATGGTGATTTGTTGTCTTTCACTCAGAATCCAGTTCGGTGTGCCACTGGCCAGGAAGCAGCTGATGCAGAAGAAGATGGCCGACATGCTGACAGAAATCACAACTGGTCTACAGTCATGTCTGCCACTAGGAAGACTTATTGATGAGAAAAAGAACTGCATTCAGGGTTCTTTGTTAGTTTTCTTCACCCCAAACATGATAAAAAACATCCCTCTGTTTCTTTTGTAACAGAGCAAATAGCTGTGGCAAGGCTTTAGACAAGAGACATGCTGGGAGGAAATGGCATGGCAGATGAGTACCATTTCATCCATCATGTCATGAATCTGAAGACCGTTAACGCGTGCGAAGGTAGGCATAGTTACCTAGATCCACCACCAGAGGTCAGCAACACAAAGAAAATTACAGGTTGGCTTCTTACATTCATTTTATTCAAAGGGCCATACAGGATTCAAGACAACTTTATTGATCCCAAAAGGGCAATTCATCTGTAGCTCACTACAGTCACATCACAGATAAAAATTAAACAAAGTACTATGTCATCACCAGCAGTCCAAAACCGAGACTACCTGAGTGAACTCAAATCTGTTTGACTCCAATTTTCTTTGAAAAGATCATAACAATGTTGTTTAGGCAGTTCCTGTCCTTAAAGAGTCCATAAAACCCAAAGACTTTCAATAAATGAACATTAAAAAGTGCAAAAACATCACTATTACATATTCTGGTTCATGGGGTCATGTTTAATAGGAGTTTTTAATGTGTCTTGTTTTAAAGGGGGGAAAAAAACTTGAAATATGTTTTCCTATTGCTAAAGGGAAAATCCCAAATCAGTTTCAAAGCAATGCAATGACCTTTACTAAGAATGAAACAGTACCTGCATGTGTTAACTGCTTGTTTATGTTTCACTTGTTTAGTCCTTCACTGTTGTAAAGTAAACCTTCTTGACCAAACAAATTTACTTCGTGCAGGGGAAGTTTCTCCTACTGCCTCCGTCTTTGGTCCAATATGTCTGTGCTGTAAAATTAAACTGTACCTGTATGAAACTGTAAGATGTTTTTTAACTGGGTTATTTTGTGATTTAGTGTAAATAAAGGTTCTAATGAGATGTGGTTGTGTCTGATATACTGTCTCCGCTAGTTCTGTTCTTAAAATTAATAACAATTTAAGTTGGTTGCTATCAGAAAGAGTCCAATACTAGGCAGTATCTGTCTAAGATGTGGTATATTTATGTACTGTGAATATTGCTTTTACAAAAAGTACATAGATGTTAACAGGTCAGAGAAAGATAATTAAGGTTCCATTGTTTTTGTTTGTAGAAATTTTATTTATTGCACATCGTGAAAACATGAATTCAGCTTTAGTTGTGGCTGCAATCATAAACCGCTGACCTGAAACTAAAGTCATAGTCAAGCACAGAGGAAGCCTACAGGTGTGGCGCTAACTTTGATATTTGAACAAAAACATTAATCTGGTCTTTTATAAACCAATGAACAAGCTTTGTTTTTAATAACAAAATAACTAGTAGTTAGTAAAAATTACGTCACTGCGGTTAGTTCTGGCTAATATTCAGACCCTCTCTGAGATGTGCCAGTGCCTGGTTGGCCTCCAAGAGCTCACAGTTTAGCTTAGAGCAGCTCTCCAGCACCTGTGACAGTTCCTGTAGCTTCACCTGCATCTCATCACTGTTTTTCTCATAGACGGTGAACATATGCTCCTTCATGTGCTGGCACATCTCCATCACCTGAGGGGAAAAAATAATCAGACCAAGTTTATTTGTACATTACATTTCATGTACAAGACTATTCAAAGTGCTTTACATAAAAAATTACAAGTATTAAAAAAGCATTAAAAACAAAGAAAATAAATAAAGACAGAAAAAAGTCAAATAAAATCAGGTAAAATGCAACAAATAAAAGTTACAGTGTGAGGAATTAACAGTAGTTTTGATAAAAAGACAGCCGCAAATAGAACATTCAACCTTGATTTAAAACTGCTGAGAGGAGATATGTAAGGACGGCGTTACAGTAATCTAGTTTACTAAAGATAAATGCATAAATCCAGCTGAGATATTCCTTTAATACCCCTTGTGTTTTTTAAGTGACAAAACTCTCATTTCACAACTGTATTAAAGTGACACTAAAACTCAGGTCTGAGTCCACGACTATTCCCAAATTTCTGGCTTGTAAGATGTTTTTTAACATCACTGAAGCTGAGTGCATACTTTTCATCTTTATTCCTTGGCTTCAAAAAGCAAAATATTTCAGTTTTGTCTTTATTTAACAGAAGGAAGATCTGGCTCATCCCATTTCCACGGCTATTAGACTATTTATTAACACCTCCTGAGCACCCCATCTCAGGGAAAGTGGCACTTTTCATGTGATTTTAACTCTGTTCCATGTATTTATATTGTTTCATCATTTTCACTTGGTCTGTCTGTCTGACGGCATAATTATGGAAACATACTAAGCAGCTTTTCATCATTTAAGCAAGTGGATTTAAGCATTTAAGCACTCCAGGGAACATCTACATGCTGGGGCCAAGGAGGAGGCCAGATCCAAAGTGTAAATATAGGTTTGAATTTATTCATTATAAAAAAAGAAAATCATTACACTGACATATAAAACACGTGGGCCAGACATATAAAATACATTTGTACCTTCTCTACTAATTTCTCCTGAAAGCCATCCATCACTTTCTGGTCACTGGTGCGGCTATGGTTAATTTTTTCCACCATTTCTTGTGCTCTTCTGCTGATGGCATCTATGCTTGCACTGCAACAGATGTTGAATTAAAAACCAGTATGAAACAAGCCTGAATTTTCCAGATGTTTTTGTAACAGTAGTTATTAACCATGTGAAAAAAATTCAGTTTCACAGCTTGGCCTGTTCATATGTTCTTTACCTTCTGTGCTGCTCCTGAATCTCAGTTATGCTCACATTTGAGGACTTGCCTCTTGATGTATCGCTGTCTGCATCTTCTGACTGTATTGTGTTGACAAGCAAAGCACAGTAGTACCATTAATTTTTTCCATTTTTACCACTATTAAAGTATAATTTTGTCACCTAAAATGCCCATGAAAAGAGTATTTAAAGCCCTGAAATCTGATGCACAGCTTTGTCAGTTAATGCTGAGGTATGGTTTATCCCATATATTCAGCATATAACCATTGATGCTAATGATGACTTCTAAATGCAACTTATGCATCCTCTTTATGTTATGAACATAATCTTGTGTAACTTTTCTATACAACTATAGTACACCTATTATACACAGCTTTACTCCCACAGGCTGACATGCTGCTTCTGTATTCAAGGTAACTGCATTTGACTTTTCATTATATGATCAGAAATTACCATCTGTGACTCTTCATGGTGGTTCTGAGGAGTGTACTGGGAAGTACATGGCATGTCATCAGAGATAAAATTCATTTTGGTCTCTCTGACTCAGCAGAGCAGCTTCTGAAATAAATGATAGGTAGACACAGAGATAGATAGTACCTACAACGCTGAAATTAGCTTCCAATACTCCATATCTGTAGAGGGCAATTATTACTGAATTTTTGGCATCTGGGCCACATTAGACCAGGTCTTGGAAAAATCTACAATACTTAGACTCCTCCAATCTGGACTGAAATAGCCTAAACAACATCTAGATTAAACACATTTTCTGATTTGTGAAACCTTTATTTTATTTGTGAAAATGCAAACTGGGCTTATTCTGTGACTGGACTGAAATATCCAACTGTAGAATTTATAAGTCCAGGTTTGAAGAGTCTAAGTATTGTAGTTTTTGTTTAGAACCTGGCCTAATGTCTAGATGCCACTCTCGGGACTGGCGTCAAAGCAACCTCACATAGTTGTGTCTCCACAAGAACCAGTCTGACTAAGGGCCTTAGGAAGGACCAGATAAAGGCCACCTTACCCTCGTAGTGAACTTTTAACACCAGCATATGTTATATATTTTAAGAGAATAAACTTTAAAAGTGAATTAAAGCATGATGAGTAAAAATGTAGTAAAAAGTGTAATATAGTAACAATCAACGAATGAATGAATAATAAAGGAAGTGATTATAGGTGCCATTATAATATATATAGCAAAATAAGTAAAATTTCTTTCACAGTATGATATTCCATTCAGTTTTGAAGAATAGTTTTTGTTCTAATGTGGTCTAGATGCCAAAAACTCTATGAAATGAGCCTAATTAGCATTTAAAAACTAGAATAACGGTTTTACATAGCAGAAACTGTGTTTTAATGAATCTAGATGCTGTTTAGACTATTTCAGTCCAGATTTGTTGAGTCGAAGTATATAATTTTTAATCGTGAACTGGTCTAATGTGGTCTAGATACCAAAAACTCAGTGGAATCGCCCGTTACACAAATTGTCACTTGAAAGCCACGAGATGGAAGCTAACTTCTTCGTCGTCAAATACCTCCAATACTATATTAGACCAGTTCAACAAACAAACAAAAAGAATAACACATATGTCTTAAATATAACAAATCCCTAAGTACAATATTCGGTTTGTTTAGTAGGATTACGAGTCAGCTTTTACACCAAAGCTAGCAACAAATGTCCTAGTTTAAACCTTAAGCTAACCTAACTGCCATTATTTGTAACATGTAATAGCAGTTAGCTAAAGTCAAACCACAATGTAATAGACACATTAAAAGCCCACGTTGCACTGGAAACCATAATTACTACATTATTGTTTCAAGAAAAATGCATTTAGCTGTTTTAAGACAAATTCAGCTAATTCGGAATTAGCTGGTAACACACTTAACGAGTTGTATCTTGCTAGCTGCGGCTATCCGGCAAGTTTTCCAAATAAGTAAAAAAAACACCAAAAAAAACAAAACACTTACTGTTAGAAAGTTTTGGTTTCAGGTAGTACGTAAAGTGGCAGCACCACGCTAAAATTCATGATAAAATCAACTTGCTTCTTCTCATAGAGGGATCTACTTCTGTGATAAGATTATATA
>JBAMHW010000004.1:28939514-28963262 GCA_037177495.1 Rhadinocentrus ornatus
TGCCTTCACCTTCCAGGCTTTCTCCAGCTCTTCCTTGAGTCCTTGGTATTTCTCTGGTTCTTGTGTTCCTTTTTCCTGATATTTCCATCACTACAGCTTTTCTGTGCTGCTTATCCATGTCTATCATGTTGGTTCCTCCATTTCATTCTCCTCCAGGTACCATTGCCTGAGACATTTACTCAGTGCTTCATCCCTTGGGGCCATATTCCTCATGTATTCATGGAGCTTGGATTTTTTGTCTTGAATAGCGGCCCTGATGCTCACTAGTCCTCAGTTGATTACAATATTATGATTAGTGTCCACAGACTTCAATAAAGGCAGCAGATACTTTGAGGAATCTAACATGAAACAATTTATAAATTTCATTGAAATGTTCAGTTTTACCATTATTTAAGTAAAGCAAAACAGAAAGAAAAAAACTTGGATGAGTTGGGGTGTCAACACTGTACTGCATGTTTTTGTATGTGTGCATGTGTTGGGCAGGCCTACTGTGTATGAGCATTATAATGCTGCTGGCCCTCACAAGATTGTTGTGGATTAAATGCTCTCTTACTCTATATGGGTTGGGATATGGCTGGGATGAGGTGCTGATTGATCGCTGTTGTGATCTGATGTAATCCCTCCCTTCCTCTCCTACTGTCGCTCTGTCACTGCCCACACTCTGGATTAAGTCTGAACAGAGGACACAGTACCACTGCTGGAAATGTTGTAACGCCTTTTCAAGTTGCTCATTGGAGCTTGGATTTTTTAAACAACATGATACTGAACTGTGGAAATTGTGAAATCCTGGTCTCGACAGGTGGGTGAATTTATCTATAGACTCTTTTTTTTCACTTGTGTGTGACTCTCACAGTTCTCTGTGTTTAAGGAAGAAACTTCTCACCAAAGGAAAAACTTAAATTGGAACTTATTTCGCTCTGAGTACGATGGAGTAACTACTCTTCAGTGGAAGAAGTGGAAGCTCCTACTTTGGAACTATGGACAGCTTTAACAGCACAAAGGCAGAAGGACAGTCATTCCAGTATTTGGCACAAAAGGTGGAGCCTCTGTACGAGCAGTACCAACCTCCACCCAGGGACCTCATTCAACTACCCAAATCAGTTCTTTACCTCGTTATAGCTGCCCTGGTAGTGGTTGCGGTTGCTTATGCTATAGTCGGTCATCTCATCAAAGATCTCATGCTGGACATCACAGGTACATGACAGCACATAAGCCGAGCACCGGAATTCTTCTTTAGCTAAGCATGAGTTAATCAGGCTTTTAGCAATAGCAAGTCTGTGGTTACCTGTACTAGGAGAGGCTGTTTTCCTTATTGACAGTCATACACCATCTTAAGAGGGTTGTTGAGCATGGTATGTCAATAAGGAGGTAAACGTGCACCAAAACTGCAGTGGGTACGACATTATTGAGATTTTAGATAAGTAAGAATAGCAGTTGAACACTTGAAGGACAGGGCCAATAACATTGGTGTAGATTAATTTTAAGTGTCTTGTTTACTTGACAGATTCTTTGGTTTTTATCAGACAGAAGTTGAGAGAAATTTTTTTTTTTAATTCTCAGAGCCCACTGGTGTCCCTTAAGGTCAAATTGCTATATAGCAGATTTAATGGTGTTGTGCAGGTTAAAATTAGAAAAAGGCAAGATAGAGAGAAGATAGAAATGAATAGACATGGTTGAGATAAATGACTGCATTCTCATGTGTCCTCTGTTATCCATCAACAGACTGTTTGCTGGGCCCACCTGATGAGGAGCTTCAAAAAGATGGAGAGGTGGCGGGAATCAACCCCCTTAACATGCCACCTGCTCTAAGCCACTCCCACCCAAACGCCTTCCATGTGTGGCACCAGGATGACATCATCATCCCCATGACACCTGTAAACGAGAGTCCACTAAGCAGCCCTCTGATGTCTGTCATCCCTTACATGCCTTCATTTTTCCCAAACTCCATCAATGCCGGCAGTCCTTCCTACAATCAGTCACTCCCAAAGGAGAGTGATGCATGAAGCAGAAAAGGGTCCAACTTAAATCCTGATTGTTCTTTTTCCATGAAACACCTTTTCTCCAACTCCCAATGTGATTATTTTTCATTTTTTCATTTTTTTTTTGTAAAGATGTGATTATAATCTGTTAAACCTGTAGATATTTTAACTTTCAAATCTAAGTGTAAAAGATAAAGGCCAGTTTGCATTGGTGGATTTACTTCCTTTGGGGCAGCTAATGAGAGCTCTTCACCAAGACAAGCATTAAGCAGCCAATGTTTTCAGCACTGGAGTTCTAGCAGAGTATGAGATGTTCAGTTTGGCTGCCTTCATTAGTTATTTTTTCCCCAGTGGATTTGTGCCAAGTCAGCACCAGGATTATCTTTCTCCTGCCAAACATCAGCCGTTACATTAACCGAATTTATCTGGACATCAGGCATCAGGTACAGTCAAGTTTCGAAGAACCTTTGACTGCATTAAAAAATAATAATTGCTGTGTATGACAAATGGTCAAGCAATTGAGCTTATGCTTGGCCATCACCTGGAGTGGGTCAAAATCACTCGTTATAGTTTTACTGAATGATTATTAAATGTATTAAACAATATGTTTTTAGATCATAAGTTCCCAAAGAGCAAATTAAAAAGAAAAAAGTACCTTGAAGGAGGAACACGTTGAGTTTTTATACGAAATAAAGGCAAGCAATGGTGTCTTAGATGATATTTGCTGACACAGTTCTACTTTGGAACTAAATATATCCCTGGCCCTAATGAGGATCAGCCTAACTTGTGAGGATGAAGTTAATTCAATTAGTTAAGATGACCACTTTAAGGTTACTGTGTAAAACCCTCTAAAGACTCACAGATCAATTCAAAAATGGAAAATCAAAAAATATTATAATTGCAACTTTGATTTTTCCGTTTGGGTGGTCATAATATCAACTATATTAAAGAGGCAAAAAGCACAGGTCTCACAGCGATATGGTAATAAGATTATATTAATATTTATTCAAATTATATCAGTTAAACTGCTGAAATGTGTTTGTGCGTATTTAAAGAAACTGCATTGTCATTCAGCTCCTTTCTGCTTGTCAGCATTAAATAATCCTCACAATTCAACCTGAAACAGTAGATTTCAGGGTTCATTTTGAGGATGAAATTGGCTGAGATGCAGAAATCCAGGGACATTTAAAGCTTACAAAAATGGTGCAGACAAATCTGCACATTTGTGCAAAATCAGGACTTTCATGTGATCTGTGTCCTGGTAAATCATGTGATTTATTTATTCTTCTTCTATTGCATTACATTCCACATCCCATCTGTGAAATCCAGAGTGCCTGTATTTAGTGAGGGATGGAGATTAGGGACAGAAGATTAGATGAGCAGCTTAGTTTATAAACGTACTTTTATTACTTTTGAGATGTGAAATAAGACGATTTGACCACCGCAGCCCTATATCCAAGGCTGAACTTCACAGTCTTACCTTGTTACTCTCAATGTACAAGAAAAAGTGTCCTGACAAAGTAAGGAATCTAATTTATTGAAAATGCAGGATATTTTGTTTGCTCAAAGATGTGCTGGCTCCAAGCCTACTGAGAGAAGATCAAAACTTTGACATGCAATTCAATTTATTGGACAGGAATTAGCTTTTTTTAACAACCTGGAAGGAAAACATGTGTATCTGAAGCTGAGTGTTGAAGAAATACAAAGAAGGTGGAAAGAAAAAGAGGTTACTTAAAATTAACTAAATTTGGGGAAAAATTGAGACTCTTGCTCCACTTTTAGAAAAGTAGCAGCACTTTACTGCAGCTCCTATTTTTAAAAAAATACTTTGAAACTGATGGATAGAACTTAAAACAAATATGAAGGTCCCCTTTCTTCTTGAATGAAAAGTATTTGTTTAAATAAATTGTCTGTGTTTCAAGATAGACGACTTGAACTCATTGCAGGTTGTTTTCATTATGTGAACCTGATAGTTTCTTGATCGAATTCTGAGAACAGCAGGTCTCAGAATTCTTTAACTCCACATTTACAGTGGCAGATGTACTGAGGGCCCAGGATCTCAACAACTGGAGTGGATGGGTTAGGATTTAATGTGGAGCCAAGAAAGAAGCTCAGGTTGTAAGGAGGTTATTAAGTACAGAACGTGAGAAGTTTCCTCACAGAGCTATGAGATGCAACAGTAAACAGTAACAGTGATGAAATCATGTCATTACCTTCTACAGATATTTAGTTTTATCACTTGAGTTCAGTTTGAAAACTCCTTTTCATTGACAATGGAGTTAGAAGGAAGTTGGGTCAGGGTCAAAGTCCCCTGAAATTGAACTGCATGTTGAGATTTTTTTTTTTTTTTTGGAGAGTAAAAAACAACTGCACACTTTTAAACTCCAGCATCTGGCCTAACAAAGAAGAAAATCTTCAAAATATTCATAATGGTGCTGTCTACCTCGTCATTATCTAGAAAATAAATGAAAACTTTGATGGCTCAACTAACATGTGCATATTTTTGGTTTAATTAAAAACTTTTTTAGAATTTTTTTACTTTATTTTGCAAAGCTGAAACGACTTATGAGACTATTGTTGCTACCAGTTGGAGCAGACAAACCTTCATGGGATCTTGTACATTGTTTGTAAAATTGACTCTGGACGTTGCCATAGATCTGACAGGTTATGACCTCTGTCTTTCATCCATGCTCACTAGAGGCAAGAGGCATTTTAGGATTAGCTGTTCTCTGCACTTTGAAGCTAAACATGTGAGCACAGGATTACTGCCATGCAGATTTGTACATTTGGCAGCAGGTGGCAAAGTATAAAATATGCAGCCTCACATCAGGGACTAAAGGTTTGAGGTTGGGATGAAAATAGGGACAAGAAATAAGACGTTGCATAAAATGGTGCATCAGCAAAATTCTAAATATCAAGGCCTGATAGCTTAATATGTTAGAGAGGGTGGATGACATAAAAGGCTTTAGAGTACATCAGGATACAACCAGATATGGAGTCAGTTTTATGTTTTAGTTTAATTATGTGAGCTTATTCTGTCTTAGTCAGTCTGTTTTGGTCTTGGAGGGAAATTCTATATTTACATACTGAATGTGTTCATCAATTAGAAGAAGATAAGATAAAAATAATGTGATGTTCATGTTAAAAAAATAAAATAAATGCAGCTTTTTAAATGGTGAAGGTTTTATGAAAAAGTAAGCTAGTTCATATATGCCTGCTGAGTCCAAAAATCTCTACATGAAAACAATGAAAAGTGATCAAAATGACCATGTAAGGCAACTGTCCGACTTTGGGGACAAGTCAGATTAAAATTTATTTGGCAGGGACAATAAATTAGAAATAATGTTTAGAAAAAAGAAGCAACCATTGTATGATTTTAAGCCATGGCTAATAGGCAGCCCTTCATCCTGTTTAGACTTTTTACACATACTTGCATAATAAACAAATAAATAAATCACTGTTGAGCTTTAAAAGAGAAGATTTTAAAAGGATGTTTAGAGTCACCTACTGCCATCTTTACTGGACAATTTGTAATCACCAGTAACAGAAGCAATATACAAACTTTCAAGGTTTACTTGAGGTCTAAGATGGATTTAAATAAGTCGGGGTTTGACGCGCCTCACCTGTCCTTTATCCTCAGGTTACCTCGGTGAACTTCTTTATAATTGGCTAAGTTCTGTTAGTCCAGCGCTCAGTCTGATGATGCATTAGACAAATTGACTGTAATTCATCCTAATTGGATCTGGCAGCCCACACCTACAGACAGTAACTTTATAATAGCCTTTATTTAAGACCACAGCAAAGACATATCACATAACAGAATAAGAAAATCTATTTTGACAGCTAGGCAAATTTGTCAAAGCTTTATGCAACAAATAAAATAACATGTAAATGACACATTTTCATTTATGTGCAGAATAAGGATGCATCTGTAAAATAGCACCTTAAATAAATTTAATATATACAACTGCCTGCAGCACCATATTTTCCCAGTGAGGGATCTATCTAATCTAATCTAATCTTCAACACAGTAGCAAAAGACAGGAGAAATAAATAAAAATAAAGACAGCTGGTTTTGAGTCTCTGCTTCCCTCACAGTTTAATTGTCATTGGTTGTCTGAGTTCAATGTAGATGAAGTCCGTACCAATCTGCTGTCATCCAGGCTAATCCCACGTTGGCAGGCCAGGTCGTTTTCTGTGAAGGACAAACGAGCTGTAACTGTGAAAGACTTGTCCTTCAACGAGACGTAATTAAACTTCACACGCCGAGAAAAAAAACCCCAAACCTTAATGACTTAAGAGGTGGTCGATCTGGCCTAGATTGAAACCAGTGCTTTTGTAAATTATCTACTGGTGCTGGGCGGTTTTGCTCATGTACAGCATATCACTCTTGGAAATAGTTGAAAAGCAGCAAGATTTGTTTTAACCATGAAGTCAAATATAATCAAGGTACAATTACATAATATTAGAGTTTAGTGGGCTCGTCTATTGGTTTAATTTTCATTCCCCCCCCTTCAAGAGCTCAGTCAGGTTGAGATCACAACTGAAGTAGTTTTACACAAATTACCTTTATAAACAAAAACTCATTTTACAGGCAAGGTCTTTGTAATGGACTCAACAAAAACTTTGAATAAATTAAATGTCCAAGAGTGACAGTTTTAAAAGAATAGTTGAAAAGATGCATTTCAGATCCTGCAGCCATCCATCACAGTTATCTTCTGTGGACAGCCGCAACTTAATATAGTTCTGGCATTATACAGACTACCAACTGTGTGATAAGGACCAAGTAACCATCAAATAAATGGGAATTCCTTAATGTGAAAACAACCTAGTCAATGATTTCTTGCAGTAAAACCTAAACCTGTAGGTGGGTTTAGGTTGTCAACATTTAGTGTAAATCATGAGGGTGCCAAACATTTTACCTGCAGGCTTCAAACACCGCTGTTGACACATACTTATAAACAGCATTTATTTTAGCATACAATAAAAAGTCACATGTAAAACAAGTTGATTCTTTTAAAATTTCAAGGAGTATAATGCCATCAATTAAAAAACAAAAACACAAAGCAGGATCAGCTGTAAAATCGACTTGAAACTACTGATTAATCATTTTGCAACAGACTACTAGAACAGTAGTACAGTCTATTTAAACTCCCTTTGGGAGAGGACAGTACGATACAGAGAAGTGCCTTTAGCCTGGAAGAAGGTCAGGGTCAGTTTGTTCTTCGTGACTTCTGCATGAACAAATCCACCGAGTGTTGAAGCTTGACCAGTGAAAAACTTCAGAGAGCCTTTGGGGACGTGGTTCCAGTGACGGACGTCAGGGTCGAGAAAGTTTCCAGCTCCACTTACCACATAGCCCACCCCAGTCTCCTCAATGTACTGTTGGTAGGAGAAAAGGGGAGAGAGAAACTTTTTAAAACCAACTGACCCACATATTGAAAACCAAAGATGATTAAATTTCTTGAACAAACCTGCAGGTTGTGGTCATGGCCGCAAAGATAAGCGGTGACATTGTATTTAATAAGCAGAGGACGAAGCCTCTGCAGCAGACAGTCTGTGGGCCCGTGCTCGGACACAGACCACACAGGATAGTGTCCTGCCACCAACAGGAAGTCTGCCTTGGATCGGGCCAGTCTCTCCTGCAGCCAAACCAGCTGACGATTGGCATCCACTGCACGCAGGGGTCCTCTGGGCTTCTCATCTACGAAGTCATTAGAGTTCCCACACAGCAGTACAGTGTCGAGCATGATGATGGTCAGAGTCTTATCTGTGCTGGGGATGTGGAAGTTCAGCTCGTAATAGTAGGAGGGGAACTTCCTAAAAGTGGAAAAGTGTTCAGTTCCACAGATCATGTGAACAACAACAAATTTTATAAGCAGCTCACCATCGATCAGATTTATGGGTGTACTCAATCTGGGCTTTGACATTCCCTGCATGGTCATGATTACCAGCAAGAACATACCAAGGAACTCTGAGGGACTTCGCAGTGTACACAGTCTCAAAAGTTTCCTGAAGGAGGGAGTCAGAGAAACCAGGGTCATTACCTTTTTGAAACGGTTAAAATACCACCACCACCACATCATCATCATCATCATCATCATCATCATCATCATGCAGGACACTCAACCAACCTGAAACCGAGGGGAATCCACACTATCCACACCTTTATAGTAGAAGTTATCGCCAAGGGCCAGAACAAAGTCAGTTCCCATCTGCTCAGCTATGTTACTCATTTCTTGAGCTGTGGTCTTCTGCACAGCAGTGACATATGGTGGGTAAGGCACTCCTCCCCAGTCACCAACAGCCAGAAACTTAATGGAGGTTCTGTTTCCTGGAGAGAATAACCCACCCCAGTGAATTTAGACAGAAAAGCAATGCCTCAGTAATCTACTATGACCCCTTGAAATGAACTTTTACATAAATACTTACGGCCATTTTCCTTCAGGTCTTGGAAAGCAGCAGGATAGCAGTAGGTTACAGGAATGGCAACAATTAAGGTGGTTAAAAGAGTGAGTGCCATCTTTAAAAACAGACAAAAAGATCTTCCGTAAACAGCAGTCCTGAACACAACTAAATAAAAAAACAGGAAGTACAACAAAAACCAAAAGTGAAAGTAGGTAGGTAGGTAAGCATGTGATCAAGTGAAAAAAATAAAAGAAAAAAATAATAAAGAACATGATTAACTCAGCATCAGAAACCACTGCTCACCGTGTACACCTAAGCTTCCCCTCTGTCCTTTCCTTCAATTACATCAAGTAACATTATCTAGTTCTTTTCATGCCTGGTGGTGACTTGTGATTGGCTGCAGCCAGACATTGACATGTCCCAGCTGGAGTTAATAGAAGCTAATCAATGTTGCCTTGTTTATGTGGCAAGGAGGGTCAGAGGTCATCTTTTTCTGTTTGTCAGAAGATGATTGCATCTTTGCCTTTTTTTTTTTTTTAAAGGAAATGCCTGAGTGAACAAGTCAACTTCATCACCCTTAACAAAGACATCACATAAAAGTAAAACAGCTGCAAATGAAATCAATCAGAAGGCCACAAATAAACAGCAAGTGTGAAGGTTCGATGTCTGCAGAGAGATAATCTCAAATACACTTACGTCCAATAACTGGATAGGCGTGCTCTGGATATCTCGGTCCTCAAACCACTCTTCCTCCTCGTCTTATATCCCGTAGGAGGCTGCAGGAGGAGCATCTGCAGGCCACGTTACAGAGGCATGATCATTGTTCACAACCTGACTCAGTGTTGGGGACGAAGGGGTGATCGGTACCACACGTGACCCACAATGGTTATTATAGCTGGTGTCTAGACTCCACTTCAGCATTAATCACTCGTTTCCTACTTCCACATATTGTCTCTCTTTTGGAGTAGTTCCAGAATATACACTGTAGTTTATTTCAACTATCTGGTAGACCCAGCCATGGGCAAAATTATTATAGAAAGCAGTTTAAACTCACGTTTTCCTCTGAGATCTTTTATGCAAAACAACCCAATTCAAAGGTGGCCATTGTGAAAGCTTTTAAAATTCAAATCACTTTTAAAGACCAACTAGGGTTGTCCATAGGAAACGCAGACATCAGTCTGTTAAACTATAAAATTTGTCCCCACATGCAAGACTGATTAAAAGAGAATTTAACTTTTTTCTTAAGGATTTCAGTGACTAGTCAAGTTTGACACGTTATGGTGGAGCTCGTCTAATGCAATCGCCAACATGTTGGTGTATTATTCCAGTCCTGTAGTAAATTTTGTTCAATTCAAACACTAAAGACCCTGTAAAAAAGTAAACTGTATCATTTAATCATGTCTGAATTTCTACATTACCCTAGTTTCCCCATATGGCCTCCAGCTGTCTCTTATACAACATTCAGCCTAGACAGAAATCTCATGTGCTACAGGAGCCAGTCGCAGCACAAATGGGTGTAGAAAATTTATCTAGCAACACTGATGTTATTTACAGCTTTGGCATTTTCAAGGGAAGATCAAGTTACAGCTTTGAGTCATTTAGATGGCAGCACTTCTGACATTAGCCATAATGTGTCAAAGCTTCATCCATTAAGGAATTACATCACATCAACTGCAACGTCAAGGAAAGCAAACTCAGTTTAAGCAAAAGAAAAAGACTTAATGCTTTTTTTAAGGAAAGATTAGAGCATCTTTAATGAGAGGAAGAAATATTTAGTTCAAAACTACAATCACCTTTAAATTAGAATTATAATCTGGAAAAGAACAAACACAATTTAAAAAACCCAAACACTACTATCAACACAGATGTGATGTAGGTAACAAACAGACTGACGACTTTCGTTTTACCAGATGTCAAACAGAGAAATAAGCTTTTTCCTTCACAGAAGTGGCATCTCGGGATGATCAAGGCTGAAGATTGTGATAAAAAAAAACATTATGTGAGAGGATTAGTTATTTGTGTTGTATTCAGAATAGGAGCTAAGGTTTTGTCCTCCGAAGCCTTGGTACATGCCACATCCCTGCTGATTCCCCCAGGAAGACTGGTTCCCCCAGCCTGCACGAAAGGGAACAAACCATGAGATGTTATTTCATTTATCTGCAGCACCAACAGTTTTAAGAGTAAACCAAGACTGTGTAGCATCCCCAGTGGAAGCTTGTTTGTTGCCTTACCGTAATTATTATACCCATGTCCTCCTGTCACAGAACTGGGATACGCCGTGCTGTACATGGAGTAGTCTCCTCCATGATCTTGAGTCAGCATCTTTTTCTTCTCATCTCCATATCCGTAGCTGTACGGGCTCTCCTGATCAGCAGGAGGAGGCATTGAATGATAGCTTTCTACTTTAGAGCTGCTAGAACTGGAGACGGGTGCGGAGGAGTAGGTGGTGCTGCTCTCTGGGTAAAAGGTGCCATAGCCAGTGCTACTGCCTGATCCTCCGACACCAATGCTTTGGCCTGAGGTGCTGGCTGCATTGTTATCATACAGTTTATCTGAAAGACAGGTAAAACAACATGAATAAAGGTATACAGCGTGTGATTTGGGGCATGTTGACTCATTAACCTGATTCAGGTGTGCTGCAGCAGAAAACATAAAAGCCTGCAGGACTGGGGCCCTCAAGAACCAACATTGCTCATCCTTGCATGAAGAATGAAATTACTCTTCATCAGTGAGACACCAAAAAATCTACAGGGACAGAACACTTAACAGAATCACTGCCATTTCAATTCCGTTTGATCCCACAAAGTTAGACATTGAGCGATATTTGATCCAATTCTTTAGTTAAGCATTGCATATTTTGCCTTGTTTTTTCCCCCCAGCTTGAGATAAAAAAGAAAAAGAAAATCCCATCATTTCTTTCACCTGCTGACAAACAGGTTGTGCAACTGAACTTTGGCAGACTTTCTCAGTGAGGCGCCCCCTAATTCTGCATCCATCCGGCATTCTACCTGTACCTGAGCTCTCTCCAGCAAGTTAAAGTTAGTTCGATGTTGACTCTTATCCTTAGCTCTGTCCCTTTCTCCCCTACGATAATGTCCCCTTGTGGTTCTCTGATGAATCAACCATGGTGCACACTCAAAACAGCCAGTGTGTTGTTATTCAGTTGCTGGTGTGTGATGCACCAAGTCACCTCCAGAAATGTACCTAACAAATGTCACTGTGCCATCAAAACGAGTCAGAAACACATACAGTTGAAGTTCAGAAAGTTACCTAGTGCTACTTCAACAACATAATAAATATTAAGAATCAGTCGGGGTTCCCTCCACCGAATTCATCTGGTCCAACATAACAGTGCCAGGAAAGAGGCTTCATCACTTCACATAGGCTTGGATGGGGTGGCTGGGAATTTCTGTTTCAGTCTGAAGAGCACCACCTACAGTCTCAGAAAGGCAAGATCAGACAGTCCGTATGGTCCATGTAGAACAGGGGTGTCAAACTGTGATCCTTGGGAGCCACAATCCTGCAGGTTTTAGATGTCTCCCTGCTTCAACACACCTGATTCAAATTAAATGGCTCTCTTCAACAGCTTGTTGTCAAGTCAAGATTGGTTGACCCACCAATCTGATTCAGGTGTGTTGCAGCAGGAAAGATCCAAACCTTGCAGAAAAGCAGCCCTCAAGGTCAGACTTTGGACACCCTGTAGAAGATTAGAGCAACCATTGACTATCAGGAGCTGAGTGAGCTGGGAGCCAGCTAATTGAATTTCTAATTTTGTTCAAATTCAATTAAGTTCTGTTGCTTCTCTGATACTTTTTCTACATACAGCCATGTAAAATTTTAGCTTCTTATTCTTGAGAATCACTCTAAAAACGTAGATCTGAATGACCCAAATAACACAGCTGATCACTGAGAAGTGCAGTGGAAACGGGGCCAGAGGAAAAAACTGATAAATCCTGTTCACTGAATATGAACATGAACACATTCTCCTGGGAGAAGAGAGCTGTCCAATATCCAACATAACATTAGAAAAGTAAATATCTTATACAGACTAAAACAGTCCTGCAAGTCATTATTCCTTGCACAAATTATGTAGTAAATTATATCCAAGACTGTAAATGTTTCACTCTAAAACAGGTGAGGATTAAGTCAAATGATTGTTTTCTTATTTTTCATTTATTTATTTTTTTACTATGGACCAAAGTATGTCTTTAATAAAGTAAACTAACTAAATGTTTACAAAGTCAAGGAAGCTGGAATGTACAATAGTTATGTACAAACACAAAAGATAAACAAAAACCACTCCACAACAAACCAAAGCCAGTCTGCTCAGAGCAGACAGACATTGAGATACTTACGATAGCCTGTTCCCGAGCTGCTCTCATAGCTGTAGTTTGCTGTGGACATAAAAAATAAATACATTTTAGGTGATTCCCTGGCAGATGAATAGCTTGTTGCACAAGTTTAAAGGATCCTCAACTGACAGGGTTTTCACTTAGTGTAAGATTCCTTACTCTTGTTATAGCTGGGCCCTGAGGAAAACTGTTTCCCTCTGCCCCTGCCTCTGCCCCCTCTGTTGGGACCCCAGCCACGGGACCCAGAGTCTGAAGGAATACCACGGATAGTGCCGAATCCTGGGATGTGCTGTTGAGCAGGAGATGGTGGAAAGTTTACAGTAAAGCGCTCTGAAAATAACATCATGTGGAAATGGCCATTTAAATGAATTACCATGTCAGTGTAGGTTGTCTTCTTTTTTACAACATTTCTGTTGGTACTAGAAACTTCGTTGTCATCTGGGAACAGCTTCTCTAAAGCAGCGAGGGCGGCGTAGGCCTTTGCTTCTTTCTTAGTCGAGCCCCTCCCTGTAAACCTCTGTCCATCAACTTCCACCTGAGAAACAGGGAAGAAAATAAATAAAATATTTAGTATTTTTGTTGTTAATGTTGCCTTTTAGCTGATTCTAGGACTCAGGGACACACAGTGGTTCCCCTTGGCTACCAATCCCCTACCAAAATCTTTCACTCATTCCCTGCTTGACACCTCACCTCCATGACAAAAGCCTTTTTATGGTTGCTCCCCGTTTCTGCAGACAGCTCATACTTTAGACTGCGCCGCTTCTCGTTCAGCTCCATCACAGGGTTCTTGCCATTTTTTGTCAAGATGGGACCCTGACCAATCTGCACACAGCAAGAGGACAAAAATAGAGAGGAAGTTTTTGCTGCTACTACAAGTGAGTCACACTACAACATGCAGTTATTCCATCTACAAGGAAAGCTTTTAGTGTACACTTTTAAAAAGAAGCTTTCAATAAACAGCTGAAGAAGAATCTCGGGTACCTACCTCTTCTGACTTAGTAGGGGCTACGATTACAGTATCAACTACTTTCTGGGGTTTTTCTGCATCACTGCTGGACTCGGATTTAGATTCAGGGCCTGTTGGAAGACCAAGATATTGCAGGACCTGTGAATGACAGAAAAGATTTGACATTCATTTAGGTACACAGCTGTACTTTCAACACTTATTATGAAATACTTAAATTGTTTTATTATTTAACCAACACAGTTATGTTAAGGCTTTCCACCGATCTTAAGTGATTCCATTAGGTTTGTATTTATGTTTTACATACATTCCCAAATATTTTTTTTTACAAACAGAGTTGTTTGTAGACTAAAATTTATCTGTCTTGCCTTGATGGCTACGTTAACTTTGGCAGCTTTTTTGGAAGGTCCTGTTGCTTCAAAGCTTTTCCCGTTCAGGTCCACAACCATCGTAAAGACTGGCTCATGGACTGGACCAGTCTGGGATGCAAGACAATACTCCAGGCCAGGTTTGTACTGGTTCAGACGCATCACAGCATTCATGTTGAGATCATCATTTACTACAGAAGAAATACAACAAAAAACCCCACAAAAGGTCCTCAGGTATCTGCACAATGTTGACAAACTAATAATACCATCTACTGTATATAACTTAGAGTATCTCTCAATGTCTTAAAGTCAAACTGAATTAAGCTCAACCAGTGGGGCATTGGCGTCCTGTCTTGTTGATGATGGCTAACCTTTCCTCTGAAACCGCTTCTGGAATTTCAGGAACTTCCTCTGTTTGCTGTTGAGTTGGTTGTCGTCTTCTTCGCTATCCACGTCTGAGAGAGATCGCTTTGTTGGGAGGTTGTAGTGTCCAGTAGGTGACATCTGGGCTGTACAGGGGTGGGGAGGGAAAACCCCCCAAAACAAACTAAGAACCTGTTAAATGAAAATGTGACTCCACACACATAAAAAAAAAGACATCTACCTGTGCCATCTCTGTCTTTCAGATATTTCAAATATTTCCGTGGCTTAACAGGTTTGCTGTCCATCCCCAACACCTTGTGCATCTGTCCAAATGCACACAGCCTCAAAGCAAACTAAAGAAAACAAAAAGGTTATGCATGATATTGTTGGCATTTTATGCATGTGTTTGCTGTGTTAAGCTACCTGAGCACTCTGTGTGATGTCTTCACACTGCTGAGCAGTCAGACCTGCACAAGCGTCGACCTCCTCCTTCTCACATGGGTCCTTAACACCCGGGCCATCTTTCAACAGATGCATTTAAATTTTTCTATCAATAAGAGCTGATGTAAACAGATTTTACTCTTGATTTGGTAACTCTCACCTTCCAAGAGGATTCCAGACGCAACACTCTCTAAAACTCTGCGGAAGGACTCGCCCACTCCCATCGGCCTGTCTGACGTACTGATAACCTTCTCTACCAGCAGTTCAAGAGGCTGCATGGGAAAAAGAACAAACAAGAAATAATTAAACAAAAATAACTTAGACCTCCAGTTCCCATTGTGGTATGTGGACAACTGGTGGTAGTTACTCTCCTTCTTCTGGAACACTGAGGAATTTTCTGATATTTTGTAACTTCACTCAACATAAAAGTAGTGTTTGTGGGGTTTTATTGTCATAAATAAAACATTTTTAAATAGAAATTTAATGGTTTTTGTACCCAATATATTAATATAGATACAAGTGATCATAGATCATATTGGCAAAGTTTTCTGAAAAAGGAAAATCAAACATGGGTGTGGTAAACATGTGGTTTTAAATTTACTTTTTAAATATAGTTTAGTGAAAAATAGTGTGAGACCTGTCAGGGTTTTCAGGACTTTGCTTAGGACCCTATAAAATCCGGTATATTTTTTTCCCAAATTCCGTTTTCATTTTTGGGAATTCTGTTTTTTCCATTATATTTTTTTGGAATCCCCCTTTTTTTTTTTACCTTTTACTCCTATTTTACTACTAAAAATGGTGTGTTGTTAATGTAAATGACTAAAATGTACACAAATTAAATAGAAATCAACTTAAATTTATTGCGGTAACAGACATTTCCTCAATACAGTAACATTAAAGTGCATCAAAAACAAGCACCTAGTAATTAAACTTTAGTTGAGTTGTCATAAAAAACCAAACATTTTAAACTTCTTCAAAAGTAACTTAAGTTATTTAAGCTGTAGGACTAGTTAATCTTAAAGTTTTCCACCTATCAGACATCACCATTAAAAAGACATGAATAACAATCTCTTGAGTTTAGTGAGTGTCCTTGTTCCCCACATGGCTTTTGGACACTATGTGGTCACTGCATGTATTTTTACGTTTCCAGTCAATGGAGTGTTGACAGAATCTGCAACACAACAGTTCGACTGATACATAAAAGTCGTTCGGGAACTGCTCGGCTCTGCACTGAGGGGTTAGCGTTGAGTTCTGCAGTTTATGTCATGCAGCCGCTTCTCAATGCTTACATTGTTTAGAAAGAAAAGGGGGCTCAGTCTGTGGAAGGGGCTTGTTGTGCCACTCAGATTTGCTTACCTCCATGCAGTTTTCCCCAGACATACGTTCCTCCTCTACACGTAAACAGCACTGCAGTCAAATTATGTCAAATTCTGCGATGTTCTATGTTAAAAAATAGATTCCGCTTTAATACAGGCCCTATTTGCTGAGGGGTTACCTTTACGTTGTGAGACTGAGTTCAAATTGTCACTTCTGGTAATAAACCCCTTTTACAATTAAAGCTGCCACCTATCTACAATAAATATTTTCATTTGAGATACCCTACCTGTCTGCAACGTGATGGAAAAAAGGTACGTCTTCTTTACTATATCATAATTACACTCAAAGATGGTAATTGGAGACCCTGATGTCCTACGACATCATCCAACATTCTGTTACTGGAGGAAATAGACCAACAGATTTCTCACCCATCCAGACAAAGGCATCCAGGTAGGAACACGATTACACAAATCCCTCATGACTCGGATTACCATGACAGCAGAATTTAGATTGTTGACTTTAGCCTGAAGACAGAAAAAAACAAACTCTTGTTTAGTTAAAGGGCCTGCAGCCTCTGGAAACACCTCACCTCTGTGCCTTCTGAGTTTCCATTAAACGATTCAGAAAACAGAGCAAGCACAGGATGGTAAAAACTACTGAGAAATCTCTCAAACAATTACAAGGACTTTTATGTCAGGTGTGTTAGGCATTTAAGATCTTTGCTCAGTACTGGAGTTGAAATTGAGAAAGCTCAGTCTCAAATCCAATGCTGGCATCAATACCAATGATTTATCCATCAGCAGACCATCCTTCACCTTCCCTTACACTCAAAGTTGGACATCTTAAGATTATAAGTTACTTTAATAAAAAATATGTGCTCTTACTGTCACTAGATGGACAGAAAACAAGGAGAAAACAGTTCAACCTTATGTACAAATAAGGACGTGAATGCAAACCTGAAACCACTTGGCGTGGCGGAGAGACGCCAAGGCAGTTAGGCATTTCTGCCTGTCCAGAACGTCCGGCGGATCGTTGACCGTTTGCGTTTCTATTGACGAGGTGGGGTAAGAAGAAAAGGTACAGTTTGACCAAGGGGGTGGGCTCTGTCTTGCAGCTCAGGGAGTAGCAGCTTTTCCCAAACCACCAGCAGCAGGGGAAGGGGTTTCCGAATCCCTTATGTGTAAATCTTTGGTCTTCTCTCACAGATCTCATCTAACTCCCCCAGAGTGTGTGAAAGTGTAAGCAAAATTACTGCAGGAGAAGTATTCATACCATGATTTGCTATGATGTGAATGCATGTGCACTGCACCACAGTAAACACCCCTTCCCTCAGCACCTAGGCTTGGGTTTGCTGCTCCCCCCACCTCCTGAGACAGTGTGTCCAGTTGGTCAAAGGTCCAGCGTTCCTACAAAACTTGACAAACTATAAGGAAATCAGTTGTAAACCACAAGCATTTAGAGAAACTCCCCGTTTGCCCAAAACTGCAGCAAAACTGATCAGTCCCTGCCCACAAGTGGCTTTAGCTTATAAGAAGCTGGGGGGGAAAACTAAACGGAGCCATACCAGCTTTGGGCAAGTTTTAGATCACTGTTCCTTCACTACAAAGACGGTTTGATTTATCTCAAAAAGTTTCAGACTGCTGCCAGTAAATGTGTGCTCTACCAAGATGTGATTTAAAAAAATTTACAAAACACACACCCAGAATGTAAGTATGCCTTTAAAAGGCTGCATCCTGCGAAATGATGGAAATAATCATAATACCATTAGTACTTGGAAATATTTTTTACCCAATGTCTATTATATAATTAAACTGGCCTAATCTTTAAAATACCAAGAATAGCAATTCCATCACAGGATGTAATAAAAAACAAAGTGTGCAGCCGCTTGATCTGGGAATCATGTTTGCCAATGACAAACAGTATATCTGGGAATATGTAAAAGGACTCCAAACAAATTTTTTGCATTGGTTGCACTGGTGCACCTAACTTAACAATTTTAGTGCACCAGCAAAAGATTGAGTTGCACCCAAACTTTTACAGCATCTCCCTTACTGACACATGTTTAACAAGGATCAGTTGTTAAACAAGTTGGCCTTATGTAAATTATTGTGAACAAGAATAAGGTTTAAGAAAATGTTTATCTTTACTTGAAGCAGTGCTAAAACTAAAAATGCTAGCTTCACTGAACTGAATGAAACTGAAACGTAGAAACTCGAAAAAGGACCACGAGGCTGTGCTGCTTCTGGTAAATTTTCCTCCCCTGGATTTTAAATTAATCCATTCTTTTTCCTGAAAATGATCTACTTGGACTTGAAAATTGTGAAATGCTGCAACTCTTTGAGCTGCACCTGGAGGCATATACTGCAGCCAAACATACGGGAAGAGTTTGATGGAGGCTGTTCTAGCTTCCTGCCAATGCGCCTCCCAGTTTGTCAGCCAGTATATTCTCAACCCGATGCATCACCAGAAACACACTTTTTCATTTTCTCCTGGAGACTGAAGCCCTGTCAGTTCAGGTGATGTCACACAGATGAGGAGCTTTTCTTGTTTATTTGGATTATGAACCGTGAAAAACTCTTAAACTGGTGGAGACATCTGATCACCCCAACATTAACAAATTCCATCATTTTCCATATTTTACAATTCACTCCAGTTTTAATGGCAGAATGAGTTGTTCTTGTCCATGTAGTTCATCGTACCAGATGCCTAATGTGCTGGTCACAATTTCTAAGTAAACCACAAAACAGTGCAAAGCTGTGTATCAGAGCCAACTGGAGGTAAAAACCCACCTCTTCTCAGCCTTTTATGGTGTCATTTTTCCCCGAGCTTGGGTAAAGAAAATGAGCACAGAATACGCAGACAGACATTTGGGGAGATAAAAGCTCTACACCTACACCTGGGAAATGTTAGATGCACTGGTGCAACCAAGAAAAAGTTTGTCTCACACACTTGTCAAATCCAACTAGGTTCTTCATATAATGTGCCAGCACTGAAATGTTTAACTACGAATGGCTTCAGACTAGATCAGCATCAACAAGGATTTCACTGAGCATCTCCAGTGTGCAGTGTAGTGAACTGACTAAAACTGCACTGACACTGGTATGGTTCAACATGTGAGGCTCCAAAACCTTCCTGACCTTAACATAAACTCTCTACAACTTTAAACATCATGAGGAGACTTTACAAACGAGAAATTCAACTCAACACAGGATGGTTTGGCTCTTTCTTTTGCAAATTTTTTTTAAAAATTGAAACTCTCCAAAAAGGTAAACCACCTATCAGTTTTGCTGCAGCTGGCCCCAAATGTACATGTTCAGCAACAAGGGCATGCAATGCGCGCTTCTGACTTGTTATTTGGAAAAATGCCTTCCCTTTAAACATTGAAACAAGAATAAACAGCTGTTCTTATGACTGAGGTTGTGTCATGGCCAACATGAGCATAATGTACCGGCAACTACAGAGGATATGTAGTGCCTCAAATAGAAATTTATCTTTAAAAAAACCAAAAACAAACAATAAATAAAACGATGCCAGAACTCTCAGAAAAGAGAACAGCCAACAAAGAGTCACTGTACAAGCTCCACTGAGTTTTAATAAGATGTAATGGACAAATATAGTAGGGTTAACTCCCTGGATTCCACTGGATGTGGCTGCAACGTGATTAATGGAGTTGATCGCAGACAGTTGTGATTCCACCATACACAGCATCTTCGAAGCATCTCATTTGTTTGCTCTAAATATGGATCTGGACCTACATTAAAAGGACTGCTCACATAGTCCTACTCCCACTTGCAACCATCTTTAATACCTACACTCAAGCTTTCACAACATAATAGCTTATTTTCACTCTCACACTCACATCCTTATCAGCCGTCATGCCGCTCATTTCTCAGTCTTTTCAACGCCGAACACACGGCAGTCTGATATCAGCCAATATTTTTACTTGGTCAAATTAGCTGCTGCTAAATTCAGAGAATTGGTTTTAGAGATAGAGACTTTTATTGTCATTGTATACTACATACAAGAAACTTCAGTAATACAACCTGAGATGCTCAAGATATAAAAAGTATATACATTTTTTTTTTAAAAAGCACACACTTCTTAAACATAATAGACTAAAAAAAGTTTCCCTCTCTGTGGTGGAAGCAGAGAGGGACCGCTTTACTCAGACAATCAAGTTTTAACTGGATGAACTACCGTCGCCGTCATCTGTGAGAAAGCTCACTGATTATCGGCCCAGCATGAGTACCCCGGAAGAAAGGCGGCAGTGATGACACAGAGCAAAAAGCTTTCTTACCACATGCAATTTCCTCATTTTTTATCCTTTTTTCTCCAAAACAAGCAACACTTTAACAACATGGCCATACTGAGTAAAAGAAACACTGTAACAAACTGATATTACGACTCAAAACAGCCGTTTGAGATCAATAAAAAAAACTAAAGCAACAAAAACTGTGTGGAAAGTCTACATTATTTCCATTATAAAACTGCAACAAATGGTCAACTTTTTTCTGTAAATTGACTGCTGCTCCACCAAAAACAATATTTTATTTGGGGAGCAGCCTTACATATTAGATACTGCAGAAAGAGCTGACTCTGGCCAGCTGATCATCTTTCCAGCTGAGGATCATGCTCTGTTTCTGAGAGTGGATGATGGGACAAGATCTCGCTGGAAAATTGTTGCAGATCCCTGTCCGGTGGAATTCCAAGATTGCAGGTTTGCAGTGTGGCAAGTTTATTAGATCAGTGGAGCAGCACAGCGACTGCATACTGAAAACACACAGAGCAGGCCTGTGAGAGCTGAAGTCTAACTGGAAACTAAGCTAACATACGCACCTTCCTCCCCTGTAGCGTTATACGTTGACTCTGCCCTCACAAGAGGTGATGTCAAGTGGATAGTAAGAGTCAGGACTGACTTCTTACAGCTGTTCACAACAATGGTTGCATCCTCTGGATAATGGCTCACTGCATATGTTCCATCAGAAATTGCCTAAAGTGGTTAAAAAAAAGGGGGGGAAAAAGGACTAAACAAAAACTTAATTCCTATTAAATGTGTTCTTAATAGGTCATAAAACACAGTAGATATTCTTTTTTACAATACCTCTAACTGTTCAGCTAACTTTTCAGCCACTTGTTTAAGCAAGGTGATTGTAGGCTTGTTTGAGCAAAGCAACACCAACTCCAGAGCCTCATCTTCTTTCAGTATGAGTCCTTTGGCCACCAGTCCAACCCTCATAACTCCACGCAAAACACGCCCCTTTGAATCATCTCTTTCATTGGCATGGGAGGAGGAAAGAACAAGCAATTATATGCTAATGACTAAATAACAGTAGTGCCAAAATAAGCTGCATTCATGCCATTTATTTTAAAGACAGTTCAAAAATTAAACATTAATTCACGTGTGTGCAGCACTTTGCTCAGCTGTGCTTGTTTTAAAGTGCTTTAAAATAAAGTTTGTATGGTATCAAACATCATGGTAACCCATGCTATTAGACCAGATTCAAGGAGTCCATTCTTATGACCATCAAAATCCAATAACTGTGAGCAAAAATTTATAATAAAAACGGTAATCGGGATAACGCGTCTACATGCACTTCTAAAATACAATATTCAAAAACTCTGGTTTACATTTTCCAGTACCTTATTGGATTTCTTTGAGCATGTATGTACGTAGTGATGCAACTTCCTGTGATTTTCAAAACGTTTGATTCAAACATGGCAGCAGCCACAGTTTTATTGTGAGCTGCTAATGTGTTAATAGGTAACAAGATTACTTAAGCCTCAGCCCCCCATCATTACTCAATGTAATGAACCATTACTCAGGTTCAGGTCTGTATTTCAATAACAGATACATTACAGATGAAAGCAGATGGAAAATAATGTCACTACGTACACGCGTACTGATAATGCACAATAAAGTGTAGACTAGAGTTTTTCCAACATTGCTTTTCAAAAGTGCATGTAGACGCCACTGAACTGATCATTACAATTTATATAATGAGTTATTATTCCTGGTTATAGGATTTTTAAGGTCATGCAAATAATTTCAATGCTTCCTGGCTTCCACACTTAAAGAGTGTCTGGAATTCTAGCAGAGGGCTGGAAAATTGATCCTCAAAAAGATAAGCCTCCACCTGGTTTTGTGATCACAGAGGTGTACACTGCTATCAGGAGTACCTTTCCCTTTAACAATTTAATGGCAGAAGTATTGTGCCAATTCAAAAAATGTGATCATTCAGCGCTTCTTTGTATTGCAATAAATTTACCAATTTTTAAAAAGGGGTAAGTGGACCTCAAAGCAAAAGGCCCCCAAAACATACCAGTCACCACGTACCCTCTTTGTAGGATTTAAGTGTTCAGGTTTTGTTTTAGTTTTTTTCACTCACTTGGATATTTTGCTTACCTCCCTTCCTCTGTTGTTTCATTGCCATCTTTTGGAACATCAATCTTGTCAGACACAATCTTAAGGGCACACTCCACATGGGAAATAATTTTCTGCACCGCCTCTAGGTCCTCTGCCGAGGGATACACTTCAGCATGTTTGGCCATAACCATACGGTCAAGCGGCCCTGAGTGCTTCCGAGGGGCGATGGGTTCCTTGATTAAAAACAAATAAATACGTTTTTAAAGGCAAAACAAGTAGCATTGACACCTAGTGTTTAAAAGCAGAACTGCAGTCTAAAGAGAAAAACACGGAGAGCGTTCTCCTCCCCTCCCCCACAGGTTGCCGGTTAGTGAGAGGACAGTACTTTTATATACAGTCTATAAAAGGACGGAAAACATAGCACCAGCAAACATCATGATGACGAGCGAAGATGACTCACACACAGTGAGTTGCTATGCTTTGCAGTGCTAGCCGTATTTCACGTGCTAATTTACGTTAGCATGAAATAGGGTGTAAACAAAAGCTACATTAATCAACAAATGCCACGAAGGGGCTGTTTTCCCCTAGTTTTACTTAATAAATTAATTTGACAGTAATTTCATAAGTTTATAAGGACAAACACACTATTCACTCGGCCAAAACATCATTACCTCTGCTCTTTTGTCGACATAAAATACCAAACGCTGCTGTTGTTTGGCAACTTGGGGAGTCGCATATGATTGGTTAAGGAACCAGGAAGTAGGAAAGAGCTACAACTAGCACCGAAGTTATTCCATCACGCAACTCTTATTTTAAAAAGGAGAAAAGCTTGACAAGACATTGTTGATGTAGGACAGATTGTGTGTAGGGAAGCTTCCTTTTATCCCTTGCAACACATGAGAACATTTTTAATTATTATTACTAAAAATTCCTTATTATTTAGCCTTTCGTATGAAGATAAAAGTAAGATTTATAATTGTAAAATTTACTTGGCATAATTCCATTATGGGTCGCGGGGTAAGCTGGAGCGCATCCCAGCATTGTTTCAGGTGAGAGGCAGGGTACACCCTGGACAGGTCACCAGACAATCACAGGGCCAACATAGATAGGGACAAACACTCATTCCTAGGGAGAATTTAGAGTCACCAATTAACCTAACATGCATGTCTTTGGACAGTGGGAGGAAGCCGGA
>JBAMHW010000004.1:28963362-28985517 GCA_037177495.1 Rhadinocentrus ornatus
AAATAAATAAAACTAAAGAAAATAAAATTATAGAAAACACACACACAAAAGATCAGTGTGAAAGAAGTGGTGGACTTAATTATTTAAATTACAAAGCCCTTAGAGTTATCTAAAAGATTAAAGATTAAAGAACAACCTCAACATGATGTCTGTCCTCAATATCTTCAATAGCAGCAATGTAGTCGTGGTACTGCCTCAGTTCTTCCTCGTAGCACAGGCAGTCGTACCAGTAACGCAGCTCCTCATATCTGGGATGAAGCAAAAAAAAATATATATATATATATATATATAAGTATTCTGAAAATATTATTTTTAAAACAATTGAAGCAGGTACTATAACTGTAAATAAGTGCTAAACTTACCAGTTAAAGATTATTATAGAATTGATCTCCCCACTGCAAGTTGCAAGTCTCTCTAACAGTACGAGTGAAATAATTAAGTGGCAAAATGACCCATTACCTGATGGATACATAACTTTGCCATGCATGGGTTTCATCTCACTTTAAAACTAAAATTAAAAAAATAATATTTCCGTCATGAATTTAGATTAAATGCACACTGCACAAGTTTAGCTAAGGAAATGAGCCACTGTCCTGCCTTAAATGCAGTCATAATTTGTCAACATGTAGTGATATAATACCTATCAAAGTGATCCGGTAGGAGCCGGTGGCCTTCCTGAATCAGGCTGTCCCAGTACAGCAGCTCCTCATAGGCCTGGTGTTCGTCCCACAATGGCGCTGCAGCGGCCGCCATCCTGTCACGATTGACGGACCTAGGCTAGCCGTCAGTACAGCATGTTATCGAAGTCAGCATTTAACAAGGAGAGACAAATCATACAGAACCGAATAAAGGATGGGTAGAGTTTGCATAAGTGCTGCTAGCAGCGAACGTGCGCAGAAAACTTGCGCAGCACACTGAGGCAGGGTGTTTATATGGAGATTGTGAACTTGTGCATACATGACAGGAGCTTACCACAAACTACGGATAACTGATTTAACAAATCTTGGTCAAACCTATAATAATTCAGTATAAGTAAACTACGGCTTGTACTTGACTAAGGGTAGTTAGCTTACGTAAGCTAACATGACAATGCCACTTGTATAATCACGAGTGTGGATTTTATCACAATACCAATGACAATAAATTGAATCCGTTTGTGCTTCTATGGCTTACCTTTTTTTTAAAAAACAAAAAAACAACAAGAAATGAATAACTGAGATTTCCCCGTCTCTTTCTTTTTAGGTTTTGAGGTTGTTAAACACTACCGCGCACTATGCTGTCTCTTCTTCGTGCTACAAAATACGGGTTGTTTCTTCTTCTTTTTATATTTTCTTGTCGTTGACAGACCGGCTTAAAGGGTCCGCCACCAGCTGGACTGGAGTTTAGATCAGGCGATCTTTTTTTTATTTATTTAAACATTTTTAAGCCCAATTCTGCATTATTGCCACCTTCTGCAAATTGATATCGTTAATTAGAAACCCGTTTGTTCACCAGAAAGCTTTTTGTATGTTTAATTATTACATACTAATTTTGAAATTTTGCACTGTAGAATCAGCAATCATTGTGATTTCTTGTATTGTAAATAACATATTCGTATCTATTTTTTTTTTGTTAATGCCTTTATTTTGTTATTATTTCTGTTTACAGTTTTTCTCATTGGCTCTGGTGCATTTTTCACTTCAGAATGACATTTGCACATCAGTTAGTGCATTTCTCAGAACAATTAGTACAAACTGCAAACCTAGTGGACAACCTGCAAAGGCATATCACTTGTTAAAAATAGATAGTTCCTCAAAAGCAAGTATTTATGTCAATAAAACTGTCAGAGCCATCAAAATAAAAAGGCCTGTCACCAATGAGTACAAACAAGGTATTCAAATGGGTAAGTCATGTTTTCATTATGGCAGTCTAATGTGTGAGTGTTTTTTAATTAGATCTTGGATGCACTACCTGGAAATGCCCCAGACAGTACTACACACTAGATGTACAGCCATTTGAAAACAAAAATAAAGTTGCACTATTGTCACAAGATTTACTAAATACGTAACACAAAATACATTTTCCCTTCATACGCTATTTACCATCTTATAGTAATTTGTTCACAGCATTGTGCAAAAAAACAAACAAAAAAAACCAACAACACTTCAGTCTCTAATATACAACAAACTTAAAGTATCAACCTTTGGGTAGAGTTTTCCACAATTGTAAACAATATATTACTGTAACAGTACACACATATTACTGTATGTAACTGAACATACTAAATCATTTCTGTGCATCAAGATGTTCCACATATTTTCATCAACATCACATCGGATATCATCCCGTGCAATGCAGTGAGAAAAGAGTGCCGAAACCACCCTCTGCAGGACTGTTCAGGCTGTGAACTTCCTGGATGTTTCCAATATGCTTGATTGAATCTTGATTACAAGTTCAAAGCAATGAAATAACTATTAGTTTTGTTTGTTTTTCTGCTGTCATTAATCTAAGCTGGGAAATTCTTTCTCTACATTTAACCCATCCTAGTGGGTTGCCAGGCCAGATTCTGGCAACCGGGGAGCAGTTGGGCAATAGGGGCCTTGCCCCGGGGCCCACAATGGTTTACCTTAGTTGCCAGCACAGGGGCCTGAACCCCAGTTCTCCATACCCAAGCCCACCTCTGTAACCACAAGGCTACCACCATGTGGACTAATGGTGATTGACTATTCTGCAGTATAGTTCATTTTGACTGGTATGACTCCCAGAAAGTCTCAGATCAGCTGAAACACAACAGTTTATTTAAATCCAGATTAAAGACCCACCTGTTCTCTGCTGCATTTCAGTAGTTTTTATTTAGAGTTCAGATCTGCATCTGGTTCTTTTAAGCTGTGATCTTTAAACTTGATTATGTTTTAATATTGCCTATCCCCACACTGGAACTTTAGTTCTTGCATTTTATCAATTTTATTTTAGCTTTTCCTTTCTGTTTTTCTTTAAAATTTTAATGCACTTGTATTGCTTTCTGCACCCTGCTGTAATGTTTTAATTTAAAGCACTTTGAATTGTCTTGGACATGAAATGTGCCATGCAAATAAATTTACCTTGCTTTGCCTTGCCTACAGCAAAGAACTGTATGAAAGCATGTCGAAAAGCATCTGCAATTTGATCAATGCAACGAGAAATGCCACTGTGATGTGCACCAAGGACTAATTGTTGTGGAGTTTGAACTAATAGTTATTAGAATGCTAATTCTAAAGTGTGAAATGCACCAAAACTACTGAGAAAAACTGTAAAAATGAACTTTTATTCTAGCTTTTTTTTTCTAGTGAAATGTTACTGTTTTTCTCTCTTTTTTTTAACGGTAAGGAGTACTGTAACTTTACCGCAATTTTCCTCTGGGATTAAAAAAGTATTATGACTCTGATTTAATCTTAAATCTTAAAGCATTCCTGCTATCTATTATTTTAAAGAGTAGAAGGAATGATTTGTGTTAAGTTCTTGTTAGCTGACTACTTAGAGTATTATTGATACTTGTGTGATTATTGCTCTTTATTGCTCCACAATAGATAGATAAACATGTGATGAGTGAAGGCAATATTGGTCCTAGTTGTTATCAAAGCACTTGGGGCTGTGACTTCCAGACTGGGAGATCGGCTCCAACAGATCCCAGGAACACCATCAGAGGTCAAGTCCAGTAGAGCACAGTCCACTGCTAAGAAAATGTACTGAACCCAGGAGTAATCACCCACATGAGGCAGAGTGCAGAGTTTTCTTGCTGGATTTAGCAAATATTAGATTTGAAATGCTTCAGTGTTGATAAATGGACATCTGATGCAACACAACTGACAAAAATAAAAAGCAGCAGACCACTGACATTTCTTAGAAAACATATCCATCTGAAGACAATGTGAATTTGGTTGGACACAAATTATGCTGAGAAGGATCAGTATTCTGTCGCAGTACACTTGATCTTTATCTTACTGCAGAGCTGCGACTGACACAGGTGACTGGAAACATGCAGGTACTGAGTCAAGCCTAAATCCACACATTATGCTCAGTGTTCTTGATTCAATGCTTAACTTGACTGAATTCCCGTTGTGGATAATCCATCTCAATTTCTAAAAGCACAGTCCAAACTGACTCAGACCTTTGCTGCTGATCACACTCACCTCTCTATGAACAATAAACAGTACTGTTCAAAAAACTTAAGCCATCCTTCATTTTTAAGAAATATCTTTCTTCCAAGGAGCCAGACCTTGGGCTGCTTCTTCACTTGCTCTCAATCGAGTTCTTTTATCTAACTACTTTCAGAGATATCAGGTTTTTGTTTGTTTGTTTCTGAACTCACTTAACTCTGTTATATCTAAACATAAGAAAACTTAGCAAAGAAGCATATTTTGGTGAAAACAGAGAACTCTAAAGAAACTCAAATAAAACAATTGACTCAAGACTGCCTGGATGGTTTCTGCTGGTTTTTACAGGATTACTGCTTATCAACTGTGGAAATGAATGAGCATACAGACTATCATATTTATTAACCATCCACATACCTTCCATTTTATAACAGGACAGAGAAAAATAAATGCAAATTTTCATTGCACTGTTTTATTTACATTGAGTTTAAAAGCTCTTTACACATCCTCAGTAAATTGAGGATAATATTTAGGTATTAACTTACAAAATGTGACATTGTTTCACATGACGAACAAATTTAACACGTAAAATAATGTATAAACTCAAACAACGATAATCTCCATCCTATTTGAATACTAACATTCCTTAATAAAGTACATCCAGCAGAACACATATCATTATTGTAACACTTCGTAGGTTTCTGGGTTTGAGCTCCCTCTGGTTATTCCAATGTAGCTCAGTTCTTCCATCGCTACTGTACAAGAGCAAGTCACCATGGAAGAAGGTTTTTAACTTTAAAGCTGGCAAAAATTTACATTAAAATAAAACCAGATTCTTTTGTAAATTTCCTTTCTGAAATTCATTAAGTATTTCAGAGCAAAAAAGGGCTAGTGCTGCATTTACATACTTCTTTACCCTTTAACAATGCTGACTCATTGTAAGTAAACATTAGTGCTTTGATAATATTTTGTGCAAAATATAGCATTAGTTAGCTTCCATTTGTCAGGTCAGACAATAGTTATTAGTAAACTTTGACGACGTATGAAAAAAAACAACAAATGTTAATAAATCCATGAAGCAGATCTAAAATTATAGAACTGAATAATGATAAGCTTTAAAAGCTGGAAAGCGCCACCATTACAGCCTCAAAGTCCCCCCCCCCCCAAGTCTCTCTTTCTAAAGGTCTTTGCATTCAGCTACCTGATTACAAAGTATGTCCACAAAGTCCGTCAGTCTCTCTGCTCAGACTTGGTTGACTGCATTTACGTCAAAGCTGGGAATAGAGCTTTGCTCCCAGCGGCCTATCATGGTGCTCCTCAGTCCTGCCTGGCACTTAGCGATGAGGTAGATTTTGCGGAGCACGCTGCGACGCAGCAGGATGTAGACCCAGGGATCAAGGATCTGGTTCCATGCAGCCAGCTTTACTCCCAACACTATCAGGTCATTGTAACTGCACAGATCGTCCCCAATACTTCCTGTGTAGGAGCGGACCACTGACATCAAGCCAAAGATCTGTAGGAAAGAAATATTTACTTTATTATTTATTGTAAAAAAGATTAAAGTCTCTCACACCTGGAAGCTGAAATTACAACAAAAACATTAAAAACAGCGTTGTACCAGCATCACCTAATTACAAATGTTTTTAAAGTCATTGTGGTTTGTGACAGATTTAACTGTTTTAACTGTGTTAAAAGAAAAGCTGAGTGAACTGTGCTGCACTACAATGAACTTAAAGCTCATTTTTAAAGCTGTACTATTAAACTATGTAATAAATATAATGTAATAAACTGCTATAACACGATAAAACAGGATCTCTAGCAAAGCATTATAACGTCATCTTAGCTAATTAAGCCTGGTTAATGGCTTTGCTGTGCAAATAAAAAACCTACTAGTGGTAGTAGAACTTGTGTTTTTACTAAAACATTGAGGTCACTTTGTCATCATTCCAAAGTAAGGACTGAACGTGTCTCTGTTGTTCAGTCCTTGAATGTTGTCAACTACTTTATTAGAGTTGCAGTTTTAGGAGCATGAGTACAATATCTTCCAGTGCACTGCTGCTATGTGACCTTGGCAGCTTATAGCATGACATAATCCTCTCATATATACATTAGCAAATTAAAATAGCCTCTTATTCAAAAACAGACTCCCTGATTTTGCTGTTTTCCAAAGATTTAATAAAGATGCAGAATGCAATCATGCCCGCTATACAGTTTCCTGTAACTTCATAGACTTCTTCGCCCCTGCAGGGTTCACAAGTCAATGTGGAATCAAACTGTTTTGGGGGTATTAAAAGCATATTTAAATTATTGTTTGTATGTTCAGATGAGTCTCATGATTGTTAGAAAAGTGAAATGTTATATGAGAAAACATGAATTTATGAAAGAATATCTACGTTTTTATGCTTTTTACAGTCATGTCCTATTTAGGGAGGAAAATCTAAGATTAGCAGTGTGCGAACTAACTGGTTCTGCTGAATGAGATATGCAATCATTCCCGGCTCCCAAATGGATTTCATTTACACATATAGGACTTTGTTTTGTGTCCTAAATCTGTTGCTAATTTCAGACTTTTTCCGGTGGCACCGCTCACTAGACCCCTGGTCAGGTTAATGTGGGATGAAGTGAAGCTCTATGCACCAGCAAGACGTTTTTCACTTTAAACTGAGCACAGTCTGCTGAACTGACACAGTTTAAACTAATTTCTATCTGCACCTATAGCAGATCCTGACTAACAGCTGAGGTGCACGAGTAATAATACACATTTTCTTGTTTTAAAACACGACCTAACCTTGCTCTCCTTTTGTTGCCGGTACTTACCAACAGAGGGCTCCAGCAGATGCATGAGGTGACCATGATACCGACCAGCTGCACCACCATCTCTATGTCATTCGACTTGGTTGAGTGATGGGAGCCGGGCTGCCTCCGGAGCCGGGCCAGCACTAGAGTCAGTCCACTGATGGTGTTAAACACTAACGCCAGAGCTAACGAGATCAAACCAAGTCCAGAGAACAGCACTACAAAAGCCACATCTACCTCCTTAGTGCTATTGAGAACATTGATGAAACACCACGTCCGCGGTTTCTGATAGGTGTACGAGCCAAGCTGAAAGGACGGCAGCAATGCCACACACAGAGCTACCAACCAGATGACAACCAGACAGACTTTTGCTCGTCTTTTGGTGACCAAGGACGAGTGCAGCAGCGGTCTGGTTACACCCAGGCATCGCTCTGCAGCCATGGCACAGCCCATGAAGAGGGGGCAAAGACCGAAGAACACCATGCTGCCACCCAGGAACCAGCACATGCCATGAGGAGTATTGACTTCTTCTGTGTTCGCACCTTCTGAAGGGTGGAGTCGGATGACCAGGGCACCGATAATCACATGGCCAATGAAGTCTGTAATCACCAGGGAAGTGGCAAATAGGAGGAATGTAGCTTTGGAGCGCCGCCGCTGCAGGGAATAGGCATTAACTAAGAAAAACAGAGCCACGATATTGGAGATGATGCCCAGGGTCATGGTCAAGATGATGGCCAACCTGTTTCCACTGATCAGATGAGATGGTAACCTGGAGGCTGAGCAGTTGAACTGGCTCAAAGATAACATTTCTGAGCTGCAAACTTCCGGGGGTCCTTCGCTAAGAGAGGCTGCAAGACACAGAAAAGAAACGTGGTTTGAAAAGTGCAAGTAAGATTTAGAGCTAAATTCAATTTTAATTTTCTACACTAAAAGAACATTTGTAAATGCTACACATAAATGTGTGTGTGTGTGAATGTGACAAGTAGTGTAAATCGCTTTGAGTGGTCAACCTGACTGGAAAAGACCTATATAAGTACAAGTTCATTTACCATTTTACCAATTAAATAAAGGTTGATGGGAAAAGACAGAACAATTGTTGGGGAAAGAGGATCTCAACCCAACCACGGGACACATTTTTATCATTTATCAAAGCAGCAGGTTTCACTGAGAGAATGACAAGGAGCACTGAAGCTGCTTATGGCTCAGTGCGTTCATTAATAATCCTTAATGTGATTTTCTCTTAAGGTTTTGATTGTTTATTTCTTTTGGAAACCATGTCTGGAGGTTTTTCCTGTAACAAAATTAGCAAAAGTATTTAGCAGTTTATCTCTAAATAGGTATACTTTCTTGCCAGCTATAGAAATGATATAATACGAGAACAAATTAGTTTTAAGTATTTGGCTTATAGTTTAACATAAAGAATATTAACCTTCTGAATCTAAAAACCTTGGTTTCCGGCTCTAATTACGAAGATTTAAGTCTAAAGATCATGAAGCTCAGTGTGATGCAGAACCAGATTTTATACCGCAGAGCCATTAACAGTTTCTTAATGACAAAGAATCTGGACATTTCTTTTTCTTTTTCAGGATACTCCAAAGACAATCTAAATATCAAATTATTAACACAGAGAATATAAATATATATGTATGTATATGTATTCTTTTCAAGCAGAAAACGTAATGATATAAGTGAATTATTTGACAATGAGAAAAAAAAACTCACTACTCGACGGGTCGCTTATCCTCAGATAAATATACATTCAGAGCTGCGCGTCTTTGAAACAATTTATTCAGTCGACAAATAGAAAATGAAAAAGTAAAAAAGTCTTTTCATAAAATCCAAAAGTCATGTTTCCCTCTAATAAAATCCACCGCTGCAGGGGAAAACGAAGGAGCTGATAAGGAACATTTTCCAGTGCAGAGTGCGCCTGCTTGTTCCAGCATGGTGACTTGAAGATGAAGGATCCCACTGTCTCGTGTTTTTATAGCGCGTGCGGTCAACCTGTGTGGGCGTCTCTGCTGGGGCGCGCCCCCAGACTTAAGTTCACGTCTGGCCGCTCTGCTGCAGTTTGTTTACATTTACTTCACGAACACTCAGCACAGTTCACTTCATATGCCTCACCCACTTTTCCTTAAACAGGTGAGGCCTGTTTAATCTTATCTCAGCAGAGTTTGCGCACATAGTTTGTCAGATTTAGCCTCCTGCAGTAACTTACCTAATGTTTCTGAAACGTTGGTTAATAAACGTGTTTGCTGAGATCAGCTTGTGGTGAAGATGTTCAGCTCCTGGATCAATCTTGAGCAGATTCACTTTCAACGCTGCGATTTTTTTTATTTTTTTATTTTTGCTATCTGATGCGCATCTCTGCGCTCAAAATAACCTCTGTAGTATCAGTTGTCCAGAAGGATCCAGCACTTTATGGATGAGCTGTGTGGCTTCAGAGAGGTCTAAAATTTCAGTTATCTGGATAAATGACCTGTACAAGGCAGGGAAAACTTTTAATGTTTCCAGAATTAGAGAAGAAGAAAGAAGATACCCGTTTTGCTGTTTTTGGTCACTATAACAGTGGGTTTTGGGGCTGCTTGAATAAAAGGAGAAGGAGTATCCCAGTTTGATTGACACAGAGAAGGCATTTCTGCCCCTTTTATGCAAACTGGGGACAGATGGTCATGTTTGCTTAAATTTTACAAGAGCCTGGCCAGCTAATGGCATACTTGCATGACCTGTGGTTTGGAAACATAACTGAAACAATATTAAAATTGGCTGTTGGTATACTGGCACAAGAGTAAAGTATGTAGTATAGTATAGTATAGTATATAGTTTTTAAATACGAAAAAAAACAAAAACATAACAGGTCAATAACGCGTCTTTAGATATAAGAAGTCAATAAACATTAAACAGCAAAAATTATCATGTACTTTATGAAGGTTAAAAAATACAAATTTCTTCTTATAGGACCCATATGCTGGGTTATTAATTTCCCACTTGAAGTATGTGTGCACATGTGTAGTGACATCACCAGTAATTGTGGGTGGCACTTTGGGTGTGTTGAGGTTATTAATGAGAGTGTTGGTTTGGGGCCTGGAGCATGGAGACAGGGTGAGCTTGAGGTGAAACTTTCTGTTAATCGTCTACGTCTATATTTATGTATTTTTCAGTGTCATAGTTATTATCGCTAATGTAATTGCCTATAATATCTCATTTGACGATATTGTTGATATGACATAATAAAACATTGTGACAAGTGCATGGTTTTAGCGTGACGTGTTTTAGATAAATCCTCAAGTGTTAGCCTGTCGGGGTGTTTTGGTTAAAGTTAAAGGATGCGCCACAATATTTCTTTTCTCTGATCAACTTTTGACAAAACAAGCACTTCAGAGTCATGCAAGGCTGTGCTGGGAATATCAGCACTGCAGAGAACAGCAGGACAACAGTGCCAAAGTCTTTCCAGTTCATGCTGAGGGGCAGCGGTGGAGTCATTTTGAGGCCAAAGGCAAGCCCAGACATGGAGCCCTCTACTTCCCTTGTTTTTCACAAATTTTCAGTCTTTATTTTTCAAAAGGCTTAAGACTTTAATTTTTAGCTTTTTTTAAAGCCAAATGACTGAACTTTGGCTGTGGCATCCATCTTGCATCCTGTCTCTTCTCTGAGCACTCCCCAGCAAGAGAAAGTCAGTCCCATGTTGACTTTTGTCTTATTTCTGGTTCGATATCCAGTTGCTGTCGTGTGGCCAAAAGCCCAAGACCTAATCTTTGCAAAATGGTAAGGTCTTTATCTGCTGAGGTGGACACAAATATGTTAACAATTTATAACAAATTACCACAAAACAACCACTAAGTGAAAAACCAGAATATCATCAGTTTAATTAGGGTTTGTCCTTTGTGTATGTGTTTTATTTTCTAAATTCGATTGACTTTATGTATCTTAGCGGGACATCTAAAAAAGGCTTTTTTCAGTTTGTGTTGATCCTGGAATGAAAATTGATGTCTGTCTGCCTTCCTTTCCAAGCACCCGTTTAACAATCATGTGTTTGGCTGCCATTTGTGTTTTTCCTCCGGCTTCAAATGAAGACCCCAAGGTTTTTTTCCCCCAAAATAATTGCTCTTACAAATGGGGCCATTTGGCCACTGGTTTATCCAATACTATATCTGAGATTCGAGGGTTCTTACACTACAGAATGAAAGAACCCAATATCCTTTTACCAAATTTTTAGTTTTTCAGATTTAAAATAGTAATAGTATAGTGAAGAGTAAGATTTCTGTTTTAATGTATTATTGAAGGAAACAAAAGCAGAAGTTTGAGGGGACTATGTTCACACAGCTATTCCATCTTGGATTGTGGACAAGCAGCACATGTCTGAATGTTATGGATCATTTCTTATCATTCAGTCATAAAAACAGACGAGTTTGGCGCTTACTGATATTATTACGCATTACAAGGAACTTCATTCCCACATGACACTACAGTGTCATTGAGGCAATGTGTCATCATGTTAGGATATCCAGTTAAGGTAAGCATGCTGTGTGCATTCCTCACTGACATTTTATGGCTATTATGAGAGAAAGCTGCACACTATCTGACTGGGCGCCTTTAAAACTGCTGGCCAGAAAATATTCACATTGAATATTCAGCTGAGAGAAGAGAAGCAAACAAGCTGCCAAAGACAGAAACAAGGTCAACTTCTTTGCGTTGATGAAAAACACACTCCTAATAGAGCAAATTACTTTAAACACTGCTGTTTGACTGGCAATCAGAACTTTTAAAATCAGTTTATTTTGCTTGATTGTTTCAGGAGAAACAATCATATTATGGTGAAATCCACAAATAATTAGAAATGTAATTTTTCTGGAAAATAAAAAATCTACAGATTATTGTGATGAAATGTGGAAGGAAAGATTTCCTGTATCTCTCCGAATCTGTCATGCTTCCAACAGGAATATCATTAAAAAGGATCACTGTACCCCCTAAGTGAAGTTTATTTTTTATATTTGCAATATGATGCTAATTTTAAGCTCAAAGTCAAGATCACCATAATGATAAAGTAGGCCAGAGAACCTGTGTGAAAAGGTTATAGTAACAGAATGAACTGCATGACATGACAACTGTTGTACAAGGAAATTAAGGAAAACTTCATGAAGACTATGAACAGTGGTTCGCTAATAGTTACAATAGTTTAAAACGAATAAAAGTATTTTAAAGTAAATTCAGAAGCACACAAGAAGCCAATTCCGACATTTTAAAACTGGAGTGATATAAGTTTTCCTTATGGCCTTCGTCAGCAGACGGGCAGAGAAGTTTTTTTTTTTAAATAGTTTTTTTTTAAGAAGACCAGAAAAAAGAACATTAGCCTTACAGTTTAATGCTGCTTCTCCATGTTTAGTCTGGACTCTGGTCTTAACTAGCTGACCAGAGTCCTTGGACCTGAGACCCCTACTAATTTATCACAGATGTATTTTGGGCCTAAACTGTTATGTGAAGTGTAGATTACCATTTGTGTTTTAAAATCTGTTCTGACTGGCTGGAAGCCAGTGTAAAAAGTTTATAACTGGTGTGGTGTGATCATATCTCTTAGTTGTTTAATGTTCTCATTGGAAAGTCCAGTTAAAAGACCATTACAGTAACCCAGTCTACTGGAAATTAAGGCATTGGTTTTTCCGGATCTTTTTGAGAAACAAAACTGTTAATTCTGTTGATGTCTTTGATTTTGGCAAAATGCTGCCTTTGATATTTACAGAACTTGACAAATCTCACAAGTGCTCCCTTTATAATGGCTCCAAAAGTATTCAAATCGACCATGTGGTTGCAGAGACACACTCTTTTCATTATGGGTATGCAATCTTTGAGCAGTGGCCCTAAAAAATTATGCTCATGGCTCAAAGGATTAACTTTAGATATCAGCTGCTATAAAAAGAGACTGATAAAGTAGAAAAGAGTGGAAATGTTAAAGGGTATATAAGGATATTTATTTTTCAAATTTGTCAAAATGTGGTAATACACAGAAGTCATTTAAAGCGGTGTATGATGTAAAATCCTAGGAACGGTGCTTTGTTTTCCTTCAACCTGTTTAATTCAGCTTACAGCTTACAGAATCGTACAGCTTCTATAAAAGAGCTTCTAGGATTTTCCATCAGCCTAACAGCTGAATGTTGTTATGAAAAAGCTTAAAATTTCCTCTTGGCTGTCTTCACAGAAAGTGAAAGGGTGACATTTGTGTGGCTTTTTAAACTAACAAATCTTTTTTATAGTTGCAACAAAGGACTATTTTTTTTTAAAAAACAAAAATTTTAAACTTTCTCCAGTTGTTTTGGCTGGTGTCTTACTTTTGGTATATCTAAGAATAGATAGTTATTTGTTAAGACTGATGATTTAAATGTATGAAAGTCAATCTTTTTTTATGGTATTTGAAGCTGATTGGAGCCATTATAGCTTACAGGAAGACTCAAGATAGCTGAATGATTTGATCCACAACAGCAGCGCCCACTGTCACAACATGTGCGCTGCACGCTCTGCGGTTTGCTGATCTATGTTGTCGTAAAATAGAGGGGCTTGCTCCTGTGCAGTGATTGATGAGCAGTCTTGTCAGTGTGAATAAAAACAGGAATGTGTTAATTAAAGTGGTTCTACAGCATAGTGATATTTAGAAACTGCAGCCTGCTAATCAAGTCAACAGAAATGTTTCAGAAGGAAATAGTCTTGCAACAATCAACCAACTTACACAAGCACACAATGGCACAGTGTCACATCTTGAGGTCGTTGCACAAGTTAAATCTTTTTGGTGAAATCTGGTAAAGTCTCCAATGATATTGTCCAGAAAATATATTGTCATGCTATGTAAATTCCAATTTCAATTCAGTTTTTTCTTTGCATTTTAACTCTTCATTTGGGACCAAAAACACTGAATCATTTCTTACATGTTAACATAAATCAGGCTATCTAAAGATACAGATACAATGTTTTGTAAATATGCTTGTCTTCAGTTACTATGAGTAAAATCATCTCATCATTCTCATTTATGAACATGAAGCTACAATCAGCATGCAGTTAGCACAGCCCTGAAACACAGGTTCAGTGGTGCTCAGCTACTGCACCACACATGCTAGTGTGTTACATCTGAGCCCAACTTAACGTAAATTCATTATCTCCTTTGTGAAAAACATATTGTGCTAACTTTCTTGAAGACTAATGCTGATTTTTTTTCTGACTAACAGATGCAAAACATATCACATTAAACAGAATCAATCAGAAGTCATTCTCAGGATTTACCATCTAAATTAAATAAATTAGTTTAAATGGAGGGACAACTCGTTAAAAGCCATTCTGTCTTTGAAGGTGATGCACCGAATTGAATTGCTTTATGTTTCCCAGAAATCTGCGAAAGAATCAGGCACTCATGTACGATTAAAGATGCAAAGCAGCTTAAATAATTTTATAGACACACCATGCTGAAATGAATATATTGTCACAATTGAACAATTGTTACTGTTATTTAATGAGATTTATTTTCTAAAAATTGAGATCTAATTATAAATCTTCTTTATCATAATATATTATAATATATATATTAAGTGTGTGGGTGTTTTCTTTTTCCTTAATAAAAAAATTATAATTTCTCAGTGGCTTGATTAATCAGCTCAATTGTAACGTGCAAACACAGAATGATTATCAAGAGAAGCGGAGAGGACAGAGAACATCACAACCTAATGAGGATGATGTGAATCTAGCCCTGAGCAGTGAGGCTATTACTTCAGCCAAAGAGCAGATTTGGAGAAGGAACAATCCGTTCACACTGCCTTATAATAAATGCTGCTTGGTTGCACAAATTTTGTCCTCCTTTGCCAAATAGAAGTTCATGCTCCAGTGCATTGGAGCTTTCATTTGTCATAACTAATGCATGAAAAAATAGGCCTTTGTGACTGGACTGACAAAAATAAATAAATAAATCCACCCACACCAATATACCTAGGGGTTGTGGACACTGCACATTTGTCGATTTTTTCTCTCTTAATTCAACTGTCATCCTAACCAATGATTTCTAATTGATGGAAATCTTCTCTGCGTTAAGGCTAGGAGCCTAGCTGTCTGAAAAAGGACTATGAAGTAGTCACTGAGAGACCAGGGGTTGAGTGAAGACAAGGTTTATTGACTGAAGGTGTTGGGAGCTGGAGGGAAGATCCCGGAATACAGAAATCTCTGGGTGGAAAGAAGCAGATACTGATTAGTAGACGTGCCAGTGAGACATAATTCCAAATAGCAGAAGAACTATGCAGGAGGTTGCTGGAAACATGAAGAAGCAGATTAATCAGTTCCACAGAAATGCATTCAGAAAAAGTGCAGATCAGACCAAATAACCACAACAAGAAATGAGACAATCTGGCAAGGTCTGGTTGCTCCTGTAGTTCTAAAGAAAAGAAAGCCTTGACGAGGGGAGATGGAGAACAGCTGTGGAAGCAGTTCTCCACCAGACTCCACCTATAGGGAGGGCTTCCTGAAACCTGCTCTGCCCCACCTAAGGCTCGGGAACCCCAAAACAAGCACCACAGCAAGCATCTCTGTGACACACTGGCATCAAATATGTCTAAACCAAATTAGTTGTTGGATTAATTTGGGTGTCAAGCCACTTTTTAGGCAGAGGACATATTTATTAGTGTCACTCTTTGCCTCCAAACTTGCTGTATTACAATCCTGGCTATTTTATTAGCAACTACATTAAGGGTTAATTTGAATGATGATGCCATCCATCTCTTTACTCCAACTCCATCAGCAGTTTTATTTCTGTTTAGTCATCAGTGCAGGATCTGCAGCTGGAAACCAGAGATCCCATCTATGAGCTTTCAATGTAAGTCAAAACGTATGTACTAAACTCTTGGAGTAAATATTAGATCATTTTTCTTGCATTTAGTAATAATCTGTCCAGTGGGCTTAGCCAGATTGGGAAGATTAATGCTCTTTTCCTGCATTTGTCTTCGGTCTGAGCGATTGCTCAGGAGTGAGTGTGTTACGCTGTGTGACAGATTTAGTGCAGGCTGTACACAGCTGTGTGACGCTACAGGAGACAGCGCTGGCCAGACGACGATAACTTACTTTCTCCCAACCTTGAAAATGCTTTCAGGACACTGAACTTACTTAGCATAGTTCCTCATGAGGTACATGTTGTACCTGAGGACACAGCGAAAGTAACATTGCCAGCTCACATACATTCAGATGATTATAATGTTGTGTTTACATCCATCTGACCTCCTCTGTTTTTTTCTATTCTTTTTCTGAAAGGTAATTAGTCAAAGTAGCTTGATGACTAATAAAGGTCACACTGTTAATAAAAAATACTTAAGTCAGTTTTAGTTTCAGTTTTGAGCCTGGACCTGTTTAATTATAGGAAGGATGTTTGTTTTAACTTTATATTTTTATTCGGTTGTCAGAAACAGTCAAATAAATAAAGACTCTGTCTTTCTGTATGAACATCAACACCCCGTTCCCAATTTCTTTTTACTCTTAATTATCACAAGTTACTCGCAAGGAGTGAACATGATGCTTTTCACTGGTTTAATCACATCTGCTTTGCTGTCGAAGTTTATCTGAAGGACCAGATAGTTTGAGATGTTGGGGAACTAAATTGACAAAAATTTCTCCAAAATGAGGCTTAAATCTTTGTGGGATAACATATAAGATTCTATGCCATCACATAGCGCAATTTTAATGTATCTAGTACATGATCTTGAATCTGAGCTGTGAAAATACTTTTAAAAGTCTTGCACAACATTACCCATTTTTGTTTGTTTGCTCCTCAATTCATCAAAAGTACTTGGGCCTAAAAAAGTCACATGATCATCTTTTAGCCCCATACAAGATGTGAGATCAAAATCATCTGGAGTGCAAATACAGGACATTACCACGAAAATCTGAATTAGACTGATGATTTGCACATTAAATTCCTATGAGTTTAAAAGCCCTAATGGCTTAATTTATTATAATAGTCAGTCATACAACTTCCTCACTAAAGCCAGTGCCAGAAGGGTCTATTTGTTTTTCTGTTTCAGTCTCTTGGAAACGGAGGATGAAAGAGTAACTGGGAGCTGGGATGAGATACCAGAACAGTCACTGTGGTGCCCTTTGCTGAACTTGTTGAGGCATCCAGGAGGATAAAAGGCTTATTTTTGAGCCGTTGTTTTAACAGCATCTTCACAGCCGGGGTTTAAACTTACGAGATAACGTCACACTTTCAATGTAAAGTAAATTAAACAAATATACATTTCTTGTGATATGAGGAGTACAGTGATCTGTTTCCAGAAACTGTATTTTATTTTTATTTTTTTGCAATAAACTCTGTAAAATGAAAATATGCTGCATAAACATCAATAAAGATCCATTAGATCTCTAGATCATTAGATCTTAATCGCTGAACTTTTGATACCACAGACTAAAACCAAAATAATCTGTAAATCATTACCATTGTTAATTTTTTTTTTACTTTGTTGGCTGTTGTTAAAATTATATTGTTTGATTTGACTGATCCTCTGATGACAAGCTTTTAAACGACTTCTCCACATTGTTTAGTTTCATGTATCGTAAACTACTATTTAAAATATTCGGAGCAGTCCGTCATTTTATATGCCATAAGTTAATCTGCATACATGTTGCAGATCATTACATACACAAATGGGGAACACATTGGGGGGCAATGTGAGGTTCAGTATCTTGAATTTAAACCGTGGAAGCTGAATTTGGACCAGCAACTTTCCAGTTACAGGACATTTAATTTATATTCTGCGCAGCAACCAGCCCATTTTATTATATTTTGCTTCCAAGAGGCTGGATTTTCTAGTAATCTTTTAACGTGGTATTAAGCAGTCGTATTGTGAAGGTCTTACAAGAACACTTAAAAGTGACTTGTAAATCATTCAAGCATTAACACAGCTAACTAACTAACCGAAGGGATGAAGCAGTGTTGTGTTTTTATATAACCTATCAGTTATATGAATTTTTCAGAGAATACATGTTAAATTGTATCGGCACTCTGTTACTTGCAGCCTGTCAAAAAGAGACTTCATTGTTCCCATTTCCACAAAACAATAAAAAAAAAGAAAAATGGAAAAGTAAAATAAATAAACAAGATGATTCCAAAATAGCTATAGATGAAAACTGGTTATAGCCTATCTCATGGTGCAATGAGTATAGTGTGTCCTTAATGTAAAGGTGCAGCCTTTAACAAATTCAAAGGTCAATGACACAAAACGTTCACTAAAAACTGTTTCTATTGGTAACAAATCACTTTATTAAAATAAGTGTTAAGGTTTATTCTCTAAGAATGAGCCATTTATTTCTTGCTTTGGGTTTGTGCCACCATTTTTACTGTGGTGTCAGTGAATTAAAAAACAACTTTGTGTGAAGTGAAAACCCTTTGAGCTACAATCATGATGATAATTTTTTTTCAGCTTCCAGCTATAGGGAGTTGTAGTTCTTAGATAATGGCATTTTGCATCTAATTTAAAGCTGTAAACATTAAAATGACAACATAACAGGTTTAATAAATTAATAATTCAATAAAATGACAAATGTATTGAAATGAAATTAAAGTACAAACATTATTCACAGGAAGTAATAGCATATAGCGTTAAAACTGGACATTACACCATTTCAGTATTTGCTTGTGCACAAGTAATTAAATGATGCACCGCTGGGGGTTTAATACAATGCACTGACTCCAGTTTGATTGAATAAATTAAAGTAAAGCAGAATTTAATGAGGGATGTGGTCTGTAAAGTTAATTATAATAAAATATTGATTGTGTATTTATAGTAATATAGTAACTATAAATAAAAAACAAGAAAGGAAAACTTCCAGAAAATTCCTGAAAAATGCATGAATAAAACATAGATGAAGCCTTTTACTCCTAAAGCTCATTTACACTCCCTTACGTATGTAAATAACAACGTCCGTTTCAAACGTTGTCACACGTCTCTGTCCTCATACGTCCATGTGTGTTTTGCATTGCCATGGTTGGCACAAGTGGGCAGTGTTCAGAGTTCAGAGTTCACTCCCGCGACCCAAAGTCAGTTTCAGACACCATGGCTGCGTTCGAATGTGCATCCTACATAGTGCCCTATATAGGGGTCACGCCATTTTGTAGGGGAATCCGAATGTCCAGAGAGAAAATACTAGTGCACTCAAAATTACCTACAATGCATCTTTAAAAGTAGTGAGATTTGATGGTCCCCCTCTCTTTTGCCACGCCTCGCCACAAATTGATAATAGAAGAATAAAATGATCTTTTCTATCACGTAAATGAAACAATCTAAGAGTCCGTGGGTTTCGTTCAAAATGATCTGATGACGTCATCACAATAAATAATTAGAGAAAAAAACTTTCATAGTGTACCACAGTTAATTCACTGAAATTATGTTAAATATATTAAAAACATTTTTTTCCTGCATTTTCTGCCCTTTTGTTGTTGGACAAAGCCAGATAAGTCCTGCAGACAGAGAGAGTCTTCAGTGACTTGGAAACCGACTTACTCAGAATTTCGTTTGAATATGTAGGCTTACTACGAATATATGTGCACTATTTTTTGTAAGAAATAATACAAACCATTTGTGAGTGCAGCCTGTCTATAGTTACAGCATGACGTAAAACAACATCCTCACACACTAAACCCAAACCACATGTTTGGGAAAGGGTGCCGCAAACAACAGCCAGACTCCATTATTTCAACACAAATAATATGGAGAAAAAAAGTTATTTCAGCTCAACTGATTCTGTGCTGTTTCTCATTAGTAGGAATACACTTTCACATCAAAGAAAAAAGAAGTAATTAAAATTCTCTTTTTTTAACGCAAGTTTTTTTTAAATAAACAGCCACCTCAGCCACCTACTGTGTTGACTGCAGAAATGTTTGCTTCCTAGTTTGCTGAAAAGGTTGCCACCATCAGTAGCTAAGTCTCTGAGCCTGACCAACTCAGCCCACCATAACCAGCTACTGGTGCCTCACTCTGCTCTTTCCACATTCTAATTGAGGACAACTTCTCTAAACTTCGAGTCAACTCAAAACTCACAACCTGCCCTCTTAATCCTGTTCCTACGACATCCTGCAGAGCATTCTACCTACAATTAAATCTGCATATTATCAATTCCTTTCTTGCATTGGGTGTCTGTCCCTCTGCTTCCAAGCAAGCTCGGCTGACCCCGCTGCTGAAGAAACCCACATTTAACCAAGCCCAGGTTGAAAACTACTAGCCGGTCTCACTGCTTCCATTCATGTCTAAACTACTAGAGCGCGCTGTTTTTAGTCAGGTCTCATAGTTCCTCCAAGACAACCACATGTTTGATCCATATCAGTCTGGCTATAGGCAAGGCCCCTCTACTGAAACTGCTCTCCTGTCAGTTACTGATCCCCTATGGCTGCCAGATCCACCAGTAAATCCTCAATCCTTATACTTCTGGATCTGTCTGCTGCCTTTGACACGGTCAACCATCAGATCCTCCTCTCCACACTCTCGGAGCTTGCCATCTCAGGACCTGTCCTTGTGTGGTTCATGTTCTACCTCACAGGAAGATCCTTCAGAGTATCTTGGCGAGGGGGAGTGTCCAAATCGTATGAATTGCAGATTCCAGAAGAGGGGTTCCTCAGGGCTCAGTGCTTGGCCCTCTTCTCTTTCACTAAACACCTCCTTGGTGCAATCATTGGCTCTAATGGCTTCTCCTACCACTGCCATGCAGATGACACTCAGTTTTCCCTTTCCTTCCCACCTGACGACACAATCGTGAATGTGAATATGCCTTGCTGACATCTCTGCATGGATAAAGGATTGCCCCCTTCAGCTAAATCAGTCCAAGACCAAGCTTATTCAGTCCATCCCTCCTTACCACCACAGATAAGCGTGCAGCTTGACTCTATCACGCTTGTGCCCACGTCTTCTACCAGGAATCTTGGTGTCATGGTAGACAACCAGCTGACCCTACCTGACAGAACACACAGCACAGCTCCTGGTCCAGGCTCTGGTCATTTCAAGGATTGACTACTGCAACTCCTTACTGGCAGGCCTGCCTGCTTGCTCAGTTAAACCTCTGCAGATTATCCAGAACGCAGCAGCACGTCTGGTCTTCAACCAGCCCAGAAGAGCTCATGTCACTCCACTGCTAATCACTCTTCACTGGCTTCCAGTTGCAGCACACATTAGATTCAAAGCTCTGCTTCTGGCTTACAAAACAATAACCCAAATGGCTCCTGTCTACCTTAACTTCTTAATCCAGAGCTACATTCCCTCTCCACAGTCATGCTCTGTCAGTGAAAGACGCCCAGTGCTCCCACCACAACGTGGTGTAAAAGCTGTAGCTAGGCTCTTTTCCTCTGTTGTTCCCCGGTGGTGGAACAATCTACCAAACTCTGTCCAATTCACTGAGTCTTTATTCCACTTTTAAGAGCAAACTTAAGACTCACTTGTTTAAGAAGTATTTCCACACTTGGTTTTACTCTTCTAGTCGTTGTAATGAGTTAAAAAGATTTGTCCAGATCTTTGGCTTAACTCAGTACTGAATAGGCTGCATGCACTAACGCCCAAGATGTTATTGTGCGATAAAATTGTGATCTCGTAATTAAATCAAGGATAAATGCACTGCCTCTAGCACTGCACAACAGCACCTGGGTCCAACTGGACTCACAGCATTTTGACTACCATTTAATTATGATGTCCCATCCTATTTGAATTCTTGCTTGTGTTGTCCTTACTCTCACATGTAAGTCACTTTGGAGAAAAGCCTCTGCTAAATGAAGAAAGTAGAAAATCATAAAATGACCAAAGAACGTAGTGGTCATGCAGATCTACTCTCAGATGCAAGCTGCTTTGGAAAAAAACAACATCTGCCAAATGACTGTAAAATAAAATAGAAAAGAATAGAATCCGGACTACAAAACAAATGGAACATATAACAAATTTCTTCTGCCAACACAAGAGATTCCTCACACATAATTTGAGCAGGTGTCAGTGATCAATACAGGTCCTAAATTTCAAAGGTGAAAAACTGAACCATATGAAGATAAACTGATAGCTGAACTGATTCAAGTTTCAAATCAAATCAAGTTTATTTGTATAGCACTATATCACAACAAAGTTGTCTCAGAGGAATTTACAGAAAGAGGTGTAGATAACAAACTGAATCAGTAATAAATAACATGAAAGTTAAGAACACACAAGTAAAAGGACTGTCCCAGCACATCCCCTGTCCTTAGACCCTCCATCGCGGTAAGGAAAAACTC
>JBAMHW010000004.1:28988193-29011365 GCA_037177495.1 Rhadinocentrus ornatus
TTTAATGCTTGGATTACCGCTGACAACAGAGAGCTACACTGTAAACGTGCAACAACAGAATGGACTCACCGGGAAATGACGTCCATTCTCCAATATAGCTATGACACTAAAAAGTAAACAAAATTCTTCCTTAAATGGTTATTAGTGTACGCCTGTATGCCCAAAGTGCATAAGTTGTGGCAGTATGTTAAAAAAAATATATTTTTAAAGTTTATTCTTTAATCTTGATTACGTTTAGAAAAAAAAAAATACTGTGTTTTAATGTATTTTTCCACTTCATCATTTTCTGTTGAAGCAAAAACTCCACAGAGACCATAAGAAGAACACAGAGAAACTAATAAAAGAGGAAAATGTACAATCTGTTATGAAACACTTGAGTCAAGCACAGAAAAAGGCGGATGGATATGTTACTCTGCGCTAGAAGTCATCGATGTAAACACAACCTGATTAAAAATGGACAATGAGCTTTTAGGCATTTTTGGAGCTTCACAATAGTTTTGGGTCCATACTTGGAGTTTAAGCTGCCCTGCTCAGCAACACAGCAGCGTTTAAAATTCATGCGTTTAAATGACAACATAAAGAGTCACTCTATATTATACACAATCTCCTAAGAATATTTTCCCATTCTGTTCAGCAACAAGTGAAAGATTTACTAAATTTACCAAATTTTTACTATTATAATTTGCAATGTGTGTATTTTTGGTGTCTTGGGTGCTTGAAATGTGGGATTACTGTGACTCTGTGCTCAATTTAAACTTTGTTATATTTAAACTTAGCATTTTAAAACACCAAAATATAAAAAGTGATTTATTTCCCAAATTAAACTAGCCCATATTAAATGTAAGGCAGTGCCTTTACTAAAGAGCCTGCATGTGTTTATGCTACTTGTTTTCCGTCTGGTTATTTATCTACTGAGTCTGGACTTTCTTGACGGGCTGTGTGTCCTCTGCTGACTCTCAGATAAATCATACTGAAGTGTTGACTGGATAAAATGATCAAACCACAAAACTTTTAATAGTCACAGACCCCAGCTCTATGATTGTGATGAGTCAACCATAAGAGTTGACTCCAACAAATATAGATAAATACTGAAACATTCTAACCCCAAAATACAGTACAACAGTGTGACAAAACTGTATTATTGGAAGGCCAAAGGAAATTTGCTCTATATTGGACATTTTATAGGATTTAACCCCAATGCACTTATTTAACAGCACAATTAAGATATGACAAAAACAAGCAGCATAGTCAACACAAGAGAATATGTATCAGACACGAATATAAGCCTGAAAAAACATAATCATGTAAATGAATTTAAAGTGATTTAAAATTGACAGTCATTGTTTTCAGGGTGTGCTGAAAACTAACAAGAAATATGTTAAAATATGCATGCTTGTGCTGCATTCTTATTCTCAGAGCTTGTCCTACTGATTTTGTCCTACTGTTACTGAAGGTGCTTAATACGAAGGCAAGAACCCATTTCTAAGAACGAGATTGAGAGACAATTAAAACTTTTGATGTATTTTTAGGTGGTAGAAAGCAATTCGGGTGATGTTGGTTATGTTATCTTAAAAACAGATCAGTATCCAAGATAATTCCAAGATGAAAAGATGAGAAGTGTGAACAAAGTTTCTGTTGACTGGATCATAGTTTTGTTTCCAGCAGTTGATATAGTTAGAACACTTTCCTAGTTTACCTACCCCATGACCCTGCATTGGAATAAGCTGCCTAACTGATGGATTAAAAGTTCAAAAAGAACAGAGGTCATCTGAGTAAAAAGCCCATTATTTATAGGGTCTGGCTTTAAAAGGTTCTGCAATGACTTCTATTCCTTCTATTAAGCATATTGGATACTAAGAAAACATTTTGTTTCTGTAGAAATTAACACCAAACTATTAAGAGTCTGATCCTTGAGTGCTCCAGTTTGCATCATATAAGACTTAAAGAAACTACTAATGGCTAATGCCATGACATCACATGCTACCTTGTGACGTTTGGAGTTTATGTAAGAGATATTGTGCAAATTGCGCAACACGAAACAAAAACAAATATGAAGGAAAATTGTGATTTCTTAACATAAAAATGTGGCATCAAAAGGAACCCAAACAATAAGTAAGAAGAGACAGTGTCAACAAGACAGAGCAGTTAATGTCAGAAAAGTGTGTTACTATTTTTAGGAATGGAATTGATATATTTTACATGGTTTACACCTGATATTTGCTGTCTCCAACATTACAGAAACCACAGTGGTTTGGAATAGACTGTGTTTGGCTCCACCTGTAATGAGCAGGGCTTAAGGGCCTGACTGTCCTGTCACAGGATCCTTCGAAGTTAAAAATGGTTTATGTAAGGTTATACAGCGTTGAAGGGGGTGGACAGTTAAACCAAACTTTTCATAACGAGTGGTTATTCAGCAACTTTGATGATTTGCTTTGTAATTTCAAGACTTTTAAGTTCATTCCTGAAGTTTTCTATTCTCCTTGCGCCCATTGAGACTATGTGGACATGAGCAGGCCAATTAAACGCATAAAAATAGTTTTAATCACGCATTAATACCTCAGATGTGTACAGCAATTTCTAGCAATTATATATGTCAACACTTCTGAGTCCTCAAGTTTCTAGCAGCATTTGTTTATAAGAAAATTATAAGAGCATTACTGTGGAAAAGCATGTGTCACATTTCCTTAAATAGTTAAAAACAGAAACACGTAAAAAATGTCCTCACTTTTAGGGCAATTTCCACAGAGCCAATGCTGAATGGTGGATGATGTCTGATCAGACCACTTGGAGCTGACCACTCAGAGAAATGTGGGTTTTCCAGGAAGTGGCAAGCAGGTTCCCTTAACTTATGTAACTTATTCTCTATAAAGTTAGAATTGGTTTTAAATTTTTATACATGATTTTTGTTATTAGTTGAGGTATGTTTTTGCATTGTGTGACTACTGTCCAGTCCACTGGCAATGATCAATCAGAATATACTGAACTGAAGGGGCAGTCTTCCTTACTTGTTTTTACAGATAATCTGTAAATATGCAAAAGCAAAGATACTTATTTGTGAGCAAATAACAGTTTCAAGGAGACTGTACACGATCATCTAGAAGAAACTTAACCAAAAACATGTGTAAGCAATATGGTTGCTTGTTATAAAGTCCTGTGGCACCTATTTACAAAATTTTACTTAAATACTTAATGAGTCCAATATGTTTTAAAGTAAGACTATAAATCATACTGTATCTTTGTGTGTGTAGCCTCCATCAAAGAAAGGGAAGCTGGTTGGGGTCTACCCCAAACACTCATTTAAATGCCACAGAATATTTTCTTGCTATTACACAGTAAAAATGTCAACATCAACTCCAGCCAGTCTTGACAAAGAAAAGATATTTTCTAGCCAAAATCATTTCACTGCCACCTTTTTTGAGCTGGATCAAACTTAGTGTTTTAAAAGTGGTTGAGAAATGTAGCTCCAGACTGTCAGGCAGTAACTAATTGTAGGTATCATGTAGCTAGTGGTCTCCTATGAGTGAAATAAAGAAACCAAGGCATTAATTGAGCACATCTGCTCCTGATAAATACAACAACAGTTGTCTGCATCAATACTCCTGACTGAAATTGTTTAATTTCTTTGCAGTTAGCAGTTCTTGGATGACTTTCAACACAAAATAAGAATAGAAGATCTGGGGGGAAAAAAGTCCGAAATGTACTTTTGAGACAATATGTCTGTGTCTTGGCAATCCCTCCCTAAAAGAAAAATGCATTGATTAAATGGTCTGGTTTGGCCTTTATGTAAATAGACTGTGCCAGTGCTCACAGGTGATTTGCCTCTGACCTATCCTGTGGCTCCGCCCTCCTTCTCCAGGATTGGTCGTCTCCTTACTACATAAGACCCTGATCACCTTTATTCTAACCAGCTGTGTCAAATTGGGGCACAGTTCGCTATTGTGGACGAGAACTGAGTGTAAACCGCTGAGGGCTTCATTTTCCTGTTTTGAAGCTTGTTTGTTGTAGAGTTACCGACCTTTTGTCTTTTTGTTTCCATTCTTGTTGATTTCTTACTTTTATTGTGGGCTTTTTGCTTCTGTCACGGGATGATATGTGTTTACTACTTTTGTTTGGAGACTGTTTTATTTAGTAAGTAGTTGCCTTTTTGTTTACTTAACAAAAAAGCGTTATCTTTGTTATTTGTGCACTTATCTGTAAATAAATTGGCTTGTATTGTACTGGACTGGCTCCGATAGTTTGTGTTGCCACCCCTTTTTCCCCTGGACCCCGTAGGGGTTGTAACAGAGGCCAAAACAGATACATGCAAATTCTTTTTAGAAATAACCTGACATTATTGGCCAAAGAGTGTTATTATTGGTATGGAGATGATTACAGTCCTTATTTTCATGCATTGGTAGAATAAGTTCTTGGTCCTGTGTGATGTGTAATGTCCACTTTTAACATCCTGGTTACACAGCATGAAGGTTTTTTCTAACACTCAGTATAATTAAAGTCCTTTTCCTGCATCAGCAGTGGGAATGAGAAACCAGGATATGTCGAAAGGTTGAAAGCCTTGTTCCATGGCAGCTGAACCCAAACCTCTCTGATCAGTAAGCCAAAGTCTTAACCACGTACCTACCACTTCCAGTTCTCAAAACTACCCCAGCTCTGACTGACTGAAAGTCAAATTAGCTTCTTGAGGGGAAAAAAACTAATACCACTTGTGTAAGTTGTACTAGAACATCTTTATCTGTTATTTATTTGCAGTCATTTACCCAATTACAGAAGAAAGTAACACTGAATCACTGAGCCCTGCAGTTTCTCACTGCTCTGATTTGACTTTTATCCAAGAGAGTTTTACTAATCTGTGATGAATGATTAAACTGGAACTTAACATTTAAAAAGATAAAGGCTCCAAGACTGAAATAAAAAACATGTTAAAAAAAAACAACTGGAAAAACAATCAATAGAACACATCAAGCATGTGATTCATTCTTACATTTACTGGATATAGTGAGTAAAACACTTCCACTTGTTTTCTCTGAATTGTTACTTATACTAATGCTACTACATCTTCTTGAAACAGGTTGGCATCACTCACCAGTTTATCTGTTTGGATAGGGAAGTCCCTCAGGTTCTGTCATTTCCCACCATCTTTTGAAGTATTTCCAGTTTAACTTTGGAACTTCTAATCCATGCTTATATAAAAGTACATATGTATGAATGTTTCTGTACACTGTTTCAGCCTCTATGGTGCTCCATGTATGGAGTACCTGCCAACATCTGTCATCCTGTCTGGTGTGGAAGATCCATACAAATTTTTGTACAGGGGTGAGCACGCTGTGAGCATTTCCCTCAGCCCGTTTCTACTTCACATCTTTCAAAGTTTCTCCTAATCTTTTTTTTCTATTTTTCTCCCCTGTTCTAACTTGGCAGGTATTTCCCTACATAAACCAAAACATGTTTTATGTGCAAACCATGACGTTATCAGATATTCTCACACCTATGGCTGCTTTGTTTCTCTTTTAAAATGTACCCTCTGTACTGAGTTTTCTATTTGCTTTTGAACACTCCTGAGACTCCAGTGTTTTATAGTTGTACCCTTTAAGTTAAAAGCAGAGATTCATAGGGCATCAATTGTATAACCGAAACAGAAAAACCAGTGGCTGCACCAGTATAGAAACTTTAAGAACTGTGTAATAAAATAAAGCAGACAATCATCAGGAGCACCTATTAGAAGACAAAATGGGATAAACATGAATAACAGCCAGAATAACAACGGCAACAGCAAAAAAAACTGCAGGAACATACATGTAGATGGTATTAAAACTACAAAACAAAACTTTCCACTTCCAATTTTTTTTTTAAAAATGAGAAAATGCAGGCAGTTACAGGAATGTGGTTGATTCCTGTGATTAATTTTAAGCTGACTTTCTAGGTGCGTCTCCTTCCGTTAGGTGGCCTCCTCCAGCCAATCAATGCCTGGGAGTGGCTTATAAAAGGACTGAGGATCTGCACGTCTGGGCCTTTTCGGCTGGTTGTAGGATTATTTCTTATTATCTTTAGTTTTCCAGATTGGTCTAGTAGGGGAAAGCTGCCATTTTGTTTTCCTTGTGGGTATTTTTCTCTTGTTTATGTTGAAGTTAAGGTAGTTTAGAAGTAGGTTTGTATTCTTTTGTTAATGTGGTAAGTTGTTCTTTTCATTTTTAGGGAGGGGTGTTTTGTTTGTTATGTTGGCCTTGGCTCTCCCTGACACTATTGGCCTTTCTGTATTTAAATGCCACACAAACATTAAATGAATCCCAAACTTAAAACTGTCTCCTCATTGGCATCTCCTAGAGTTGTTACTCCCTTCTTCCCTTGGACCTGCCTTTGGGAAGTAACAAAGGCTTATTTGCTAGACTCCAGCAAAGTTTTAAAAAGTACTTAACAGAACTGCTTCAAAATCCCGAGCTAATTTGGTGGAAAAGACAACTTCATTAGGAACTTTTTTCATGCTTCTTTTTCATCCTCTGCCTGTTTTGAAAGTTATTAAAAAACTTTTTTTTAGGAACATTAGACTTTTGGCGTGTTTTTGTAGCTCCAACATTAACAAAACTCTATATTTTTATCTGGTCTTTACTCTTTAGGGTCTTATGCAACGTATATGGGACCCCAGAGAGTAAAGAAAATACAGCTTCTAACCACAGGCTGTTGGGCAGCTGTAATCCTAAAGGTCTTTCCATGTACAATAAGATATGGGAACAGTTTCATTTACATTAAAGAAAAATGTTTACTTTAACCTTTATTTTACCAGGCAAGACATTAAAAAAAATCTTATTTACAATGTTGGCCTGGCAAATGCACGTGTATGACAAGATCTGAATTACAGCTCAAAACCGAAATTTCTATTCATCATCTATTCATCATTTCTATTTGCGCTCTGCAATAAATGGCAAATCAAGCCCATGTCCTTACTTAATCTGTTGCTTGTAAAACTTGTACACAGTTAAAACATACACATGCAGGCCAGAGGGGAGCTGAAGTTTGTATCCACGCAGACAAACAGGGTCTTAAATATTTTTGTGGAAATAGGAGTGAGAGCAGTCTAATCTGATGGTTATGTCATTCTTTTCCTAGTGTTCAATAATCCCCTGAAATGGTGAAATAATCACTAACACCAGTCTTTTGACAATTCAAAGTCAGAATATTGAAATCTCTCTAAAAAAAAACTTCTGTATCAAATTGTAAAGGACTTTAAATCCACCACACTTGATGACAAGGGACAGGTTTTATTTCAGGTATCATTGCTTTACCGATAGCTAGTGTGGAAGATCCATCCTTGATGTCATACATCAGTCTTGTGTCTCATAACTTTCGCTTGTTAATTTCGTTTTCTTTTTTTTTTACACAAACATGAGTTAAAATTTAAAAAACATTTTGGCAGCAAGTTTTCCACCATAAATCACAATAGAAGTTAGTTGCTTGTAGGAAATAAGTCTCAGATTCTCATTATTGAGACATTCTGTGACCTCAACACAGGAGTTATCGGAGGTCACGTGACCCCTGTAACAGAGTAACACCAGCAGCAGCGGCTCTGTCGTCCGGGAAAGGCTCTGAGCTTGTCTCTGGTGTCCAGTGTCAGTGGAGTCCAAGTGAACACTGCAAAGCTGGCAACCTGAGCTGCAACGTGCACTCTGTGTACTGAAAACATAACCTCCACGCCTGAAAATCGCAGAGCCGGTTCTGCCGTTCTGATGCAGCTATCATCACCAACACTGATGTGAGCTGAAAACCATTTCCTCTGCGAGATAACAGTCATTCACATATGGTGCAGTGTTGCAAAACATGTACAGGACCAGGACCAACTGTTGCCAAACTGAAACATCAAACCACAAAACTAGAAACAAACCAGATAAACAGAAAAATGGAAAAGTGTAGATGCATTGCCATAATTGCAGTCTTGGTGAATTTATCCTTTCTGAGGGATGATTACAAAGCCACAAGTTGCATGATAAAACTCCTCATCCTGCCAAGCCCCTAAACCTACCATAAATCAAACAGGAGATGTTTGAAGAATTCACTTCCAGAAAAAAAATGACTCATCTCCTCAGTTGTTTGCTTGTTTTAGTTATCTTTAAAGAGACTGGCTAAAACAAGAGCATGCAGTTCTTTGTGAGCTGGGTATTAAGAGGCACATTTTCTTAGTCAACACATCACTGTAAAAGTTATCACCAGATTTGGAGCTGGTGCGAGTAGCATAAATTATCTGGTAAATGTACAAATACTCTGCAACAGCCTGTAGTTCAAGTCAGTAAAGCTTGATCAAGAAGAGTGTAGGATGGTCATTATGTAAATAGAGGTTGTGGTATGATCAGTCTAGTTCCTGCAAAGGGTCGTAGCACCTTGGAAGTGCAAGTGATTGGACTTTCAGAGGCTAAAAAAAGAAATATAGTAACAAATAGATGCATGTTTTGGCATGTGTTGTGTGGTTTTAGAAGTCTTGCAAAATGTAAATGCACTGGGAACAGCCTTGCTCAGTTTAAAAAAAAAAATCTGATTGCAAATGATTGACTACAGACTCAAAAACCGGTCACTCATTTTGACTAAACAGACAATATCTTACATTCTCACAATAATTAAACCTTAAAAAGCGGTATAAGCTTCATTCATTTAACATTTATCTTTCTGGAAATCACTGCTCTGTTTTGGTTAATATTTGGTCGTTTTGTCACAAAAAACAGAATCTACAGATTAAACCAAGACTAATGGCAAAAGAGCACAGTTAATTTCTCACTTGATTCATTGACTTCATTTAAATGTATTTGGCCTTGTCAAAGGGTTAAAAGCTAAAGATTATTATCAGCTGATAAACTAAAGTTAAACTTGCTGCTAAATTGTACTGACAAAATTAAGTCAGAGCTACCAAAGATCACAAAAGCCAGCACAATATCTTTCAATAGTTTGTTTCATAAGTATTTACACTTTCTACGTTTTATACGTGTATTAAAACCTAATTATGTGATTTATTAATTTATTTGAATAATTTCTAAATCTAAAATTCTAAATAAATAAAAAATAACGTAAAGACATAAATGAAAATTCATAAAATATACAGCTTTCTTAGATTACCTGGCGAAATGGTGAAAGGTGTGGGTGTCAGGATTAGATATAAAAGGACTTACCGGGATGCTACTCTGATAATCTGGGTTTTTTTTTGTGCTAAATCCAAGATTTCTTGTTCTTGGATTTACAGGTTTGTTTTTTTTTTTAAAAAACACATGTTCTTGCCTGAAGCCCAACAAATTAAAATTTTGAGACGTTACATCCCTCTCACAGTTAAGATCGTTACATATATGAACAAGAAAAAGTTAGTTCTGGTCTGGTCAAGTTCACGAAAAGCTTCATCCACAATGGGGCTGTGATTATTGCAGATGGTGTCCGTGTGTTTATGTGCAACCAAAAAATTTACCTAGTGATTTCATACTTAATGAGAAACTAAAATGCCGTTAATAAAAAAGGCAACACAATTTATTAATAAAACTCTTCATAAATGCATACAGATCCGAACTCTCCAGGGGAATAATAGCACAGTCAAACAAATGCATTTGTAATTTAAATAATCTCTCAACTAACTAAAATAAAGAAAAATGGATGAGGGAAGGAGCCTCAGTTATAACAGAAGAAGAATGGGATTCTATGTGTATATCTCAATAGGGAAGCACAAAATCGTATATATGGAAAGAATTCTGTTTGAAGAATGTATTCCGTTATTTTATCTCTCCGACCTCCATCTCAAAGTGCGCATTATTCAGGGGGCTCAGCTCAATGTTGGAGAAACTGTGATTGCCAAAAAGCTCATCAATATCATATTTTTAGGGTATTTAGGTTTTAAACCTTTAAATCTGAAAGGGATGGATGGATATTTGTAGAATGTGCTCTTGGCAGCAGGGAAGAAAACAATAAAAACAAAAATGGATGAAGCAAAGCGAACCTTTGATTGAAGAATTGAATGAGGCGATAAAAGCTGTATACAGGATGGAAAAAAATAACCTTTTCAGTTAACTTAGAGAAACCTTTTTTTAAAACATTGGGAGAAATGGGACGAATATGCCAGGCAGCATACAGCAGACTCCTTATGAAACAGGAAAAGGTGGAGAATTTTCTTTTTACCTTTTAGTTCTCTTACAATAACTAAACTTGTAATTGTAATTGCATACTTTTTTTTTTTTGATCATACATGAGATTTTGTTTCTTATTTACAAATTTATACCATACTAATTGTAAAGGATAAAAAAAAAGAGAGAAACCCACTAAAAAGAGAGTGAAAAAAAAAGATAAAATTAAAAAGACATATTAACCCCAAACTAGAGGAGATAATGACGCTAAACTGGACTTTCTCAGCCACTTGGAAAGTTGAACTAATTAAATCTCCAGCCGCCAGAAGAATCCTGCACGGGCCAAATTTTTCCAATCCGCATCCAGGCGCAATAATAATTTCAAATTACCAGTTACCCGTAGTTATCTCCCAGTCAAATCTGGACCCTACCCATTAATACATTACCTGCACATAATATAATATTGATCTTTGAAAGTGGTTTATCTTCAGCTGAACTTGCTCTCAACACCCCGCTGTAAAGCTTTTAATGTTTTATGTAAAGCACTTTGAATAACTTTGTACAGGAAATGTGCCATACAGATAAAGTGGCCTTGCTTTAACATACTTAATATAACTAGCATCATATTGCACACAATCATATAATCTCTGATTATGTGCTGCTCACAGCGAACATTATTTTGAAATCTGCAGTCCCTGGTTTAATCCATGTTCTCCGTTCCTAAATCTAGTTCAAATAAAGGTAACTCCGATGCCTGATACTTTGGAATAGCTTACGGTTATTTAAATACCCTAAACACAGTTATCTAACATAATTAAAGAAAAAGAGAAATACTATTCTTATTTGTGATCCGCCCACACCCATAAAATTTCAATACCATAAACACACACACAATAACTTCTATAGATCAAAATGCTTTCAAAACGACTGATGCCCTTGAACACGTCCACTTTACGCTATGCTCAGACTAAGTGGTGATAAATGGTGAGATAAAATGTACATTATTTCCATCAGAGATTGAGTACAAGTAGAAAGTAGCTTGAGAAGAATCAAAGTACAAGTGCCTCTAATTTGTACTCAATCGCTGGGTTTGATTAAATGTCTCCAGAGGGATTACCCGACTGTTTAATCTTCTCTTAAAGGCTCTTTACATTAGAAAATCATCAAAGTAAGAAAAAAAGGTATTTGGTTTAAAACTCCTATTTAGTTTCCTGCAATTGTGTCTTTTGATGAGAAGTCTCATAAAGGTTGTACTAGACAAGAACTGGTACTTACGACCAGTCACAAACCACACTGGATATAAAACCCACAAACTGAGTAATGAAATAAATTATTTCACCTCAAAAATCCGCAGCCTTTAATTTGGGATTTCACCTCAGTAAGTTTCTTTGAAATTGCTGCTTTGTGCCCCTTGCACCTGTCTTTAAATACTCTGGTGTTCATGGCTGTGAGTGATGGTCTGGTTTGATCTCGTCAGACAGGATAACTTACACACAGCCCTGGGTTGGCATGCCACAAGAAGAACGCACATCAGATTAATCCATCAGTAGCTGGAGGCAGACTGCCTGCAGCAGTAAATTACAGAGCGAGACTCCAGGGACGACAGGGATGGAAAGAGGCCAAAGCAAAAATCCTGCTATGGTTCATGGAAACCTTAAATGGATCCTCCTGTCATCCAACCATCTGTGATCTGCACAGCTTGTAATTAATGTCAACTTTGGGGGGTTGTTCAGACACAAATTGAAGAATTATTTTATTGCATTTAAAAGTTTAAATCTAACATAGCTCATCAATAAAGGATGGATGACCTGCTGCTAAAGCGAGATTAACGGGATAATTTCTAAAGACTGAAAACCACAGAAAGGGTGGACATGAAGACATCAGATTTAAAGAGTTTTCCGTTAAAGTCATGCAGTATATTCATCAGCAGGGTGTCACTGTGAAAGTGCAGTGACACACAACACAGGTTGTAAGGATCTCAAAGCTGAACAATAATATAATTACGTCCGTGTGCGTGTAGATTCATAAAAAATGCACATCCCATCTTTCCTTCAATCCCTGGATCACCAGCTTTGCTCTGCAGGGTCTACAATGTCTCAAAATTACAAAAATGTTAGTTACAAAGGATAAAGCAAGATCCTGAATGAAAGAAATGACGTAGCAAAAAGAACATACATTAAAAAATAAATGTATGTACTAGATTAAAATGTGAATTGTGAATATATTTTACAGCATTAAAAAAAACTAACAGTTTATGCATTGACAATGAAAAATGTTTTATCTCTAATTTAATTTCATAATAACAAAAGCTTTGACTGCTGGTAAACTGCAGGTGCAGGTGAAGATTTTAATTAAAATTCATTTGAAATACTTATATTTGAAAATTAAATTGTTTTGGATAAGTTGCAGAAAATAGATGGAAATTACTGAGGGAAAACAAAAGAATAAAAAATTTAATTAAGTCAGTTGACACATTGTTAGTTTATTTTTCTGCTATCTGGAAAAAAAAACATGTCACATAAACAAAAATCATACTTAATAAACAATGTAATTTTATGTTTATAATACAAGAAATGTGTTTAAAAGGGATTCAAAACACCTAGAAAAAAGTGTGATTGACTGAAATAATGCATTTTCAACATGTTCAGGACAGAAACAGACATTTTGGGAAATCACATGATACAAGTGTTAAAAGATGATGATGCAAGCATTGTGCTGCACAGAGATATTTACATCTGATGACAAAAATATGTATATGCGCACACAGTAAAAGACTTCTAAAAGAAATGCAAGACACATATTTCACATAATTTAAATGTCAACCGTGTTGTCAGTTGGAAAAATGGATATAATAAAATCATTTTGTCATTATGAAACAGCACCCGTGAATGATTTGCTCTAAATCTCACTCAAGCACATTAATATCTTCTCATGATAAAGAAATGTAAGAGCAAGAAGGAAAAAAATAAAACAATTTTGTGGATTTTTCCTGAGTGGATTACACTGTGCTTCTTCCATTTTATGGCTCATGTTTGCCCTCCCAAGGACAAGCTGGGAACATCTGTGTTTTTTGTTTTTTTATCTAATCACATAAAGACATCACTTCTTCTTGAACCTTGACATTTAAAAACCTGCTTAGAGAGGATTTAGAGGACTAAACTGCAACAGGATGGACGAGTGCTGGAGACGTCACGGGTGCAGTGGGAGGAGCTGCTTTACCTTTGTAGCCGAGTGCCAGGATGTGTTTCTGCAGGTGTGTGATCCACTGCTCTTGAACAGACAGAGGTCCATGAAAGACTTCTTCACAGAACCTAAACAGCAGGAAAGATAAACCTGAACTGAATCCCATCATCTGAACATCATTTGTTCAAAGTGAGCTTTGTGAGTGGTAACTGGACACAGAAATATGTACTTATGCCTGTTACACGCGTGAAGATTATCGAGCTGTTTTTGTCCCGATTTTGCCCCTTCCCGACCAAGGACTGGTATTGTCTGAAGTATTGAACATGTTCAATATTTATGACCAAAATAACGCAGCCAATCAGAGAGCGAGCTAACCGGGGAACAGGGAAGGATATAAAGTTCATGTTCACGCCGTCTCCAGCCTGTTCTGCAGGACCACCATTACTTCATCACACAAGCCCTCTTCCACGCTGGGTGTTGTGTTTTCCAGTTGTTGCTTTGGTGGTCCTTCTTCTTCTTCATTTTTGTTAGATCACGCGAGATTTCTGGCTCGGAGGACTCGGTTGCAAGACAGCATCAATATATGTGTGTTGCTCTATAAGACCATCGGGGCACACCACACAGTGTTACCAGAACCACTAAATGCCTGATTTTTTATCTTCACATGTGAGGTCTCTAACAGATAAAATTCTTATAAAATAATCTTTGTGTGTACCTAGCCTTAGATAAAAGTTATTAAAGGTTTCTACATTAGTCTTTTAATTATTTCACAGAATTTCTTTAACCTCTTCTTGATGAGGCATCTTCTCTTCTGCCTCTAAAGCAGAGGTCCCCAACCCTTGCCCTTAAGGCCCACTATCCTGCAGGTCTTAGATGTCTCCCTACTGCAACACACCTGATCAAATTAAACTGCTCTCTGACAAGCTCTGCACAAGTCTGCTAATGAGCCATTAATTTGAATCAGGTGTGTTGCAGCAGGGAAACATCTAAGACCTGCAGGATAGTGGGCCTTGAGGACCAGGGTTGGGGACCTGTGATTTAGAGGCAGAAGAGAAGATGCTCTAAATGACATACCCAAAATAAATCAACTATATCTTCACAAGGGATCTGCGTATAATCATGAAGGAGGGTTAGAGAATGGGAAACTAAAGAGATATGATAAAATTTAAATTTGAAATGCAGTTGTTTTTTTGTGGACTGAAACTTTGACAACAAAAAAAAAAAAAAAAAAGATGCTTTATGAGTTTTTTGTCCACTAAGATGAGACATTTTTGTAATCTCTGCTTTCATATGACACCTGTTTGGTTTGGTTTGCTTGAAGTGGAGAAATTTTAAGAAATATATAATATACAGTTTATTTGAGTTCATATTTCTTTCTTAGTTCTGACGGCATAATTGGGGCAACCAAGGATCAATCAAAGTCACGTTGAAGACATTGTCCTACAATAAATGCCTGTGAAAACGATTTTGAGCTTGATTAAACTTCGAGGGAGTAACAACAACCTCATCTTTTGACTGTTGCCTTTTTTCCTGTTCCCTTTGACAATATGTTTTCGCACCCATTATGTATCTAACTTACTGTAACGTGAACATCAGTAGAACATCAGTGACGGCTGATTAGAAATGATGGTCTTTTTTTCATGTATTGGTTCAGTCTGTTAGTAACAACTGAAAAAGTTATGGATGGATTGTGATTCAACGTCAGAAATGGAATAAGGAACAAGTAATTAGATGGGGGGGGGGGTGATCCGGATCACCGCCTGGATACAGGAACTTTTTTAAAGAATTCATTATTGTGGGGAGATAGGGATAATTTTGCTATTTAAGCTTCTAATTAAAAAATAAATGGTAATGGATAAAAACATAATACTCTGAGAGCTTCTAGTTTTTACCATAAATCTGAAAATAAAAAACCCATTTAGCTGGAAAAAATTTAGAAATCTTTCAACATTTGATCCAGTTTAAATGCAACACCCGTCGGTCCACTTTTGTACATCTAATGTTGCCAGAACCAATATAACAGATGTGTTAACAAGACGCAGCAGCAGGCTGAGGCGTCTACGTCTATGATTGACATGACCACCCACAAGCACGTGCTACAAATGCCAGGGTAGTCTGGGATTTGTAGTATCTCAAGTACTGCATGCTTAATGTGCAGGTGGACCAGCTCTTATAAAGATAAATTATCTCAGAGTTTAATATAATTGCATTTGGACCTTGTGTTTGACACTTGTGCACTAGACTGATGTCCACATGTGGAAGGGAGCTGATCCATGTGATCTGTCTCTCTTGCCTCATTGCCTTGTAACACACTATTGTTATAACACACTTCCTATGATTATTTTTATCCAACTCAGCCTGTAAATCAGCATTGAGTCTGTTAAATGACAGAAAATATTCTGATTGGTTTGTCAGAATAGCTGGAAAATCCTTAATTTCATCCACTCAGTGAACCATTCACAAAAAATATTAATCACAGAGGAGAAAAGAAAATAGATAAATGAATACAGTTGAATTACAGCAGTACAAATATAATCAAGCAACATCCCACAACAATAAAATTTTATATTATAAAAACTTAATTAATAAATCTACCCATTTAAATTCTTATCTTATAGAATTATTACATGCTTTCAAGATTAAATGATTCATGTTGACAGCTTGGGTTCTAGAAATCCATTTTTCAGTCCCATTCAGAATCTTCTTGCTTTTAAGGCACCAGGAAATTTATTCCACTACGTAAATAAAAAGCAGATTTTGCTAAAGCAGAGCTTCTTTGGGGGATTCTACATTCTCATTAAGCTGTCGACCTTGAAGATCTTGTTTATTCAGAGCAAAGTTACACAAATATTTTCAGCCATATTGTGAACTATTTTGAAAATAAGGCACACACCTGAGGACAATTTTATACTTGAAGAGTATACTGCAGTAATGATGCTGTAATGCCTTCATGATCAAAATGTTTTAGGCTTGATCATAGAGAGATCTAATTTATTATAGAATGATCTAACTGGTGTCACGGTTTGGATATCCAGATGTTGGAGACTCGATAAGACCCAGCATGTTTTTATTGCCACTTGCTTGTGTCATACTATGAGCCCAGTTTTGATTCTGCAGCTATCAAATACAAAGGCGCTCTTCCTTGACTCACCTGCACTTGAGTGAGTAGATTTTGCCCACCAGTTTAACCAGTGGAGTTAGTGGAGGTTTTGGCAACAGAGCAGGAATGATGCCAGACCGTGACGGCTGCTGGGAATTTGTGCCCTGATTTTCCTCCACTGAAGACACTCCGTGTTTTGGTGCATAGACCCCTGAAAATACCAAGAGGTGTGTTACAGGGATACAGAAAAGTTTCAAATAATAAAATTTCATTTTTCATCTTCCGGTTCCTGCTGTCTCCTACCCCGCTGTGTGCGTGCATGGATGCTGCTGTGGTCCTTCCTGTTCGCTCTGTGTTCATGCTGCTGCAGGGATGACTTCAGGCGGCTGCTTGGCACAGCTTCAGAGTCTGTGGACATCGAAGGCGAAGCAACCGCTTTCTGTGACTGGAAGAAAATAAACATTATTGAAAATGTACTTCATGAACTGATTCTGAATCTTTTGAGCACATTTCAGAGAAGGGCCCACCTTCTTGATGTAAAGGTCTCCAAAACGGTAGCGTCTGGTTATTTCTGACACCATGGCTGGGTCCTTCCGGATCAACTCGCTCAGGAGTTCGATCGGGGAAGTTGCTCCGTCCGCCTTCCATTCAAAGAGGCCCAGCTGTCGGAGGTGGGCTCGGGCATGACTGGCCAGGGCCTTTCGGTTTTCAAAGTCAAACCCGCAAAGCTCACAGGAAGTGTCTGACACACGAAGGAACATATCAGTCATGTCAGCCAATGCAATTATTTAATAATGTTGAGATGTTGGTATACCCATATTAGCTGTACTTCCACAAAGAAAAGGCAATTAAAGACAATTACTTGTATTTCTGATCTAAATAGTAGGATTACTTTACACCACTTTGGAACACAGAGGTGTGCAGGACTGGATTTAAAACACTTTTTCTATTTATTTGCCATTTAATGTCTCTTGCTGGTCTGTATTATTGTGCATTTATATTAGAATCACAATTATCACACTACATTTGAGTTTGGAGATTTTAATTGCTATTCAGAATATTATAGACTCCAAGTCCAATTGAAATTCAAAATCACTTTCAGATGAATCACACATTGGCATTTTTTTGGTAAAGATGGACAGAGATTCACGAGACAAACTGTGTCTAAAAAATGTCTGAACATAAAATTGCAAAGACTATGAAGATATATTTTGAGTAAAAAGTATCTTTCCTTTTCGCATTTTGCACACTGAAAAGGTATTTCTCATTCATTTTGCTTTAAGAGCATTTAATTTAATATACAGCTTCTTTCGTTTTAGTAAACCGTTTTAATACACATGTGCTGCTGATCTTTAATAAAAGTGCATTTAGCACTCAAGGCTGTAAATTAGAAATGTCTCTTTGGTTACTTGAGAAAAAAATCATTTTGAGATATATACCGCATATCATGATTTAGGTAAAAAAAGAAATTTGGTTCATATCGCCCAGCCCTACTGAAAACTATGGACGCCGTGTCCAGCAGACTAAAGAGGGGAAGGGAGCATTCAGCTTGTTAAAAGTGGGCCGTTCAAAAGCTGCATCTCTGATGGTATGGGACTGCGTTAGTGCCTATGCTGGGAGCAGCTTCCACATCTGTGAAGGCTCCATTAATGCTGAAAAGTAGATCGAGGTCCAGGCACCATCTCTCTCAAGAAAGGCCTTCACTCTCAGACTACAGGTTTACTTGTGGTTCTAAGAGTAGAATGGGAATTAGACCCTTCAGCTGTCAGGCCCCTAAGCCAGCGCCCAGTTTGGGTTCAGGAGGCAGACACCCTCTCTACCTTTAAAATAGGGCTTAAAACCTTCCATTTGATAAATCTTATTGTGGTCTAGGGTCTAGCCTTCTTTTATTTAATCTGTCATAGATCTAAGGGGCCTCCCATAATGCACTGAGAACTCCCCTCTCTTTTCATCCCTCGTTTTTTTTCCATGTATAAACATAAGACATTCTCTTGGTATCGTTAACTTGTATTTCTCGTCTTCTTTCTCAGCAGGTCTTCCTGGTTAAAGGTTGTGATGCCTGTTTATCCCTCTTTCACCACCCTCCTTAAACCGGATTCTGCTGGAGGTTTTTCCTTTCCACTGCTACCCACCGCAGTGTGCAGCTCAGGATGGGAGATTGAATCAAAGACAAGATTTGATGCAATCTGTTGGTTTCCTTAGGCTATTGACTTTTTATGAGTTGGCTTGTATGAAGACAGTTATTATTTATTGTACTAATGTGGTTTTGTTTTAATTGGATCACAATAAAATGGGTTGAATTGATTATGTCTGTAAAGTGACTTGAAATGGCTTTGTTGTAAATTGGTGCTGTACAAATAAAGCTGAATTGAATGGAATTGTAAAAGAGTGGATGCTACACAAAGTTAAACATCACCATGTTCCAACTTTTTGTCAATTCTAAATGAGCTAATATTTTCTATTAAATGGTAAAATATTAAATATGTAGTTTACGTTTTATTTAGAATAAAACATGGGTTTATGGGATTTGCAAATCATTGCATATTGTTTTTATTTACATTTTACAAAGCATCCCAAGTTTTCGTTTTAAATTAGAGTTGCATATTGCAATCAGTTTTTTCCTGCTTAAGACAGAAATAATAAAGGAAATCAAAGTTCAAATGGAAGCAAACAATTAATAAAACTAAAGTTTTGATGCTGTATTTTGTTGCTCTAATATTGACTCTGTATCTGTCCTGTGGTGTAATGTGCATCGATAGTCTGTTTTTATTTAGACGCATTTCGTAAAAAAGCTAACATGACGTACCAGCATGCGAGGCCCCGCTCTTCACAGATGAAGATTTTTCTTTCATCGAATAATCAACAGGCGATGTGCAGGAGTTGGAAGCTCCTTCCCCTGATGGGAGACTCTCCCGGGGTCTTCTGGAGCTTTGAGGTGTTGACGTCCCTTTGCCTGATGCTGAAGAACCGCTGCGCATTAACTCTATCCTGTCATTGCCATGCAACATGACCTCTTTGAGGAGATCAATTGGAGATGTTCTGATTGACCAAGTAAGGCCAAGCTGCCGCAGATGGGCACGCACATGGCACGACAGGGCTTTCCGGGTTTCAAACAGCTGACCGCAGAAGTCACAAAGGACTGTGGGTGGAGACTGTAGGTCTGTGGAACATGGCGGACTAATGATTAATTCAAAATAAATATTGCTTGCAAGAAAAAGAAAATCACATTTAGATGAGTTTTTCTTTACCTGAATCAGAAGGCTTTGCAGAAACAGCAGCTGTGGGCGACTTTTGCAGAGAATTACCGTCAGTACAGGGTGGTTTTGGTTGATCAGACACTGCCGTCTCTACAGGCTCAGGCTTGGGTTTTCTGTAGAGAGGGTCCACTGCTAGCCGGAAGCCTTTCTTAGCCTTTGGTGCCCTGTTTACAAGAGCTTGAGGAGACAGAGACTTCTTTAAAGGGCTTGAAGAGAGAGATCTAGAGGAGAACGAGGTGCAGGATTGGCTAGGACCTGGAGACAGAGCAGGGGCGGCAGCAGAAGGTGGTGCTGGAGGTGGCCCTGCAGATGAGCTGGCTGTGCTGTTTTTTTTCTGGGCGTGTACAGGTTCTATCATACCACTCCTAACCAGCTCCTGAATGGCATCAATTGCAGAACTTTTTCCAACCAACTCACTCACACCGAAGTGACGTAGGTGAGAGCGCGCATGGCTGGCCAGACCTTTTCGGTTTTCAAATTCCTCTCCGCACAGAACACAGGTGCAATCTGCGGATGTTTTAGGCCGTTTACTGGGGGAAGATTCAGAGGATAGATCAGCGGGACGTTTGCTGGATGATGTAGGAGGACTTTGCAATGTGCACTCTTCCTGTTGCTTGGCACTGATGGGCTTTAGGTCCTCCACCTCCATCATCTGGTAAAGGAAATCAATCGGGCTGCCCTTGATCTCGCTATCAGGGATTCCAATCTGTCGGAGGTGGGCACGAGCATGAGCAGACAGGCCCTTTCGTGTTTCATACCAGGAGCCACAAAGCTGGCAAACATAAATCTCGTCTTTGGTGTCTGAAGCTGTAGGAATGAATTAAACTGTTAAACCACAACAGCAATATACTCCATTCTGTACATGAAATCTTTTTAAACAGCTTCTCCAATCAGGTTCAAAATTACAGTAAGAAAAAAATTTAATTTCAACCATACCTAAAGAGATGGGGGCATCAGTTTCCAGTGGTGCCCACAGTGGTTTGGTAACTGTCTGAATATCGGAAAAAGATGAGCTGCAGCCTTCAGCCTGTCTACGAGCAGAGGGAGATGAGGGAAGGAGAGACATTGTTGGCTCTTTAAGTTTAGCTGGAGACCCCTGATGATCCATCTTTTGTGGGCTTGTCAAGTCTTTATCTCCTGTCTTGTAGGAGGTATTTATGTCTTCTTGCATTGCAGGTCTGCTGGACTCCTGCTGGGATGGTTTTTTGAGAGGTGTTGACTCCAGTACAGAAGACTCTGATTTGAGATCTGATGGAGAGGCATCTTTATCCCGGATGAGCTGGTAGAGCAACTCAATGGGAGCTCCGCTGCTTTCCGACAATGTGACACCAAGCTGGCGAAGATGGAGGCGAGCGTGGCTGGAGAGCCCTCGTCGTGTCTCAAAGTACGCTCCACACACCTCACAGATGACTGGCCCTGGGGTTGCTACAGAGAAGTTTAGATTGAAGGTTGTCATCACAGACTAAAGGGAAAAACTCTCGTCAAGTTTCTTCATTTAAGTCATTTAATGCAAAGTTTTTGGAGATTCAACTGATGAAAACTGAATGTAGAAAAAAAACATTGATTTGGTCTATAAAAACTTTGAGCCCTGACTGAAGTTCATTCATCTGCTAATCCAGTTTTACTGGTAGAGGCAAGAGCTGCAATATTTCCTCTATCTTAACATCTTAATACAATTTAATTTATCTTTATTTTAGGTTTGAAAAACTAAATTGCCCCTCTTATTTTAACGAACTTGTTTACATTCCAAAAAATCCTGAAAATCATCTGCCTGAAAGAAATAGCAAAGAAAAAGAAAAAAATATCAATGCATAACCTTAAATTTATATCACACCTGTGTTTTAATGTATAAAAGTAATCTAAACAGTGATTTTCCAGATGCTTTTCTACTTGTTGCAAACGTCTTCAGAAATGTACTCATACTTTACCAGGCACTCAATGGATTTCCATTTTGTTAGATTTACCTATCATTAATTACAATTTAATTATACAAAGGTATTAAACATCTAAGGAACAGCAAAACTCCTGCAGTGAAAAAGTGAGGAGGCCCATCGCAACTGAATGATGATAACAAACAAAATTAAATAAGGAAGAAATAACAGAAAATGCCACCTTCAGACTCGCCACAGTGTAACGTAATTACCATCGATAATGTAGATGTTGGTGACCAGTTAGAAACGTGTCTTACCTTGCAAATCCATGTGCACCGACAACGATGAATGTGTATAGTTTTAGGCGTAATAAAGTTGTCTTCCTGCGGATCACCAAAAGGAACAAAGCTGGATCTTAAAAATCAGAGAGCACGGAATTATTATTACTGCCGTAAATTTGAATTTCAATAGTTGTTAACGTCCTCAATGTAAATTAATCATGAACGTGTGAAACTTGAAAAAACGCGAAACGAGTCAAATCTCGCGATAAAGGTATCACTTGAAATCTATTTACAATGATCGATTTTACATAGATGTCGTCTGGAAAGAGCATTTCGAGTTGGGAAAATTTGTGTATAACTAAACCAAATATTTGTATTTTATAGGATTGTATAAAAATACCTGAAAATGTAACATTTTCTTAAGCATCTTGTAAATTAAAGCTAACTTATGCTACCTTTCCACCCTTTGTTTTGCTCTACAAAGCTGACGTTTGCTACATACCACGTTTAGTCCATCTTATTTCAGTGAAATATTAACAAGTTACTAATTTTACACCTCGGACACAACTCAACTAATTAACTGATCCCGTATTTATTGTAAATTTACCTAAAACGTTGAGGTTTCCTCAGCACATCAGATTTTCTACAGGCTTACAGGAAGTACCTCTACATTGATTTCCGTATATGGTTTTCTTCAAAATAAAAATTGAAAGATTGGGGTATACCTGGCGCCCTCTAGTGACTATTTACAGATGTACCGGAGTTAAGATCAGATACCTTTTGCACAAAAACATTCATATAATAACCTCATATTCTTCAAAAGTGTTAAAGGTTTTATATTAATCTTGACCTATTTCTCAAGGAATTCCTTAAAAGAAGTTAAATTAAATAAAAAATTTCCAGTGATAAGTAACTTACTGAAAACTGGTGCAGAAGAGGTATAAATTCATTTTCTTTTTAAACTTAATTAACTAATGAAAACGGAGTTATATCTGTTCATGAAATTAAGATTAAAATATAAAAAGTTCTTATCTGTCTGTTATTATTATTATTAGTAGTAGTAGTAGTATTGTAATCATTGCTACTGTTACTATTATTATTGTTACTACTCTTGCTTTAATGTTGTTATTATTATTAGGGTTGTTATTTTTAATATTATCATTATTAGTATGATTGGCAAATACCGCTGCTGCTACAATCATATAATGTTATTAATACACTGTCACTTTTACTATTACTATATTATCATCTCACAAGTGCCCTTAGGTATCTATTCTATTTTTCCGCTTATCTACTTCATCTTATTGTGCTTTTATTGTGTATTTTGGTTTTATCTATCTATCTATCTATCTATCTATCTATCTATCTATCTATCTATCTATCTATCTATCTATCTATCTATCT
>JBAMHW010000004.1:29038813-29054080 GCA_037177495.1 Rhadinocentrus ornatus
TATTTATTTATTTATTTATTTATTTATTTATTTATTTATTTATTTATTTATTTATTTATTTATTTATTTATCACAGTCACACACATTTGCCATAAAATCTAGTTAGAACCACAATTTAATTCAATCAAGCTTTAATCTGATTTGATAAATCTCTGTTTTATCAGAACTTTGCTGTTATTTCAGCTTATCCAGATGGTATGCACTACACCCGTGGTACCCAACCTGTGGTCTGTGGACCATCAAGGTGGTCACAGAAAGAACCCAGGGGGTCCCAGAGGCTTTGACTGTTCAGAGCCAGTGTGATTGAAATAAAATCCATGTGCACACCGAGACAAGTTGAAGTGTATTTGCTTAAGTTTTTCATCGTGTGGGTGTTTTTTTCACATGGAACCAGTGTTTTGTGGGAGCCCTGGAACACTAACTTTGCACCATTTCCTTAATGAGACATGTCAGAAATGCCAATGTGCAGAGGATCTATCCTAATTTAAAAACAATGAAAATAAAAGTAAGGATATATGTTGCTAATTAACTTATCTTTTTCATTTTTTATTTGCCCAACTTGCTCAGCTCCAATGCAAGTGTTTAAAGGTTCAGTTTCATTTAACACATTTTCGTGTCCAATTCATCAGCTTATTCAACTTTTATCAACATTTATATGCAGATATAATTATTCAGTCTCTGCCCTCATTTGTTTTTGTTTGCATAATTAAGTTGAGTTTCATCCTTCATATTTACCCCCTTTACACTCCCATGAGAGTAAAGGGGAAACAGAAACGCAGTGGAGGGGAACTGAAGAGTCATTCACAGTCATAAGAGGAAAAAGAAATATCCCCTTTGCAAAAGCACTGTAATACAGAAGTGTTGAACAGCCACACATGGTATAGTATATACAGTTGCACACCCAGTCAGTAATAAGGACATGTAATTCTTTTAGATGCCGTGTCATCATGCTCAGTAAATTTGTCCGGTAGTGGTAGAGACAGGCGTGACTGGGAGAGGTCTATAGACACTTTCATCCACACTCAACAGAGTGAAACTACCAATACATAGAGACTGAGAACAAACACTTAGTCAGACAACCACAAACAACTCAATTCTCTCCAGCAGTGAAACGGTTAAACTGCACTTTTGCTTTTTGTTTTTTTTTAAAACTTCCAGCTGTCTGGTATTGCGGGTGGTGTCCGATGCCCAGAAATGAAGTGGAAGGTGTTATCACTCAATCAGACGGCTATGATAGTCGCAATGCAAAGATCTCTGCATGCATGGCTCAGAGTTTCTCTGGAAAACATCCTCTTCGTGTTCTGTGTAGCCCTTCCTCATTCTTTCTTTCCTTCTATCAGTCTATTTACTTCTTTTTATCTCCTTGCGTGCATGCATATATTATGTATGCTTTGCTGGGCATGGTGTGTGCCCTTTGGGTGTTTTTTTTTTTTTTTTTTGAGTGGACTCTCTTGGCACAAGCAGTGTATTTAAAATTCTGCCCAGGGGCAGCACTTGACTGACGTTATTAAGGCAGAAATGCGTTGGTGCACATACAATAATGATGAGATGCAGTGATCCCATTCCTCACCTGTTTAGTTTAAGTTTCTGAGGCAGAGACTCTCTTTACCTTTAGGAGTCTATTTAAAATCTTCCATTTAAGATTAATGTTAATAATGACTCAGGTGACCCTGATCCCTTAGTTATGCTGCTCTAGACCAAGGCTGTTGGGGAACCTTTACTCTCATACCCTTCACTTCCAATGCAATTATATGCTGCTCTCATTAATTTAGTGTCTTCTGTCTTTAGTTTGTACATTTTCCTCCTTGTCCTCTTGCCCAGTTATGTTCTGTTCTCTGACTGCTCCTGATGTGAAAAATGTAATAAACCTGTCCCCTGTTTCTTCTCTAACTGGTTCAAACAGACCAACTTTCTATCAGAAAAGGTTTTCTCTCGACTGTCATCAGCAGCTAACCCAAAGGGGAATTATTGGGTTTCTCACTACATTGCCATTGTCTTAATCTTACTATGTAAAGTTCCCAGAAATTACCAAACTGAAATTTAGTTGTTAAAATGTCTAAAACCAAAGATTAATATATTGTGCACACATGAAAAGGCTGTTGTAATACACACATTCAAAGAACTGTACTATCATCCTACAGGGCAGGATTGGTTGAAGTAGTCCAGTAGCCAGTTAAGATGCAATATATCCTAACATGACCCTCTTTTTACAATCACTATATTCAAGTACCTGGAAAAACATGCTAATATTTTCAATCCTTTGCAAAAAGGATGTTGGAAATAAGATTTAGCAAAACTCATATGTAACTCATATGATGTCTAAGGATGTCACAGGGGTTTAAAGCTTATATTTTACCAATATACATACAAATAGAGCAATTTTAGAATTCCTTTAAAAAAGAAAATTATCACTGCAAGAAAGAAACAACTGCTAAAAAATGTGAAAAAGTTGATTTTATGGGATGAATTTAACTTTTCATGTACTGGCCTCAAGATGCAAGCTGCTGCATGATGTTTTCAACTTGCTGTTTTAGCTTTTAATGCTCTGTAAATGCACATCTGTAACTTCCTGACATTTTTTTAAAGAAACCCAGAACTTCATTTAGAAAATGTGTAGGACAGCAGTATCTCATATAAATATGATTACCACTGATTATCGCACTTCAAAAGTGCTGTGAGTGAGACTGTGGTACCCAGCGAGAGTGGCTCTCATTCATAATACACTGAAACACAGCGAGTTACTAACCTCACATCCTGTTTAGCAGGAAATGCTTGATTTCCTGTAGTGAAGTGTAGGTGGGGGTTATTGTGTATTTGTGGCTCTGTGTATATTTGACACATTAATAGTGTGTGATTACATGTCCATATTAGCATTTAATCTGAGAATCTTTAAAATGTCATCTATTTTTCTCAGCAGCCTCCTCTAAGGAGGGTTATTAAAGAAAAACTGTGCATTAGAACAGCGTATTTAGTCTTTTTTTCTTCCTCTAAGTGATCATGTTGCCATGGATGCATTATAGTCTTGAGGAAGTTGCAGATAAGTGTGAGGTTGTCTGTTAACTAAACAGCAAAAAAAAGAGCACCTGATATTTTGGAATCCGTCCAGCTTTATTGGTCTTTTTTGTGCATGAATGACATTAGAATTATGCAAAATGAAAGTAATTGGATGATCTAAAATAAAGATTTGAAACATTCATGACATTATATGACTGTTTCAAAACAGTCATATAATGTCATCGGCCCTTTGGGGGCATCTAAACATCTCCTGCAGCCTCACACAGCCTTCCTCATTTTACATTCATTAACCATTGTTTGAAGATGTTTCACACATTTCTTGACTTATAAGAACGACTGAAAGAAGTGGCAACTCTGTAAGTGGTTTAAAAGTGTTGTATAATTTGGGTCTCTTGACTCACAAGGCTTTGACAACTGCCTCGAACACGTATATGCTCACAACTGCCACCTCTGATCCCCAAAAATACTATGCTGTTGTCAAGGAAACAGCCAAAGCCTATCTTGCGTGTGGAATAGAACGAGATCATTTGTACATCTTGGAATAGCTTCAGTGACGCATATATTTGCTTGCAAGCGCCATGCCTGCAAACCGCCCTCCTTCACCTCCCCATTCTGTGTTACAACATCCATCCATCTGTCCTCTGATCTTTTCCTGTTGTCTTCTTTCTAACTTGTTTATTCTCAGTTTCTCTTCTCGATTTTTTACCCCTTTTTCATATCTGTCTTCATCTCCATTTAACCTTAATTTTCCACATAAAAGACATTCCTCTAAAGCTGCTGACAGACTCCTGTTGTTTGTAGTCACCGTATTAGTTCAAATCCAAATACATCTAATTTTGGCTGATTTGATCAAAAAGTAATTTTTGTGAGACACAATTTCTCTCAAATTGGTAAAATACAAGACAAGCTGCTAAAACTTGCTAGTTCGTGATATCGTTATTTGCCAGTCTGCTTACTAGCCATGTAATGTTTATTTTTACGGGCAGTAAAATCCCATGAGGGAATGATGACTTCATATTGTCTCTGATTAATGGTTATACATGAGGAGGGGGGTGGATGGAAAGCACAGCCAAAATTCCTTCTCCTCTGTCCGTTCAAGCCATCTGCAACACACATTTATTAAAAAAAAATATGCTCTGGTGCAACAAAGAAATCATGCTTTCATATCTCTTTGCTGGGTGAAAAGCTACTGTCTTATTTTACATCTTATATTAATTTTAACTGCATGTTGTTTAATTTTCACCTCAAAGACTTTCAAATGTAAGTGGTTTCAGTAACACTTTTGGCATGTCTTACCCCATATGGATTAATTCTGACATGCCAACAAAAGCCATATTTAAAGATTAATCCTTAATCCATCATCAAACGACATTCAAGACTCATCTCCTTCACTTCTGATAAACAGCATCAACTTCAGCCCACACATGGTCACTTTTATGTCTTCTTTACATCAAATCTTTGACCTACTAATTTTTAGCCACATATGGAAACATTTGTTGATAAAAAAAAAGGCACATGTCTGCCCACATGTGATGACAGATTACATGTGTCACATGTCATCAGATTTTCCAGCTTTCTGAATGGCGTCAGGTCCAGTTTACCTTTAGCTTAAATATAACATCACTCACCAACATCATCTAGTTTCCACGGCAGCTCAGAGGACTTTAACTAATAAAGTTTGCTGCAGTTTGGCATTTGGCAATGTTGTGCTGTGTTTGTGTGTCTGTGTGTGTGTTTTTTTTATGTGTATGACTTCGTCTGAGTCACTGCCGTTTCCTCCGGGTGCATAGCCAGGGCAAAGAAGAATTTTTATGTGAGCGTGTGTTATACACAGAGCGAAAGCAGTGCATACATGTCTGCATGCTCATGTGCTTATTAACATACATGTGTGTTTGTGCACCTGGCCAGACCAGACCACCCTCCCCCGATGACTCAAAACTGACTGCCTACAACACTGAATCTGTCCAAGTGTATTATCTGTTCATTTTTTTCCTCAAACCGGCTTATTACAGTTTATCTCATGGTCAGCAACCACAACCTTAGACCATCTGTTTAAAGGATAAAGTTTGGTAAACATAGGAGATCACAAGAAAACAACCAAAACCAACTATTTATTTTGAGCTGATTCCACATAAAAAGTATTTGTACATGGTAAATGAAAACAACAAAAACATTTCTCACGTTGTCCATTCCCTTTTTGTGCTTCTGTCTCTTTATGATCTCTCAAGAAAGGCTCATCATTTTTCAATTGGTCTGATTAATTTAAATTAAAACCTGGTGAATTGCAGGTGCTAATTATTATTTAAAATCCGTCAATCTAACCTAGCCAGGCATTATAAACATGTATTAAATGGAGCACAAGTGAAAGAATAAAACTCTGGATTGCAATAAAAAGCATTGTAAAGCAGTTCAGGAACTATTTCTTCTGTGGGACAGCACATATGAAAAGCCATCTATAACACCAAAGATAAGGGGGAAAACCCTTTCCTCGGATGATTAATAGAAGAAAACAATTTATTCACTGATAACTAATAAAGAAACATTGATTGTCTTGACGGCGTTTTTTCTTCTGTTATCTTTAAGATGCTGATACGCCATGCAAAAAGAAAATGACTTGAGACAGCTGGTGGAAATCATGCAAATCAAGCTCCCTGTTGAGTGTGAACAGATTCAGCTGAGAACTGGTCCACCTGAACGCCAGTGTGAGTCAGTCCCACCAGCAGGGGTTCTGATGGAGAACAGATACCATGGACTCTTCTACATTCAAGTCAATTAAGCTTTCATCATGTGTGTGATTGGCGCAGGACAAGCTGTGTGTGACTCAGGATTCTGCAAACCAGAACCAAATGGAAAACCAGCATCATTTCAAGGTTTATTTGCTTGGGGCCACTATCTGGACTGTAGGGGGAGGCACCAAGATGAGAAGAAATGCATGTTTAATTCTAACATTGACAATTTACTGCAGCTCTACAGTGAAATCTTTTCCTGGCATCTTTACTGGGAAAAAAAAACAACGGTGGTCTGTAACAGACAGACTCAGCTGTGGCTTTTTGATTGGAGTTTACATCATGTATTATTATGAGCTCAATTTTGTGGTGGAGTGTGTAACCTTCTGAGGAATTAAAAACATATCAAACCATTAACCGTTAGCTCATTAACTGCATTTCCCAGAAATTTACAACATATATCCATGACCTCCAGCTGAACTGAGCAGATGAGTGAGGATGACTTTAAAACCAGCTTTGAACCGTGGCTAGTCAATCAGTTGTTTAGACTAAACAATCAGTAGGTGAGACGAAGGAAGGAGCGTCAGTCATTGGACTGAGACGACCAGCGGTTTAGACACAATGCGTCTGCAACATAAAAGGAGCCATTTCAAACTGCTGTGGTGACTCATTGCTCCTTCTCCCAGCTTTACGGGAAGTGGAATGTGTTTTTAATTCTTCAATTTTATTTTCCTCCCCCACTCCTCCTTGCTTTGGTGGAGTAGAGGAGGGTCAGACCATGGACTGATGTTAGTCTGACTATGTGAATGTTGTGGTGTGTCTGTTTGTGAGCACGTCTCAAATCTAGTTCTCAGGGGAGAAAGCCCAAATTATTTCACAGGTGACCACAGAGACTTAGAAAAGACTAAAAGTGAAACGTTGCTATCCAAGCAACCAGTTTTGAAAAAAAAACATTCAATAAAACCAGTTATATAACTTATTATTTAAAAAAAAATAAGTTAAATCTTTCTTGCCAAGAGTTGGATATGAAGATGAATAGTACAGTTGTGTTTGTGCAATAAACAAGTGAAATATTCTTATAAAGTATAAGCTAAAAAGGTGAGTACGCCCAGGGGTTGATCTAGACAATCGTTGATGGGGGGGCTCAGCACAGACACCTTTTTTGTTTTTTTTAAAAAAAGGAAAGAGATAATTAACAGATTATTACATCTAAAGTAGTCAATGTAAAAATTAAAAAGTAAAGCAAAAGAAAAATAAAGATCTTCTTTGCGCCAACAGTTGTTTACTTTGTAACTAGAAAACTATAACTAGAACAAGCTGTTTTCAGTCAAATCGCAATATATTTTATAAGTGTTTCTTCTGCATTTTTGGCCATTTGACTTTTCACAGTTGTCACATCTAGTGGTTTTATGATTTTGCCTCTTTATTTTGGACAGACAGATATTATTACCCGTTACATCCCTGTCCTTCCCTGTGACATTCTGCTGCTCCAACCTGGACATTTCTAAATGTTTGAAGATGCAATTTTATTCTTTAGCCTTTCCTGATGTGCATTAGTTGACCTTGTTTTGTTTTTTTGTTTGTGTTTATTGCTTTGTGGTTTAATTTCTCTGAATACTTTAGATATGTTGTCTTTGAGTGTTTTTAAATTGTGCAGCAAGCTGGCCAACAGTTTCTTGTTTTAAAATGCACTTTATTAATAATGTTGCCTTGCCATTTCTTAACACTGACTTGAGTGATTATCTCCACATTGGGAGCTCCGGGGCAGCTAACATTGAGGATGACTAAAAGTAAGGTTTAAAACAAAAGTGGAGACTGGAGATGAACTGGGGCTGATATGCACTTCTCACTTTTGGAACTGTAATCATTCCTTTAATGATAGTGAAACAAAAGACACTGTATTCCTGCTTTGTTATTTTCATGCCCACTTGGTGCTTCAGTGCCAGCCTCACTGGGAAAAGAACAATCAACTTCCTTAGCTTTAAGTAAATGCAGGAAATAAGAGAAGAACACGATTAAAACCCCTGCACAACCAGTTAAAATCAGTAGTGAGAAAAATGTGGTTTACCCCTTTTTTCCTGTTAACTGTCTGTTTCCCTGATATTTTTTTTTTGCCTCTTAGTCTTAAAATAGGTTCAAATGTGAATGACTTGTCAAGCTGGACTTCTAAATCAATTGTGAAATAAAATAAACATAAAGCGTCTTGTATTAGCCTTCTATAGTATTTTTTTATGCAGAAAAGTGAAAGCACCTACATGTTTCAGTTCAGCTTGTATTCTGTCCAGCAGCAACAACAATAAGTTTTTATTTATTTGCCTCTAACCATCACTTTATGGGCATAAATGTATAGTCTTGTGCTGTTGCCCTGTGGCTGTCAGTCAAAAGCATTACCTCCGACCCAGACTGGCTTCCTTGGAAACTTATGGCCTATTTCTGGTTGTCTAGGGTTTTTCCAGTCTGAGGTGGCTATTTTGGTCAGATAAATACAATGTTGTTTTGAGAGCAGGGGCTGAGCAGCGAGGTACAAATGAGATCACCTCTCAAGGCTCCTGAGCAGCAAAACAACAGACAGCAAGACAAGACAAGAACTGCCATTAACCGAGATGGAAAATAAAGGCTTGGGAAATTATTGACATCCCCTTCTGGCTTAAGGCTTGCCTGAGGCAAAGAACTGGGGTGAAGTTGTCTCACGGTTTCTTGGAAACAGACATTTAAAAACATATGGAAAAAAAATTGCTTGAGAAATATTTGTGATCATGGAGCATTACTGTTTTGTTAAAATGAAGAGAATGACCTGTTTGCCGTGTGTGTATGCAAAGGCTTTCCCCCACAGAGCAGACTAGACACGTCTGTATTTTCTTATATGATTAGTTTTGTTTGTATGTGGCTCTGAGGCCATGAGAAAAAAAAAAGCTCATGACTTCAGAGGGTGTTTTGCTTATGAGAAGTAGGGAGCATAATACAGCCGATTTTTATATTTGCTTGGCAAGAATGTCTGCAGCTTACTATCTCTTTGTCTGGTGGTGTCTCCTGATCAGCAACAAAGAGTGAGTGTGGGGCGGTGTATGAGTATTAGCTGTCAAGTGCACTCAAGGTTCTGTGTGGGGAAGAGAGTTTATTGCTACGTGATTGCCTGCGGTCCCAACCAGGTGTGGCAAAAAACAGGCGGGTGTTTGGCTCTGCTGCCAGGTACAACACCTACATGTAGTCAAACATCAGCAGCTGAACAGAATATGTACTGTGCGCTAGCGGAATGAGATCATGTACATTTACAGTTACTCTGGTTTCAGTTCAGATGCAGGACTGCAGGAAAGGACTCTTCAACTCTCCTTTGCTAGAACATAACACAATCCCACAACCACTCAGATTTTTCTTGTGTGCTCTTAAAGGTGGACTGCAGCAGCAGTGGTGCCTTACAGCAAGTTTACCTTTGCAGATTTTTTTTGTCCGTCCTATCCATCTATCCATCCCTGGTGACCTGTCCAGGGTTACCCAGGACAGGGCACCAGTCCGTTGCAGATTTTGTCTTTGCATACTGAATTATTCTATTGAACACTGTTGTTTCTCTATGTGATTGACAGGGTGTTCCTTGTTTCTCAGCTGGGTTAGACTCAAGTTGTGACCCCTTGAGGCAGGGGTGTCAAAGCCATTTTAGTTCAGGGGCCACATGCAGTGCAATGTGATCTCCAATGAGCCAGAGCAGTAAAATAACAGCATAATAACCTGTAAACAACCAACAGTGCAATTTCAACAACATTTTGCCTCAGTTATACATTTACATGTTTACTGTCATTTTATTTTATATTCCACTGTATATATTTTATTTATAAAAGATGTATTCATATATATTTAGACGTAAATATATATTAATTTAATTGAAATTAAATAACAGATTTTTTTATACAATCTTTATTTATAAAATGTTGTGCATTTGATTAATTGTATATACATTTTTAAACTTGATAAAAGTTTTTTATTTATGTATTTATGGTTTTCATTTTTATTTTATGCATTTATTATTATTTATAATAACATTTTATAACATATAACATTTTATTTGACATATTTATTCATACGTTACAACTTACAAATAAAATGATCTACACAAACCACAAAGTATTTAAATTACAGGTATTGGGAACTGAAAAATATAGAATTTCACATAATAAGAGTAACTTGTCAAGAACTAGAAATTCTTTAAAATGTACATACGCGTACATTTCCACATGTGTGTAGTAATCCCGAAGTCAGATCTATTAAGTAAGACAGACACAACAGATATTATCTCCCTGCCTTGTAAAATATTAGATTTTATAAATGGAATGAGGCTTTTTCTATATCATTTTTACATTTGGTAAATTCATCCTGTGGGCCAGATTGGTCCTTCTGGCAGGCCAGTTTTGGCTCCCGAACCACATCTTTGACACCTCTGCCTTAAGGAATAAGTGGCCAATGATATGGTACCTCCTGAAGATTGTCTGACTCGCTATTAGCTTACTGTTTAGTTTATTAGGCTTACTGATTCCCTCCTTTTCCAACTAATCGTACTACTTGATAATATGCAATTCTTGTGTTGCAACTGAACTTGAAATTTCCTTCCTAGCAGGTAAAAGTTAAGAAAATCACAACTGTGAATATAACGTTCTTTTGCAGGTAAAATTAACTTGATCAGACATGCTGTTTTTATCATGCACAGGAGGGATTTGTAACGATGTGACAGTTTCTCTTTCCCTTTGTGTTTGTGTTCCTGCTACAAAGTTGCAATGAACAAAAGCTGAAACTTTGATCTGGAGGCACCCACAGATTGTCAAGTCATTAATGATTTATCCGTTTGCTGATCATGGAAGTTGCTAGTTTACAGCTAAGTTCCTGGAAATCAGATTAGATGTTAAAATGTATGTGATCTGCTCTGCACCGCACGTTGCCAGTTTACCAACTGGTCTGACAAACACAACAAAGATTAATATTTTGTTTTTATTCTCTGTTGTTTTGTAATTAAACATATCTTGGAAACAAATGCCCCCAAAGCAATTTAATGAAGCAGCCCTTTCACAAGCTCTGTTTTTAAAGGAAATTTAGCAAATTGTTCTCTCCTGGCCAAATTTTGGGAACTTTAAAGGACGGTAATGAATACAAGCTGACAGTAGTAAAGTAGCAGCTCCCATCTTCCATGAGGTGCAAAACGGTGTGACTTGATTAGGATTTCCAGCTGTAGATCATTTAATTATACTTTCTAAATTTATTTTAAAGCTTTTTTTTCCAAGCTTAAAATTCAGTAATCAGAGTCACAAATTATCTTTAATATGTGGAAGCAGCTTGTTCTCACAAAATTTTATTTAATTTAGTAGATTTTACACTGTGAATAGTTACCAAAGACCAGCATTTGTCATTCCAGGTTCTCAGGATCAGGCTTGCAGAGAACTTGATAAGACGTTCATTGATCTAAATGCAGGGCAGTGGGTCCTGAAGGACCAAAATAACAGCAGTATTAATACGACAGGGTGGTGTACACTTGATATGGCACTAGTACTTCAACAGGCTGGTGTGATTGCATCTACAACTAAAAGCACGCAGAGCACAGACCTCAATCATCTATCCATCTTCTATATCATAGACCTCCATCAAGCCATTGTTCTTTTTTTTGTTGTTTGTTGTTTGTTTTCCGCCAATGATTGTGGGCATTATTTTTGAGTTAGAAGCTCTAATGGCGAAATTATTCCAATCTCCCCATAGTAAAGAATCCTTTAAAAAATTCCTGGAATGGTGGCAATCCAGAAATCTTACCCCACTTGTTCCATATTCCATTTCTGAGATTTCCCAAATATTTCCTCAAAATCCATCCATACCTTTTTGAGTTATGGTGCTAACAGACAGACACACAAGCCAACGCTTGGAAGACCTCCACCTTGGCAGAGGAAATGAAGTGTAAGACTTTTAGCTGCCCCCATGTGCATAGATAAACAAACAGCCTTAGAACCGGCAAGTCCAGTTCTTTGTTATGGTCTGAGATGATACTGGTGCAGTGACTGCTTCCTCATATTCAGCTTCTAATGAGGTCTTACTGTGTGCTTTTCTGTCCCTATTGTCAGGAAGCTGCAAAGCTTTTTGAGCCACATCAGAGGCAACACTCACCTTGTGTTGCCTGAAATGCTTCATTTGTAGTCCAGACTTACTTTGATTAACTTCACAACATCATCATGAAACACATTTGTATACAATCTGCTTCATTGTGAGGTTTACACAGGTTATGTTTAAGATGGATAAATCTTGACATTTGACCAGAGCAAAGGTACAAGCTAAGTCATACCTATTGAAATTTGGACCCGTGCTTCATTGTTACTTATGGGTCTGATGCTTTGTCCACTTTGTTATGAATTATGCTGTAGTCAAACCATCCCTTTCCAAGATAACTTTGAGCTAGTCAGCATTGAACTAATGAACTTAACAATGCCAGCTTTTTATGGAAGTCTATAGACCAGCAAAAACATCTGCTTGAACTTCAAAGAGCAGCTACTCGGCAATAAACACCAAACAGCTGGCTCTCTGGAACAAGTGGCAAAATAAACCTGCAGGAAGCCATGTTTTAACAGTTTTAAGCAAACAATATAGTAGAAAATGACTTAATTTAATTTATGAGTTTCCACTTCTGAAGTGCAGGTTTTTACATTCCTGAAAGCAGAACATTTCCTCAGATTTTTCACCAAGCAAGCCAATAAGTCTATTTCCCAAAAAATATCCAACTGCTATTATGAATAAAAATCGAATGTGACTTTTTAATAGTATTTTGCTTGAAGTAGCATTGTTGTGAATATGCACATCATTAGTACACAAGACTGATACAAGTACACATGTTTCTAAGGTGTGTGTGTGTGTGCCCACATGCATTTGAAGCTGAAAGAGTGTGTGGGTGGAGGGAGTTAAGCCGTAAAATGAGGTCATCATTGCTGTTGATTTATGTGACATGCACTATTACTTACACTCTCATGATTTCACCAAAGTTACCACTGACAGCATGAATAATACATGTCCGCATCAAATGATGACATCCCCCATTTTCTCCTCTTTCTCATCTGCTATTTTGTAAAGTTTACTTCATCATTACTGACCCATGTCAGCAAGAGATGTAGTGTGTTTGTGCAAGCATGCCCCAGTTTTATTTCCATGGCAAGGCGTTGTGCTGATTAGCTGCCATCTTCAATCCAGTTTATCAAGATTATCTTTTCCTGTTTTGTTTTTTTCTTTTTCTTTTTTAAATAAAATTGCACAACAGGAAGTGGAAAGGAGCGTGTGCATGCGTGAGTCTTCTTCACAGACGAAGTCACACCTAGTTTTAAAGTGATTGACGTGATCATAATGCATTGTGTAACTGTTAACACAGGTGTCATATTGACTCATTTCTTTAACATTTCATTCATGAGTCGAGAAGTGTTGATGCATGCACTAAAACCACATTTTGGATGTCTCAGACGCATGCAGCGATTTGCTTGCAGTGATGGGAAACATAAAAGAACACCGAAGATTAGTTGTCACGATGGAGGGACAGCAGACCAAGCTCCTAGTTTTGACCGCCAGCCTAAGACATTTTGTTTCCAAAGAAACTGCAAGCCAAGCCCCAGGATCAGAACTTCCCAAGCCAGGTCACCATGGTCAGAGGGCAAGAATGGGCAAGAGCGAAGGGGGAAGACTGGGGGGAAAGATGAAGACATGAAAGAAAAAGGGTGGAGAAGGTGGGGCATGGATGGGTAGGGTTGATGGTTTAGGGGACATAGGACAGCCGTTAATGTCAGCATCAATCAGAGTGCTCAGTGATGACATGGAAGCAGGCAAGAGAGGAAGAATAAAGGGAAGAAGAGGAGGGTGGGGGTCAGAGCTGGGAGTCAGCTGAGACTAGTCACCCCTCAGCCCTCGAGTACACTTGTTTGCTGTCCCACATCGTCTCTCCCTTCCCCTACCCATCTGTTCACAATGCAGATGTGTAGGCCTGCAGCTCCAGGATTTCTCTACATGCTCTTCTTCACGGGGCCTTTACAGCTGTTTTGCACGTTTACTGGAATTATTTCTAGGCACTCTGGGCAACAAACCATATACAGATGGGGCGAAATTACAGGAAAAACCAGAAAAATTTGAATGATAAACAAGATTTCCTTTCAGGGTCTTTCAGATCTTGCTGGGATACCAAATGTCAAATCTGTACTGTAAATATGACCAGCTTGGTAGCTAAGCTTTAAATAAAGATTTGATTTTGGTGGCAAAAATCTTTACAGGTACATTTTATCTTCTCTATTTTACTGTTTCTAAGCCAGCACCAATAACTTTCCTGTGACAAAAACCTGAGTAAAGCTGCAATTTTTTGCTTTTCCTCTTTGGTTTTAACTTTGCTAGGTTACCAATTAACCCTTTTCCAATGTCTATGTTGACTGATAGGACTGTCACATTTTATTGAAAGTTTTAAATTCAAAATTTAAATCTGTAGATGCTCTTTTTCTGGCCGAAGATTACATAGAACTTGCATCAGAGTGGGTGAAGTATGCCTTGTTTCATCTGAGCAGTACGGTGCATTATCTTGTGTTTCTGTTATAAAAGGGGCCCATAAAACCAAACTGAACCTTACCATTTCTGGGTCCTCTTCAGCTGTAGGTTTAAGGAGAACATCCATCCATCCATCCATCCATCCATCATTTATAACGCTTCGTCCAATGAAGGGTCGCAGGGAAGCTAGAGCCTATCCAAGCATTGGACAGGTCACCAGTCCATCACATGGTCCATGGGAGAACAGTACAGTTAAACCTAATTTCCACCAAGGGGTTCGAGATGGGACAGTTTGGTGCAGTTTGATACAGTAAGCCATGATCTGTTGTGTTTCCACAGTCAAACGTACTCCTACCTGGTAGGTGGTATATAAGCCGGAAAGCGATAGATGCCCTAACTATGCAATAGTATGAGTTGCTAATTAGGACAGAATGCATTTAAAAATCTTACACACACCTCTGAAATCACATATACTACTATAATAACTTGCATGTCACATAAAATCAACTGTCACATTGACACACAGGCAACTGATGAGTGTGAATTTTCATTAGCGTATACACGAGATGTTGCTTGAAGCAGAGCTTAGAAATTTTATAATGTTAATAAAGTAATGAGTAAAGGTAAGACTGTTTCAACTTTGTACGAAATAACAGTTTTGCAATAACAACAAAACTGTGGACTCACCTGTTTGCTGCAGTGTAGCTGGTTAGCACTGATTGATAACTGATGAGTTAGCATTGAGCATCAGCTCGCTGCTCTTCTGACTCTTGATAGATAAATTTGTCAAAATGTAAGAACAAAATGTATCTGGTAAATGCCGTCTTTTTCTTGCACTTTTTAGTGACTTTTTTTTAGCAGGGTTACACCGACACCATTCTGGAAGCAACCACCAACGGGGAAGCTGATCGCCGCCTCAGGACGATGACTACGATCATCATCAGCCTAGCCGCAGAGAGGTTTGGGTTAGAGGAGAGGCGTACAGCAAAGCCACCCT
>JBAMHW010000004.1:29054136-29066689 GCA_037177495.1 Rhadinocentrus ornatus
TGTTCCTGAACCTTGTGGTTTTTGTCCGTAGGCTCCTGTAGCGCTTCCCAGAGGGCAGGGGGGCAAACAGTCCATGTATTTTGATTATTCTTTATTTGTAGATAAAATAGCTTGAAATCTAAATCTTTAAAGTTGAAGCTTTTTAGGGTGAAATAATTTATTATAATTTATTTGGAGTTATTATTACACTAAACTTAATTTGAATTTATTAAAAAAATTATTATACCATAATTTAACAAAAATATATATTTGAATATATGTTGTCAAAAAATGCAGCAAAAAAACCCCTACAGGCATGGTTGTTTCATGTCCGGCTCAGTTATAATGTACTACGTCTACTCCACCTCACCTTCAGTAATAACAACCTCCGGTTGACTTTGATAATAACCTTTAGTCTGACTGTGGAGACGTCGTCTGCTCAGTTTTCAGATCCTGGAGTGACAAACATGTTTTGCCGCCTCTGTCTCTGCTGAAGGGCTGCGGCTTAGACATAAACAGCAGTGTGGCTGGACAGGGGGAGCTGCTGCTGCAGATGGCAGGTGGTGGTCACTGACAGTGGCAAACATGTCTACAGAACTTTCCGACTCTACACACACTGAAAACGGAGATATTTATTTGGGGGAAGCCAACATTTCACACACTAGAACTTAAGGAATAAATATACCAAAACACTTTAATTGTGGGGGGTTTGAAGCCTTTCCATATCGAAGACTCCTCACCTCCACCCACAACTCACCTACTGCCAAAAACAGTGATTTGTATTAGACCATGGACCCTGTTTAATTAGATTTTTAAAATGATCCTTTGGAAGCACATCTGAGCCAACTGTCATTGTTAAATATAACTTGGTGCAGGATTATATAACTTTCATTAGATGCCAGCAGAGAGGAGCAAACCCCATGAACACAATAGTCCTCATATTGTGTGCTTGTTAAGACAAATCATATAAGTATAAATCATAATTATTTATCATTAATATTTAGGTAAGTATTTGGGATTTTGCATTTGTAACCATACTATTATAATTAAATGTTTGCAGGGAAAATCTTGACAAAGTCTAGCTGCTGTGGATATTGTATTGATTATCAAATTAGTAAATGTTGGTGTTTTTTCTACACCTACAGTTACACACTATCTCGGCTTCCTTAGATTTCCTTTTAGTGTGTTTTTCACATTTAAAAAATCATTATAGCCAATTCTGATAGCATTGGTTTTATTATTGTAGAAGAGGAAATCACCTGCTCTGTAGATATTACTGAACGTTATCTACACAAGAGAAGAAGTTAATTTCAGGTCTCCCTCTTCTTCAAGCTGGCAAAATGTTAATTGCAGGATGAATTAAACATATTCATGGTCACTGCTGCAGAAACACACACACAGACTTTAACAAATCTATAAAACAAGTCTTTGTACTGGACTGCCGTTTATCTTAATAACATCACACTGTCGAACGGACCATTCACAAACAGTTGATGCATTGTGGATCAGACAACACTGATAACGTGTCTCATTTTAACAAACTGTGCAGTGGACGGCCAAAACAAGAGAGAACCAGTCTGTAACGGACAGGGCTGATAAACACATACACAAAGAACAAGACAAACAAGTCCTCACACACAGTTCTTCTTCATAAAGCAAGGTGTGTTAGACAAGGAGTGCCTGAAACACACACACACACCAGACACAAACAAATGTATAAGTACAGGGTTAGAAAAGGAAATGTGTGTGTTTGCTCAGTTAAAATCTCATGACATGATGTGCAGAGACAAGTTCAGTTTCTCAACTCTGTGTTGTGTGTATATATAAGGCTTAAAGCAGATTAATATGACTATCCTATTAACTACTAAATATGTTTTTTCCCTGTGCTTCATGAGAAGCTATATTTTTCTCTTTGTGTTCATATGTTTTTCATAGTCTCCAATAGATTTTTTTGTTTCTACTTTTAATAACATGACCTTGTGTGACTTTATAACTTTAAGTACATCATAGATAAAATGCTATTACTCCACTAATTATCCAAAGATGACAATTCAAAGATAAATATGATTTTTCCTTAGGTCAAATGATAATTTTACAAGGTAAACTCTTCTCTGAATTCTTGGTGGAGTTGCTGTCGGTCATAGTCATACAAAGACACTAACAGTCAGGTAATCAGACAGGTTTCAGGAGTATTTGGTAAAGAGAGACCGCAGCAGAAATGTAGACCCTCTTCCTCGTCTAGCTCCAGTCCAAAAAATATTACTGACATTTTGGGTGTGTTCACTTTCAGTTTTATTTTAAAATAAAGTGATGGTCCACCCGCTTGTACTTCTTGCCTCTGAGGGACTTGTTCCTAGATCTCAGCAGTCATTTCTGTAACTGACTAAATTATGATTTTAACTACAAATGAACTGAGAAAGAATTTACTTTATTTTAGTCTGAGTAATCGGATATTTATGTCTTTCCTGCCAATTGTAAAAGTGATGAGCTGATGAGTGAAAGTTGTTGTGACCCATCACATAGCAGAAATCTTTAGAAATCGCATGCTGAGACTGCAGCTCGGAAATTGCAGAAGTAGGAGGAAGCTTTCACAGCTAACAGGAATCTGCAGCACTATGTGTGTCTTGTGGTCGGTGTCATCCACAGCTCTCATAACACAGTTATCAAGCACAGTTTTCAGATTCAAGGAAACTTATCTGTGACAGTTTCCTTTCTTCCCACATTTTTTTTATCTTTTGCTTTAAGATTTTTTCTGCTTCTGGAGCGCATTTCCTTTATACATGTACACAAACCGAGAGGATACATTTGCAAATTCATATAGACAGTTTCACATGTGAAATGTTCAAAACATTTGTGCACACTTTCAAAGACACATTCCCATGTGTCTGATCATTGATGAGGAGCTGCAAAGAGTCTAAAATGATACTTTCAGTAAGAAGACCTGCTAACCTCCTGGTTCCAGAGAAACATGCAGTTCTATGAAATCCTCCCCCACACTTGTGTTTTCACACTTAATGACAAATGCATTCTGCATTTCCCCTGAAGCCTGCTCTGAGACTGGAATGGGTTGACCTTTGTAAAGACTGACTCTAGGAGACAGTAAATAGACTGCTGTGGTTTAAAAAAAAAAAAAAAAGTGGCTGGACAGTGTCTCTGAAGCATGATCTTCCCTGATATGCAGATGATACTGGTCAAATGAAGAAAAGGAATACATTTATTCTGGGTCACTGAAAATAGGAACGACTGAGTTGAAAAGACATGCACAGAAACTCTTGAATCTTTGTGAGAAACATCACAGCACTGTGACTAGATGCAGCTGGCGGATGAATAAACAAAATTTCCTTTTCATTCTCCACACCATGAAATTAGTTTTTATTCCCCTTTCAAATCAGGATTTCTATGCTAACAGGATTTTAAATTCTATAAAGCAGTAATAAATATGAGATCTGAGTTAGTCAATCTGCAGAAATATGTAGTATTAATAACACAAAGTGTGAAATTTAGAGTTGACATTGTTGACTGGTCACCGAAGCTGCTGATTGACAATGCTACCTGCTGAAATTAACTGTACTGAAAGCTTGAATGTGAATTCCTAAACATGCACCATTGGATACCATCAGTTTGTAGTTGGGAAGGATACTTTTTTCCAGTCATGCCCTGAAAAACAGTTCAGTTGGGAGGGTTCAGCCTTTTTACCAGCTACTGTAGCTAACCATAAAGTAGGCATTGCTAAGTCCTGGTCTGCAACCAGCCAACATCTGGTATGTTGAACATTCAAGGGAAAACACAAGGGGCAAGGCCGGAAAAACCAGCTGTGAAAGTGTCTCTGCAAAGGCAATTGATGTTGATTAGCAGCTCTCCATTAGCATGGCTTTACACAAAAGCAATCCACTTAGTGTAACTCTGGTGTTTGATACTTGTGATGTAGCACTTTTACTGGTCTTCACAAAATGGATCCATTTTTATCTTCAATACATAATTCCCAGAGTAATCAAATAGGGAGCCAAAGGCAGAGATGGCAAGCTAGCTAAAGTTCAGATGCTATGGTACAGCATGGTTAGCTAGTTAGAGGATGCTAATAAGGCTAGGACTTCTGACCTGCTCCAAAAGTCCTTAACAAAATAATAATGAAAAATACTTTAATCTTCTTACTCTGCAGGTCCAAACAAATTAGTTCTCCAGCTTTTGTATTTTCTCATGCATCTAATGTGCCTTAATTGTGTTACACAAAAAGTCCTTCAGTACATTTCAGCAAAAACACAACTAGCAGAATCTGTTGCCAAGATGATTGCATTGCATCATGTTAATTACTGACTAATTCCATCTCTGTGACTGACTATCCAGCAGAGAATGTGCTCGAGTCAGCAAGATGGCCTCTTTGACCATGGCGAGGAGCCACAGCGTTTAAGCCTGCAGCACCTCTTCATATTGTTCTGTCTGTCACACAACAAAACCAGCGCCTCTGCTGCAAAGCACAGCCAAAAGCAGCTCTGAGTTGCAGACAGGCAGGGTAGGTCACTGGGCTGTTGCTGTGCAAGCTGGTCAGTCACGCAAATGTGTTTTTGGTCCTATTCTGCTTGGATTTGACTGCGTTGTGTTCTATCTTTAATAATGACAAGCAATGAAGAGGTCAGTTTGTTTGATAGCATGAAGGCAGCTGCCCCAGAGGTGAGTTAGTGGCGCCGTAACGTCTCTATCCTTTTTTTTTTGTTGTTGGTTTTTTGTCACACTGGTGCCTGTGTTTATTTGATTTAGTGAGGTAACTTGTAATTCCCCAGCTACAAGACTCTCATAGTGGGAAAGCAAGGTCCACACAGGAAGAAGAGGAGAAACTGACCCTTAATGCCTGGCAAAGCATGGTGAGAACACCATTAAAATAAAAAGACCAAAAAAAAAAATGACAGTATCCCTAAAAGCTTTAACAAAGGTTGAAAAATGTATGCTTCTCAAAGGCAGAAAGAATTTAAAAGATCAGAACACCTTGTGTTTTGGTATGTGTCTGGGAATCAGATATATTAGCTTAGATTTAGATCTGTGTAAGTAAAATTACTGGCCGTTTTTTCTTCTTTGTGTGTGTCAATTTTCCTTTTTTTTTTTCTTCTTTTTTTTTGTGATTGAGGTTTATGTTATAGGTAATCCTAAGTAATATAAGCAGTCCCACTTTCTACTTTATGAGAGATACATTTTGATTTTTTTTATACCACATTCAATACTAACATAAAACCCTCACTCCCCGTTACAGGGATTCAGCCATGGTCTCATCAGGTTTCTATATTTGCAAAGTTTGCAGTTATGTGTCTTGTTCACTCAAAGATTTGACATAACTGAAAGGCAAACGGTTGATTCCTAATGGTAGAAATTGGAGCAGCAAGGAGTAATTTGTGTTACCTGTTTGACTAGAAGCATCTGGTGTACACAGTTTTGGTCAACATGCTTAAGTTGAAGTCACAATTTGATGGAAGTTGTTGTCTCTTGCAGCAGCACAGCCTGTGCAAGGACTGTTCCAGACTGCCTCAGTCTTTCCTGGCTAAGCAGAGGCAGTCAACCCAGGCCAGAATGGTGTTCTCCACCCGGCTGCAGCCCAGGAAGGAGCCTTAATGTGCAGGAAAAGCTCAACCCTGTAATGAGCAGGATGAACATCTCAACTGCATTGGACAGTGTTGATTTCTTTCCTGTAATGTTTTTGCTTGGCTGCTATCACCCCCTGCTGGTCAATATTGGTACCTAATGTATGTGTGGGCTTGAAGAAAAAAAAGTGTCAGATGCTTATTTGTGTTCTCTTGTGTAAATGTTTTGTCTAAAGGCAAGATACCATTTTAATAGTTGATAAATGTGCAAAAAAATATTTGTTACACACTGTTTATTCAAAACTTTGTGATTATTCATTTTACTCCATTTCTGTTTAAATTTAGAAATAAAGTTTCAAAAAAGATAATGCATAAACAACTATTGTTTGATTTATTTAAATAAACTAAATAAGAATAACTGTAATAACTGTTCTCAGTGCATTTTTTTGTCTTTTCAGGAACATTTTTGTGAAAACTTTGATTAATGTTAAAGGATTGCAATGAAATTATTAGCAACTTATACAACTACTGATGAGTAATTTGTAGACTTATACAATATTCAAATTAGGAAACTTGGGTTTCCTCTCTTCGTTTCCTTAAACAATAAAATGTTGGCCATTCCCCCTGCTTTTAGTGCCCATATTAAGCTATGCTAAACAAAGATGTGGTCACAGTGATGAATTTATAGAATAAATTTTAAAAAAATTTGTTGTTGCACACATTCAATAAACACATAGATTTCCCAAAATGTAAATTGTATACCTTTAAAGTCAATAGACTTATATAAAAATTCCTCACCTTTCCTCCTTTTTGATCTCAGAAACCACATGATGCTTTTAATTGTGTTTCAGGAATCAACAAAGGTTTTTATGATAAACTCAGTGAGTGGATTTCATTATGAATTGGTTTCCAAAGAACTGTGTGGCCTTCAAGGTTCTGTCAGGTCTGAGATGGAAGTCCTATTTGAATTACCCATTTTACTCATGAAATCGTGTATTCAATAACACCTAATTGTTTCAAACAGTCAAAGGTTCATGGAAACATCATGACCCATCTAAGACCCCGTGAACTCTGAGTCCATGCTCACACTGCGAAAACGCTGCTGCTCGTTGTAAGACGGCACAGTGAGAAGAGATATTTTATTTCCACCAAGGGATGGTTTGAGGACGGAAGATAGAGCCCGGTGGTGACTGATAGCTGGCTGGGAGGTGCAGTGCTCCAGGCTGGACTGGGCAGCAGGGTGAAACAGGAAGGCAGAGGGGTGGCGGGAGGTGATGGGGATGGCAGAGGCCGGTCGAGTAGATGACTCTCTGGAGGACTTAGGTGGGGGAGAAAGCAGTGAACCAGGAGCTCTGGAGTTCTCCCCCTTCTCTGCTTTCACTCCTTCCCTCACCAGCCCTTCTTCACTAGTCTTGCTTTCTTCTTCAATCACCTTACCGGCGGGAGGGGTCCCTCCTCGTCTGTCCTGCTCCTTCCCAAACTGAATCTCCAGCAGAGGTGTTCTGACACTCGTCTCCTCCCTAAAGCTGCATACTGTGCTCTGGGTGTCCTGGCCCAGCCCTGATGGCAAAGACCCCCCTTTACCAATTTTACAACTGTCCTCGTCTTCGTCATCGCTAGTGCATTGGTCGATACTGGGCGAGTGGTGCAGTCTCTGGAGCTGTGCAGAGGTGCGGCGAAGGGCCCCCCCCATAAAGCCAGAAGGGGATGGGGCGGCATTGAGTAGGCGATTGAAGAGGGCCATGTTGGGGTGGCGGGTGCCTGACTCCTCCATGTTTTCAGCAATTTCCTCTAAAGGTTGAAAGTGCATCTCCTCTTTAGGGATCCTGTCAAATGGTGGCATAGTAGTTTATATTTCAGGCTCTCAAAAACATTCTTTACTTTTCTTTTTTATCCTCATTTATGGAAGGTTTTGGTTTGTTTTTTCTCTCTCAAATCTAGACAAAGAATACTTCATTTTTATCACGGTTTATCACAGTTTATCACCAGGATTGCAGTTGAAGGTGTCATAGTCAGAAGTGGAGTACATGTTGAATGAGAAGGTAAAACACAGAAACTTACGCCATATCAAAAGTAGACCCCTGGAAGGAGGGTTTGCGAAGAACAAAGAGAGTGGCTGCTGTGTAAGGTGGCCGCGGATTGGAGTCGTCCCAGTAACGGTCTCTCTCCATCATTGGCAGATCTCCGTACATCTCATCCACCGCCATCATAGACACCTGCAGAATGAAATGCATATGCACGCACAGATAAAGTATCCCCAGTAAACAAAGTCAATTAAAATAAAAAAGGTGTAAACAAATATGAGTTAAACCTGATCTCAGTCTCAAATTAGCAAAGAACCTGTGTTCAGACATGGAGGTAAAGTTAAAATAGGCAGGCAAGGCAAGGTAGTTTATTTGTACAGCACATTTCATGTACAGGACAATTCAAAGTGCTTTACATAAAACAAAAGCATTACAGATATTAAGAAATAGTAACAGGCAGAAAAAAGCAAGAATCACAATTAAATCATAAATTACATTAAAATGATTAAAAAGAGAAGTTAAAAAGTTACCGTGCAGAATTCATTCATAGACACATGAGAAAAGAAACGTTTTCAACCTGGATTTAAAAATGTCTACATTTGGTGAAAGTTTAATCTCCACTGGCTGTTTGTTCCACTTGTTTGCAGCATAACAGCTAAATGCTGCTCCTCCATGTTTAGTCTGGACACTGGTCTGAACTAGTTGACCAGAATCTTTGTATCTAAGATCTCTGCTAGGTTTATATCCTCTGAACATATCACAGATGTATTCTGGGCCTAAACTGTTCTGGGATTTGAAAACGATCAAAAGGATTTTAAAATCTATTCTGTGACTAACCGGAAGCCAGTGTAAAGATTTCAAAACTGGTGTGATGTGTTCAGATCTCTTAGGAGAACCTGTTGAAGCAGTGTTTGATATTAACTCCAGCAACAAAGTAGAAAAAGCATAAATAAACCTGAAAGTTTCTGTCAATCAGCCAATTGGTCTCAAAGTCATCATCATCTTCTCCAAAAGGGTTGATCAGCTGCTCCGCAACCTTAAAAAAGAAACATCAGAAATTAAAACTATCTAACCGCCATCGACCCACCAGATTCACTAAATGCCTCATTCTGACCTTCAACCACCCAGCATAAAAGAAGAACTGGAGCAGGGTGAAGATGGGCACATAGAGGTCCAGGTCATGACCTGGATAACCCTGACTGGGGTCCAGGAACTGACGACCGATGAGACACACCAGGAAGAAGCTGTACACTGCCAAAGTCACTACCTGTGGAACAGTTAGATACAACTGGTTACAGCCTTTCACTTTTCACCAGTTAGTCTTCGAAAGCTGCATAAACATGTAAAAACCACCTAAAAAGCTGCTCTAATTGGTTAAAGACGGTGGAGATGGTGGAGCTACTTTTTTGTCTAATTTATACCAAACTGGCCACTTGGCAGGTATTATGGAAACAAATTTCCTGGTGATAGTTACAATTACAAAGACATGGAAAAGAAAAGAGGCTTTTTTTAGACAGTTTAAAAGTCCCCCTCCCGTGGGCTCACCACCTGCAGGAGGGGCCACAGGGGTCGGGTGCAGTGTGAGCTGGGCGGCTGCCAGAGGCGGGGACCCTGGCGGTCTAATCCTCGGCTGCAAAAGCTAGCTCGAGGGACGTGGAATGTCACCTCCCTGGCAGGGAAGGAGCCTGAGCTGGTGCACAAGGTTAAGCGGTTCCGGCTACGTATAGTTGGACTCACCTCAACACATAGCTTGGGCTCTGGAACTACTGTCCTTGAGAGGGACTGGATCCCCCGGGGGGGGACGGGTCCTGACTGTTGTTTGTGCTTATGCACCAAGCAACAGTTCAGAGTACCCACCCTTTTTGGAGTCCTTGGAGGGGGTGTTGGAGAGCACTCCTTCCGGGGACTCCCTCGTTCTGCTGGGGGATTTCAATGCCCACGTGGGCAATGACAGAGAGACCTGGAGGGGCATGATTGGGAGAAATGGCCCCCCTGATCTAAATCCAAGTGGTGTTTTGTTGTTGGATTTCTGTGCTCGTCATGGATTGTCCATAATGAACACCTTGTTCAGGCATAAGAGACATAAGATATTCTAGGCAGCAGTTTGATGAACAACTTTGTAGTCGTATCGTAGGACTTGTGGCCGCATGTCCTGGACACTCGGGTGAAGAGAGTGGGGGAGCTGTCAACTGATTACCACCTGGTGGTGAGTTGGCTCAGATGACGGAGGAGGATGCCGTTCAGGCCTGGACCCAAGCGTGTTCTAAGGGTCTGCTGGGAACGTCTGGCGGAGTCCCCTGTCAGAAAGAGTTTCAACTCCCATCTCCGGCAGAGCTTCAACCATGTCCTGGGTGAGGCGGGAGACATTGAGTCCAAGTGGGCTGTGTTCCATGCCTCTATTGTTGAGGCGACCAGCTGCAGCTGTGGCCGCAAAGTCGTCGGTGCCTGTCGTGGTGGTAACCCCAAACTCGTTGGTGGACACCAACAATAAGGCATGCCGTCAAGCTGAAGAAGAAGTCCTATCGGGCCTTTTTGGCCTTTGGGATTCTAGAGGCAGCTGATGGGTATCAGCACACTAAGCAGAAGAGCGCTTTGGTTGTCCTGAGGCAAAAACTCAGAAGTTTGGAAAGGCCATGGAGAATGACTTCCGGATGGCTTCTGGTCCACCATTCGACGGCTCAGGAGAGGAAAGCAGTGCTCCATCAACACTGTGTACAGTGGGGATGGGGGGCTGCTGACCTCGACTCGGGACGCTGTGGGGCGGTGGAGGAAATACTTTGAAGAACTCCTCAATCCCACCAACACGTCTTCCAATGAGGAGGCAGAGTCTAGGGACCCTGGTGTTGGCTCTCCTATCTCTGACCATGGTCCTCAGCCTGAAAAGAGTGGAGTGCTTTCTCCGGGTCGGGAGTGAGGTCCTGCCCCAAGTGGAGGAGTTCACGTATCTTGGGATCCTGTTCACGAGTGAGGGAAGGATCAAGCGGGAGATCGTCAGGTGGATCAGTGCAGCGTCTGTGATGATGACTCTCCATTGGTCTGTCATGTTGAAGACGGAGCTGAGCCAAAAGGCAAAGCTCTGGGTATACTGCTCGATCTACGTTCCTACCCTCATCTATGGTCACGAGCTGTGGGTAGTGACCGAAAGAACAACATTGCAAATACAAGCTGGCGAGTTTCTCCACAAGGTGGAGGGGCTCAGAGTAGAGTCGATGCTCTTCCGCATCGCGAGGAGCCAGATAAGGTGGCTCGGGCATCTGGTCAGGATGCCTCCCGGACCCCTCCCTAGTGAGGTTTTCTGGGCACGTCCCACCGGAAGGAGGTCCTTGGGAAGACCCAGGACACGCTGGACAGACTACATCTCTCGGCTGGCCTGGGAACGCCTTGGGATGAGCTGGTGAATGTGGCCAAGGAGAGGGAAGTCTGGGTTTGTGGTGCTAGAGGTGGATGGCAGGTGTGAACTATGGTGTCCACCTGTGACCTGATCATAGACGAACATCCTTTCTGATGTATTCTAACAGCTGTCCTGTTGTGCTGATTTGGTTTAAACTTGGATAAAATGATTAGTAAGGACACTTACCCATGCTGTACTTCCAGAAGTCCCTCAGGCTGCTGGTTGCTCTGCCTCCCAGGACGTACACAGATCCATTGTAGCTGCAGCAGGCGTGTTTGTAGCGGTCACATGGAGACCGACTGCTCTGAGGGAGCTGAATCCACAGACAGGGATCACTCTGACTCATTGCTGGAATCCATCAATCTCAGCGGATCATTCTCCAAAAGAAGCCTTCAGAAACACAGATAAATCTATTCAATTTTGATTTCAGCAGTTTTTACGGAAACCTTAAAGTGCTCTGCAGGAAAATGTAATAAACAACATGGGGCTGGATGATATGCTGAGATTTTTTAATTAGTGCTGGGCGATTTATCGGGTGCACTCGAAATAAACGACAGTGATTAAAGCGTCTTCATGTGACTTTCTTTGTAGTTTAGCTTCCCTCACTCACAGCAGACAGACAGCCACCCCACCCTGATATTAATTGACTAATTAAAGAAAAAATAAAATAGATCTTCTGGCGGTGGCGGGGATTGACTAATTTAATGGTGGGGAAACTGGTTTTTATTAAGTATGAGAGCAGGTCCCTGGTTCAGAATAAAAAAAAATTGTTAAAAGTGAAAAATCCCAATAAAGATTAATTTTGCTGGTGTTTTTTAATGCTGATAATGTTGAATTCAATATTTGCACAGTGTTTTACAATAGATTTCAAAACATCGGGATGTATATCATGTATCGGGATAAAGCCAAAAGATTTGGGTATATCAGTTTTAGGCCAGCCCTATTTGAAACATATCGAGACGTTTTCACACGTGATATAAAACGAGGGAATATCGCTTAAATCGACAAAGCTTACTTAAATAAAGTATTTTTTCTTTTTGCATTTTGCACAACTGTATTTTGTCATGGTAATTGAAAAGTAATTTTCATTCATTTTGTTTTAAAAAGAATTTAATAAACTACTTTAATTTTAGTTTTAATGCGCATGTGCTGCGCCCTTAATAAAAGTGCATTTGGCACTAAAGCCTGTAAATTAAACTGTCTCTGGTGACTTGACAAAAAGATATACATATTGATTTATTTATTGTGTATTGCAATTCAGGTAAAAAATATCGATACTAAATTTGGTTCATATCGCCCAGCCCAAACATATCACAAACAATAAAAATGAAGATAAAAATTAGAGAAGTGGTTGCACCGACTAAATGTTCTTCGGATGACCAAATCCCTGAATCCTTCATTACATTTCTAACTGACAGCTGAAAACTAGGAACGTTTCAGCGAAAAGTGACTCGAAGTGTCTGCTGACCTGTTCTTTCTTGCTACTCTGGGCTTTGAGCTTCACCATCAACAACAATATACAGGACTGTCTCAGAAAATTAGAATATTGTGATAAAGTTCTTTATTTCCTGTAATGCAATTAAAAACATGAA
>JBAMHW010000004.1:29100692-29125186 GCA_037177495.1 Rhadinocentrus ornatus
TGTAAAAATTCTGTATAAAAGTTGTAGCTGACACATTTTCATTATTTATCTCACTTTTCTCACATTTAGCACATTTTCCCTACATTTTCTGACATTTAACATAACTGTTAACCACATATAAGAGGGTCAAACAGAACATCTAAATCAAAATTTTAAATCTAAATGATATATGTTAAATCTAGATGTTAAATCTAAAACTAAATGTTTAAATCTAAATGTTATGTTATGTCTAAATGTTAAATCTTGTTTAAATCCTAAATAATATATCTAAATTTTGAATCTTAAATCAAAAAGTTAATTCTTATATTTAACTGCTAAATCTTATATCTAAATCTAAATGTTTTACCTAAATGTTTCGAATATATGCTAACTGACCCCGCACCTTTTAACATCAACCGATACGCTAGTAGGGAAACACTCGCGCGGGCACTCACACACCATACTAGACATATGACTCCTTCAGACTGAATATATCAAACATGATACATATAAAGGGTGAAGGGCAGATTGTTTCTTGTAGTTTATTAAACAGTTTAAATAAAACAAATAATATACTCCTTCATCATAACCTTAAAGCAGATTTCATCCTGCATCCAGTGTCACACTGCTGTCTACCTGCTATCTAGTCTTATCTGCTGTAAGAGCAAAATTACTCAGAAAATGTGATTAGTTAAAGACATCATGAAAGCATGATGAATCATAAGCATTAACAGTAAGTATCAGGAACTTGAGGTTTAATGGAAACGGCTGAAAATAATTCTAGCAAATGTTTAACTATAGTTGTTGCATGACACAATCAGACAAGTGGATTTGTAATCAGTGTCCTGCAGTATTGAAATATTTGAAAGAGTACACAGTAAAAACAAAGCTCCAATCTGTGTTTTAATCCCCGCTGGATTGTTGCTTCTGACCCCAATAATGAGCATTTTTCCTTTAATTGCTATACGTTCTCTAAATTAACTCATAAGGGGAGCAACTAAATCCTGTGACCACAGACTACAAGGCAACACAGCACCTGCACATGCAGCAGTAGAGGTGTTAATGTGAAAATGGGGGATGTTTTTAATATTTAAATTTAAATGACATCCACTTACTGAGAACAGAGATAAATGACAATTCTTACACATTTATTTGTACAGCACCACCTGCTGTCATGCATAAAGCTTGCATTACAACAGAGGTCAACAAAAACATTAAAAAATAGCAAATAAGGTTTTGAAGTAAATCTGTTGTCTTGTCAGAAAAGTCCAATAAAAATCCTCCTAAAAGCCAGGAATTTATCATCTTCTTGTAATTTTTATAATCTATCTTATCCAGGCTTTTCACCCTTGAAGTAAACCACTGGTCCAGTTAATGGTTCAACTATCTGTATTGCTTCTTTCCCCCTGCAGCCTGACTAATTGTCTTTATAGTCTGCTACAGACACATGAGGCAATGTTGCACGATTAATGCATCACACTCACATTGTGTAGATAAGATGAAATAATCAGAAAAATATCTTTGTTATTCAAATGTGTACATATAGATGTATATGACCTCACCATTACATCCTCATATGTAAGCTTGTTGTTGCAGAATCCTCTCATAAAGGTGTTACATCATCAAGGCAATCCTTACGACAACTGTGATGCTTTTTTGTGTGTTTATGCATCATCACCACAAGATGGAGGCATTGAATCTATGCAGGGCATCTGGGATATTATCTGTAGAAGAATAACATTGACAATGACTGGTTTAGTATCGGACCACATGCGTCTGATTGATGCAGTAACTTGACACATTGTGCACTGACAAGCAAGAGGAAGTGATTATGTGAATTAGTCCCTGTGACATTTGAGCTCCTTGATATTCAGGTCCAGAGAAATCTTTAGGCACCTCTCTAATGATTTTACGACCCGTGTACCCCGTAACAAATAAAAGTTTAAAGTATTTTCTGTCCTCTAACAAGTGTTACCCTACACCCTTTCAAGGGCTTATTTTTACACAAAATGAATCACCTTATCCCATCGACTCCACGTGTTTCTGAAGAACTCCATCAGAGCCACTGCAGGTTGAGAAGAGTCAAATGTGAAAGCCCAGGGGGATCCTAAGCTACATAAGTAACATAACAAAGAAGTGTGTATCAGAGCTCTGTAGCGGATGACATTGTGTCTCCTGACTGCAGGAAGCCATACACAGGAAAAGCTTACTTGTAGGACTATACACTCATGTTTGGATAAAAAGCCATTTGAGTTGATTAAATTAGGAAAGGGTTTCGCTTTACTAAATGTTTCTGTTAAATTCTTATTCGTCATCAGGTCTGTGTCTCGATTTTGGGGAACAAAAAACAAACAAACAATAAATCACACACAAACAGCTTCAATCATCAATAATTTCAGGAGAGCGAGTATGGCGCTAGGATAGGGACAGAAGTCTTTTAAACTTTTTTTCTTGCCAGGTTTGTAACTTGTATGTCCATACATATGGACTCTAAGACTTTCTGTCCACAGCCAAATTTCACGTTTAGTAAAGTATCACTACTGACCCAAGGCAGCGCTGTTGTTATTGCTCCAATAAATATCAATTCAGCTTTATTTATATAGCACTATCAGTTCTTGCCAATCAGTATTCATACAAGCCAATTCATATTAAATAATAGTCTAGTTAAGGAAAATGACAGCTTGCATTAAAATAAACTTCAATTCAATCCCCCATCCTGAGCAGGGGTGACAGCGTAAAGAAAAAAAAAACTCCCTTTAAACACAATGGAAAAACCTCCTGCAGGTAAGTTGATTTTGAATATTCAAAGGTTTCTTTCTTGAAATGGAATAGCATGTCTCTACTACGACCATATTCCGCTAAGGGTTCTTTAATGTTTTATCTGTCCATAAACCGACTCACCTTTAGGGAGCTATGACTTGTGCTGGTCTTGGTCAGCTGTGATTGGTTAAGGAATAGAGAAATCTAATTCGTTGTTGAGCAGGTATATAAAATGTGGGAAAAAAAGGAGTCACCACTTGGATTTAACTAAGCAAATAGGTAGGAGCCTCCTAATGGATAGTTACTGCATGGGTGGTTATCTGTCAGCTGGCAACGAGTGATGCAATAAGTTGCTTCTCGTTTCTTAAACAACCATGTGGAAAGACATATCCCGTAGTTGTGGAAAAAATGTTAGTCTGTTTAAGACGGGTCGGATCACTGGCATGCATCAAGCAATCAAGGATTTTGCAGACAATACTAAGATTGGGTTAAGAACTGTCTAACACTTTATTTAAATCTGGAAGGATAATGGGGAACCATTGTCTTCCAGGAAGAAAGGTGGTCAAAAAAAGAAAGAAAAGAAAATCCCGAATGATGGCGATCGCTTAAACATATGGTCAAATCGAATCTGAGAAAAACAATACTAGAACTCAGGGTTATGTTTAACAGTGAAAGTAAGAACATTTCCACACACATAATGCAAAGGAAATGGACTGGTCTGAACAGCTGTGTAGCCATGATGAAACCACTAATCAGTGAGGCTAACTGGAGAAAAAGGCTTCAGTTTGCTAGGGAGCATAAAGACTGGACCCTGGAGCAATGGAAGAAGGTCATGTGGTCTGATGAGATTGATCCTGTTCCACAGTGATGGGAGCATCGGGGTAAGAAGAGAGGCAGATGAAGTGATGCAGCCATCAGTGCTGCTGTACAAGGGGCAGTCTATGATCTGGGTTTGCTGCAGTTGGTCAGGTCCAGGTTCAGCAACATTATGTGTCCACAGAATGAGGTCAGCTGATACCTGAATATAATGACCAGGTTATTCAATCATTGGATTTTTTTTTTTGTCCCTGGTGGCGTGGGCATATTCCAAGATGATAATATCAGGATTCACTAGGCTCAATTTGTGAAAGAGTGGTTCAGGGAGCATGAGACATTATTTTCACACATGGATTGGCCACCACAGAGTCAGACCTGAACCCCACTGAGAACTCTTGTGATGTGCTGGAGACGGCTATGTGCAGTGGTTGGCCTCTCCCATCATCAGTACAAGTGAAAATTAAAAATGGTGAAAATTATTGCAACACATTGGTGACATTGCAGAAGCTTATTGAAACAATACCACAGCAAATGCTGCTGTAATCAAAGCTAAAGGGAGTCCAACGAAATATTTGAGTGCGTGACCTTTTTTTTTTTTTGGTGGTTTTCTAGTATTTCTGATTTATAATTTTTAAGGCTTGCAAGTGTACTTGTAGATTTGTAGATGTACCTGTAGGGCTACTTGTTGCTACACTTAGAAACGTATGTCTCTATCCTACCTCCATAGCCTTGTCTTGGAAATGTAAGCACGCAGTGGTTGTAAAATGATCCCTCCTACTCTCCCTTGTTCACCGTGCAGAGGAGGGGCCGAGAGAGAGGAGGAGGACGAGGAAGAAGAGGAGGAGGGCAACGAAGCAGGAAGGAAAGCAAGCGGGGAGGGAGGGAGGCTGTGAATGCTAACAAGCTCCGTTGGTAACGTTTGACAAAACATCTTGCAATGGGGAGATACGCCGACCACTATTGAAGACCTACTATGCGCCAGTGCCACCTTCAGCCAGTGCGCGTGCAGCAGCCAAACCGTGGTCGGCACGTTTGATCAGTAAAAACCGTCTTTTTTTTCCGCTGAGTGAAATGTATCGCGACTGTTCGGGATTCACATTCTGACAATGGAGATTGAAAATATCGTGGCCAACACGGTTCTCCTGAAGGCGAGGGAAGGTAAGTTAATTTAAACACCCCGCAAAGAAAAGAATGAAACCGCATTTAATTTTCCCTCCCCCTCCTCCCCCCTTCTCATCGACATGGCTCCAGTCGAGCCAGAGCTTTGGGTAGTCCTCCTTGGCATTTATGTCTTCGTTGTGTCTCATCACTGCGCAGTACTCTGTCTCCAGGCAAACACCAAACATCCTCAGATGAAGTCTAGTGTTTGTGCATTGACGACATTTCCCAGGCAGGTTTAACATGAGACCCAAGAAGGCTGGAGATGAACAAGGCAGGGAGTGTTTGCAGCATCGCTCAGATGGCAGCTTTGCATTAGCGGCTGTCGAGCAATTTTTTCTCTTTTTATTTTCGCCACACAAGCGCCAGTGGTTCAGTGGGTATTTTCGATGACATAACAAGATATTTAATGGTGCTCACGTTAGGCTGAATAGAAATACAGCTGCACGGGGTGGAGTAGGGTTGTGCCTTCTTTAGGCTACCTGTCGTCGTCTTTTAAATGCTAATTATGAGGGTGAAGTGAACGTGAGGCGTTTGACGCAGAAGTATGCCGCTGCATTGCTGTTTTGGCTGCTGACGAGGAGGAAGGAATAATACAGCGAGTTGCTTTCATGCAGTGGAGGGGGTACCCCGGCGGCCCCAGATGTGCACGCTGCACAGTGGGCCGGTGATCCCACAGCAGCTCACCTGGAGGCGAGTATCCATCTGTTTTCCAGGAGGCGGCAGAGCAGGGAGGCTACCTCTGTAGTCGGTGAGTGGGCGCAGGGTGGGTGTGCGGTAGCAACCGCTAAGAGGGAGAAATATGGAATTACTGCACGATTCTTCTCGTCTAAACAGATTGGACACAAGCAGAGAAAATTTTGCTCGACAGAAACTGGGGTCACGTTTCAGTGAGCAGGGGCCTTCATTCCTTATGCCGCACATTTTTACCAAGAGGCTTTTTTATGCTGGGACCAAATATAGTGAAATATCCTATTCACTACAAAATGGAAGCATTTCTACCAACCTACATAGTCTAGCATTGCCATCAGGTTTTCTGTACACAAGCGCTGTACTTTCATAAGCAGAGGCTCTAAAAGGCCCTTGGTGATAAATATGATTGTAAACAGACGTTGGAAAGAGCCAGTTGTCTCAATATGTGATAAAGCATAACAGCATAAACATAAAACACTTTTCAATGTTTCCATATTTATTAAAAAGTGGTTTAACAGATTTTTTTTGTTAACAGGATTTTTGTCGAGATTTACAATTTTAAGTGACAAAAATAAAGCCTGCTCCATATATCTCATTCAATACTGTGCAAAAGTCTTCAGCCACCCATTATTTCTTTATTTATTGCCCCAAACTAGGTGGAAACTAGGTGCAGTGATTGACAGATGTGCAAACATAAATAGAAATGGAGTATATGAGGTATAAAAACAGTGTTAGGACTATTCCACTAGCTTGAAAGATCAGCTTTTATTCTTCAACTCATCCTGAATCTTCTAGACAATAATTTTTGCCAGGTCTTTAAGTAGTCTTCAGGAACAGTTATCCAGACTTGTTTAAGAACTTTCCAAAGCTCTTCTTTGGATGTTACTGCCATTTGTTCTGTTCTCTGTCCAGATGACTCACCACTACTGGAATAATGTTGAGGTCTGGACTCTGGGGTGGATTAATTCCTCCATCAGACCTGTTGCCACTGATTTTCACTCCAGTTCTTGTGTCTTTTAAAATACTTCGGCCTTTTCTTCTTGTTTTGCTTCCTTTAAATATTGCTTCTTGACTTTCACCATCCATGGAGACCATTTCTGATGAGGCTTCAGTGAATAGATGGATTAGTGAAGGGCTACAGGCATCTCTGGGGTCTCGTATGATGTCTCTGCTGGAACCTCCCTCCCCCAATTTAATGAGAACATCACTTAAAAATATTGTTAATCTGAGATTTATTTGGTCTTTCAGTTTTTAAGCGCATGCAGTACATGGTAAGGTATGCCATGTTTTTGGCTACTTACTCTTTGGAAATCACCGTTCTGGTGCAAAAATACTATTCTGTCATTCTGTGTTACCTTCGACCTCTGTTTTTTAGCTGTATTTAGAAATGAGAACAAATTTATCTGAATTAACGACAGTCTGTCAGTAACAAAGGGCTCTAAGATAACATTAAAACCTGCACCAGCTTTGGATGAACCAGTGTTGTGTAGCAAACGAAACAACACATTCCTTTTGACATGGCCAGGGAGAAGCACTGACATGAGTAAAAAAAGCAGCTAGTATCCAAAAGAAAAATTACTCAACGACCTTTAAAAAGCCTGGAGAATTGTTGCTAAAAATCATTTTCAAAGATTACAAGAAATTCTAGCAACTTTGAAAAAAAACCCAAAACTTTGGATTAACCATTTACTATATTAATTATTACTTGGAACACCAGTTTACATATTTTAAGTTACACAAGACAGGAATTGCGTTCTTAAATCTTTTTGCCAGTTACCGGATGTGTCAGCTGTCAAAAGGTTTGTCACATTGTTTCCTGTCAACAGTTACAGAGCAAACTCCACTTTTTAGACAAACCAGGCTTTCTGTAACTCCCAGGCGTCCTAGTTCAGGATAAAGGATCTTAGACTGCTAGTTTTAGGAGTTTGCACTAGGGTTGCAGGGTCCGAAATTAACACTCGCCAGGCGCCAAACGCAAGTAAATTTTTCGTTTGGCGAGTAAATCTCAGAGGGCTATCCACCAAATGCCGAGTAATGTTTGTACCAAACTAGTCATGTTTTCCAGTCTTCCTTTAGGTGGATTTCTTCTTCATGTTCCTGTCTGCATGTATGAACGACGCGCACGCACACAAACATACACTGGCGCAAACACTCGCACGTGACACAAGAATGCACTCGAACCATTTCAGTTCTGTTTACCGTTTAGCTCAGGCTAACTAAGTAGGATAAATATGTGCAGATTTTTAGCAGAAGCCTACCAGCTTTCCAGAAGAAAGCTCGGTGAACTGGAGGATAAATCAGCAGGGCTTACAGCCCCAACCGGGAAGTTCAGTGAAAAGTGATGGTTTGGATATAGCGACGCCTTCTGTCTGCTTCACAGCACGTGCCTAGCTGTCTGTTAGCCTGTAAGCTTAGCTTAGCTGTTTTCAACCTGAAGGGTGACGACAGCTGCATAACGAGCGATACGTGACTCCACGAGACGACGAACAGCTATCAACTGATAAAAAGAGTAATAATATTGCATATTATTTTTATATTTATCAGTTATTAAGTTCATTATTATTATAAAGAATCTTTTATTATTATTGATTCACTGATTTATTATGAATCAGATCAATAAGCTTTAAATTTGTTTATCATCAATTTTTGTTAAGTTTATTTTTTAAACAATAAAATAAAAAGCAAAAATCAGGGAGTATGATCCCATTAAAGCTATAATGCTGCGGCACAAGGACTGTTATGAGCTGGAGGCCAGACCAAGAGTAGAGAGGGATGAGTCGATTAGGTTTTACTTAATGAATTCAGACATTAACACTTTATTAAATACAACATTTTTCTTCTTGCTTTTGTTAAATGTTGCTGTGACTTCCACTTTCAGTTTGGATACAACACAACACAGTATTATAGAAATAACGTGCCTAGAGGTATGTGTGTGTAAAATAATTTATATTTTTGCCGGTAAAAAATATGTTTGGCCGGTGGATTTTTTTCATCTACCGGCCAACTTGGCCGGTGAGTCAAAAAGTTAATTTCGGACACTGGAGTTGTCACGATGCTAAAAATTTAAACTCTATATAGATACTAAGAATGATGCTCGATACTCGATACTATTTTTGATACAATCGAGGGGAAAAAAATGTATTTTTTCAATCGAAATCAAAGCACCGCAAAAATCACACAATCCAAACAACACAACAAAAAAGATGAAAAATATATTAATACAAAAAAGTCTTTAACAGTGTAATATTTTAAAACTTAGTTTGTGCAGAGCAGGGTTGTCACGATACTAAGATTTCAAACTTGATACCGATTCTAAGGATGGCGCTTGACAAGCTATTTCGATATTATAGAGGGGAAAAAATGATTCCTTCAATCAAAGTCAGAACACCACAAAAATAACAACACAATATAAGCAACACAACAACAATATTTTAATTAAATAAATGCATATTTTTAAAGCTGCGTTAGTTTGTGCAGAGATAGTCTTCATAGTCTGTGTGATCAGGCAGTTTACCCACTAGGGCAAAAAATTCAACTAAAAAACCATTTCAACCACTAGTTAGTGTAATTATTTACATAAATATCCTTTTCTTCACAATGCTTGAGACGAGATCAATTAAATAGAACGAACAAAGTAGTTACGACTATCTACTTTTTAAACTAGATTAATTAAAAACATAAAAAAAGTTTAGCTTTTTAAATGTTTTTGTAAACAGTCTACATTAAAAGGTATTAATGTCTGACTATAAGGTCCTCCAGAGAGAAGCTGTCCACTGCAGTGCGTGTATAAAATAAATGGAGATGGCTGTTTTTTTTTGTCTTTTTTTTTTCATGAACCAGCAGACGCCAAGTGGCATTTAAGTATCAATACCCGTGCTAATTAATATCTAACTAGAAATTAAGTTTTAGAATCGATTAGTATTTGAGAATCAATTTTTTTGAAAACGCAAATTCATAGTGTGAAATTAATGCCTAACAATTATGATAAATACACTGCTCAAAAAAATAAAGGGAACACTAAAATAACACATCCTAGATCTTAATGAATGAACTTTTCTTATTAAACACTTTGTTCTTTACATAGTTGAATGTGCCGACAACAAAATCACACACAAATTATCAATAGAAATCGGTCAGCCAGTAGCAGCTTTGTGCAATTAATTTTTAAGGCTGGTTATGGAGAGGCTGGTTAAGGCTGGCTATGGAGCTCTTCCAGTAGCTCGAAGACGAGCCTCTTGTGAGTGCTTCTGGATGGGGGAGGGGCTTGTGGTATAATCTGCGGCTTCTGGTAAGAATTGTAAACAGTAAGTGTTTTCACATCACTCTCAAAGTCTCCAAATGGGTTGCTAGTCACTTTTTTTCTTTAAAGTGCCGCTAAAGAGGTCTAAAATCTCGCTAATTATAGCGACAACTTGCAAAGTTGGCAACACTGCAAACAACGGGTCCTCCAGGGAGTAGCTGCCCACTGCAGTGCCTGTATAAAATGGATAACGACAGTTTTTCGTGAAGCAGCAGACGCCAAAGTGACATTTAAGTATCAATACCTGTGCTAATTAATATCTAACTAGATCTTAAATTTTTGGATTTTAGAATCGATTTTTTTTTGACAGCACTAGTTTGCACACAAACACATTTTTTATTCATTCTCCATCACAAAATGCAAGTCTGGCAGTGCCTAGAAATCGTTTTATCTGATCTTGTGAAAGTGGGTGGCCAGTATAAGCAGCTCTGGGTGTGCCCAGTCTGCCACAGCTGAAATGACACACGCCGAAGGAAGTGGTTGGAGATGACACCGCTCAGTGTTTCTTCTCCCTGCCTTCACACACGCATTTTTGTATATAAGGGGAGAGAGAGCTAAAATTGCAGTATTTAGATGTGGAGCACAGTGAGTGGAGTACTTGACAGTTGCACAACATGTCAGTTTTGGAGGAAGTTTCTAATAAAACAAACTTTTTGGAAGTGGAGTTTTGTTTGTATAATCTTAGTTTAGAATATTTAAAAACATATTTGCAGCTTATCAATGACTTCCACACAGTTTAATGTCATAATTTCTTTACAAGCAATAGCAACAGTAATCACTGATGACTACCCATATTCAATAGTTCCTTGTGAACAATTGAATACAATATATGACATCTGAGAAGGCGGGTAGAATTGGAACATTAATCGGCTAAAACTCAAAGACAATTTGTGGGACGCTTGTATAAAATGATATGACCTTTTGACTCTGGTGTTTTCATAATTTTTCTTGTAGATTCCACTGTTTGCAACACTTTGTAGTACCTGAGTTGGCAGAATAGCCGGTCAAAGTGCCATAGTGGAGCAGGTGGTTGCGTAAAGTGTGTTTAAAAAAATAAAAAAAATAATAAAAAAAAAAAGTTAACTCTTCAGCCTTTAAACTACAGCAGCCCAATCACATGTATTTGTAATAATCCTCTTGGAAGGACCTTCTGTAAACTGGTTATATTTATAGAGATTAACTGTTTAAATTAAACAGTAATCAGTTTTTAGCAACAAGTTGGTGTGTTGCTCTAATTGAACATTACATTAACATTACGTTGTTTCTTGGTAAGGAAATGATCAATGATCAAACAAAAAAAAACTTGGAAAAGTAAGCAGATGCTAACTCTAATACCAATGAAGAAGCAAAGAGGAACTGATAAGGGAAAAATCCAACATTGTAAAGCTTTTGCAAACAGCTACAGTTTAACATAAAGCGTATTTTTTAACTAACATAAACTACAAAAATCATCTACATATAGTGGTTCAGAGCACTTTAAAATGTAGTTAAAGGAACTGAGTGGGAGGTTTTTGCAAAGCTTACACTGAGCACACTGACTTAAGGTGTCACAAATGGGTGACATGGATTACCAATGAATCGCCTCTGCTTTTGTCTTTGTCTGAACTTAACATTTCCCTGAACATCTCTTAGAGCTGATGTTCACATATTACATTTGGCTGCTAGTTTAAAAGTGCATTCACCTACCAGTCTACTAGACAATGTACAATTGGGGACCCCGTTTAAAGTGTTGTTGCTTTATGTCTCATTGTGAGCCATTATTTCCACTAATGTTGTGTATGAACATATTTTGGTCGTGTTTACCCACAATTCCCTTTGTGTTGTAGTCCAAACCCAGAACTTTGTCGGACCAGAGCTGGCTTCTGTGGTCTAAGTCAGAGAATAGTTTCGCATTCACACCTCCCCAAATGATCCAGACTTTCAGAACAAATGAACTGTGATTCATATTAGAAGGGCCGGTCTGGGCATTCACATTGGCACAGTTTGGTCTGCTTTAAACCAAACCTGGGCCATTTCAGAGTTAAAAGCGCAACTCTTGGTTGACCAACTCTGAGCTGTCAAACTCAGTTTTCGGTAACAGGTGATAACCAGTGGTTTAATCAACTCTGAGTTCACTTACCCCCGAGTCCAGCGTGTGCATAGGCAGATAAAAAGCCCTCATCAATGGAACATGGATAACATGATTCACCATGGCAACAGGTAAAATAAAAAGTCGCTCCTTCCATTTTGCTCCAACGGAGTTAGAAATATTAATGAATGCATATGCAGAATATGACCATATATTTTGGGAAATAAAGCAATACAGTAGCGGCAGCAAAAGAATGAGAGCTGGTAGAAAATAGCTGACCGAGTCGATGCGTTAGTATCTTTTTTATCTCGAGTGTTCTAATTATTAAACGTTTGTATCTCTGCTTCAATGTATCTTGGTATGTATTCTTCTTGGTAAAATTCTCAAAAGATATTTCTTAATTTGGTGTTTAGTAATTGTTTCTGCACTGCAACCCTACTAGAACGTCCCTGATTGTAGGCAAATTGTTCTCGGTGACAGTCTGATCACATCCTACAGTCACAGTTACCTAAGAAAAAGTTGCTCTGGAGCAGCGTCACTGATGTTATACAGACAGCTACCATTGGCAAAAAAAAAAAAAAAAGTGCAACACAAAGAACTTACTCTGAACTGAGAGCATGTCCACCATGTGCCATATAAAATATATGAAGGCTTAAAATATTGTTCAGATAAATGAGTGCTCGCTTGCTTGAAGCTCAAACAATTGATAATGAGGGAATGATAAAACATCTAAGCGGGGTCTGATCACCATTTCCCGACGTAGATATCTGTAGAGTAATTGTGCTTCGATGTCAACTGGCTTTTCAAGAAACAGACACACGATGTCTGACACTTCCTTCAGTCTGCAGGCTGCAGCTAAAGAGGAGAAACTGAGAGTTAATTAAAGAAAACCTGCCAGCGTACAGGTTAGCTTTACGGAGTCTGTTGCCGCGGTAAGTGACTCAGAGTTACACTGAACTCGCTTTGTAAAACCGAAAACCCAGAGTTTTCACTAAGCCCGCTTTCTTAAACGGGGCCCAGGTCGGCTTCCTTGAATAGTACGGTTCATGTGGAGCAATGTGAAAACTCATTCATTCTCTTTTCCTGGCCAAAGAAGGGAACTCTGATCTGCTTGAAAACCAAGGGGCTCAGTTCAATTCCAAGGTTACCCTGGTGATTTTCGCTTGCGGTGTGAAAGTGACCTGAAGAGATTAAGTGACGTAGAGATCATGCTTATCAGCTTGCTGCCTCTCCTGCTGCTCGGGCAGATTCTGGTAAGAACCGTATTAGGTTTGATCACCAAAGTAAAAACAAAAATCAAGACAAGACAAAGACTGCATGAATTGATTGTTGTTGCTCCATTGTTTACTTGCAATAAAAGAGTCTGCTTAAGGGGAATGATTTCTGGTCATTTCAGGGAATATCGCCCCTACTGAGCAGTTGTAACTGCGTGATGTTGTCCAGGTGCTTTGGTCCACTTGTTTTAGGTGCAGTGTGAAGACAAACAAAACCAAAGGTGCAAAATTTCTCAGAATTCCTCGTCCAATCAAGCAGAGTCCCCAGATTATCTGGGTGTGAATGCACCAAGCGGCAACCTCCGGCGGTAAAATGTGAAGCCCATGCGGAAGTGCAAAAAATTGCAGTTCACCCCTCATCCACTAGGGGCTGGCTCCAAAACAGAACAAATCCCCATAGACTCCAATGTTAAAAAGACCAACTTCACAGCTGAAATAAACATGTTTAAAACCTGGTAAAAATTTTTTTTTTTTAGGATTAATAGGTCAAGTTTATCCTAATGACAGCTGTAACGGGGGTGAATTTATTTTATTTAATCTAGAATTTCGGCATAATTAGGGGCATGTCCTTTTGATTGACAGGTATCCAATAGCCGCGGCAAGAAGGGAGAGTGCTGCACAACTGTGGTATTTAGCCGGTTAACAGCACACCTTTGCTTTAGCCCTCCTACCGTCGTTAGCTGGTTAGCTACCTTTAGCTATGGGTTAGCTTGGAGTTTGATGGGTGTCAATCATCCACCCCCAACTTCAGCTCCAGCTATTTGCCCATTTTTGGATTTTCCAGGAATGACGACACGCGTGACGCTGCCAAGATGGCGACGATGGGAACTGCCAAATGAGCTTCAATTCAGCTGTTCAGAAACCTACGGGTGATGTCACGGAGGCTCCGTCCATCTTTCATTTGCAGTCTATGGAATGCACCCTTAGAAAAAGTTGCATCTCTGTTTTAAACACAAGACACCTTTGACTCGTATACATTGTGGTCCATTTTGGTTGAACTGTTGTTTAATTTGTTATTTTTAGGTTTTATTGTTTGTGTAGAAAATGGTTTTCCTGTATGTTGCCACCAAACCTGTTCTGTTAGCAAACGAAAAAAGAAAGAAGGGGATTACAATTACACAAAGTACAATATTGTATAAGGTGTTGAGCCACTGTTTGTTCCTTTTATATAACGGCGGGAAAATGGGAACTACAGTAGATGCAGTGATTTATTTATTGCAAACATAAATAGAAATACAGTATATGATGCAGTATCTCTCAGACCCTGTATTGCTTTTGGCTCTTTTTATACTGTAGATAAAAGAGATTGAAATCCAACTTTTTGTGACCCGTATCTGATCTTGTCATGTTGCGTTTCATCTGACTTTTACATCATTAAAATGAGACAGGCGTCACAATTCTGTGCCGGAGGAAGCGGGACACGGTAAGGTTGAATGTAAACAATAAATGAAACAATGCTATATCGTAATTTTTTTCATCTTTAATGCGCAACAACTTGGAAACTGATACATACGCTGACAATGTAGGAGCTGTAGAATTAAACACACTCTTAATTTAATGTTGCTGCTACAACACAAATCACAATAACCTTTCATTTAATAATATATAATCAGAGAGCAAATGACAAAAAACTGAAAAGAACTCATACAAACTAAACTAAAACAAAAAAAATTAAACCAATGAAGGGTTGTGAAGGCCCTGCATGCCTTTCCACACCTGATCCAAGCTGACCTCCACCCACACTAAGGGCTGGGATACACTTTCTGTTAACGCAAGCGTACACGTCAATGTTCCGCTACGTTTGTCTATATAAATGCTGCAAGAAACGGAAGCATAGCGCAGTCAAAACACAGCACTTGGACTTTGAAATAGTGCAAGGGGTAATCTATCGGTCACGTTGTGTTTCTAGGGCATCGACCCCAAAACGCGTCCAATCTGTTGCCAACTTTTAATATGAGTGCTTGTCACTGTGCATTGGGGAGGAAAAATCTTACAGATGCCAGAAGTTGTGGACAAGGTCTGAGAAGTGATCTTCAAAATAATCCACCATTGTGTGGGTTCAGCACACAGCATCAAGGGTTAATGCAACCCAAATTTAAACGCATGTGGGATGATAGGCAGCTCTGACCGGGAGAAATAGCTAATAGTCAGACATGTAAGAATTTTTTCTGATATTTCAAACTTAGATTGCCAGGATCGGATTCAGGTCCATATGTAGCTGTTTTGTGCTGCATTAACCAAGAGACAAACCAGTTCTCTTCTTCTCCTTCAGTAATTCCCAGTGCTGCGCCGAGTCTACCCGAATATTCTGGTGTGAATACAACATAACTCATGGTGAACCCAGTGGTCACACCACAGGTCAGAAGGCTAGGCCGTCCTCCGCTCTACCGAACCTCCCCAGGCCCCCACGTCTACACCACGCTAAGGCCAACTTTGTTATGATGTAAATGAGCGGGATATAAGTGTCTCAGCTAAGTGCTAAAAAAAATGTGGGCTGTACGATGAAGGTTAGGAAACACACACCCCACTTCTCCTGCCTGGTTTTGTGTGTGGATTTTTTTCCCCTTTTCAATGAAGTTTGTGATAAATATTTATATGTCTATATCTAGATGCATTAAAAGATCAAGGACTGCAGTGAGGGCCCAACCCGCACACCTCACTTAACCGTGCAAGTATAATCTATGGTATGTGCTGCATTAAAATAAGCTTGACGTGGAGAGCAGAAACATTCCCGGTCAGAGGACCAAAGTGAAAAAATTGTGCATATTTTTATAAAATATAAGTCCTGTTTACTTTTTGCCTGAACAAACATCAGCACGAGCCACAAAAGTCCAGTACTGGTTTGAATCTACTGGTAATTACATAATGTGAGTTTTGTCCTTTGTAATTAATTAGAAATGAGCTGCACTTGTACACCACAGCCATAAAAGTGCTCTGGGCTAAAAGAAGAAAATTTTAATTAAGACCTGATTTAAAATGGATGTCTTTTGTCACTGTCTTTAATCTCCGCTCCGAGCTTTCAAGCTTAAGAAATCTGTTGGTGCGAACAGGTAATAAAAATTTTCCAAAGGGCAGCAGAGTTATTATCCTTTAATACAAACATGAATTCTCTGACATGAACATGTGTTAATGGTGCATTACAATTCCACACGTTTTTAAGCTGTGAACCGCGACGGAATGAGAAAAAATTCTGTTTAAATTTTTATATCTTCTTGGATAAAAGGCAATCTCTAAAACTAATTTTTTTATTTTTTGTATTGTAGCTGCCTTTATAAAACGAGGAAAGGCTTTCAGTCCAGTGCGCACATTCCTTTCATAAACCCAAGAAACTTTAATCTTAGAATCCTTCTCCAACAAATTTCTGCCTCTTGTAATGCGACACTTTCATGTTTATAGGTGCACAATGCAGGTTTAAGAGGACACACCTCTGCTGTTGGTGTTACTAACCACCTGCGTATTGTCTGTCTCCTCACCATCAGCCTTCAAATTGCAGGCTAGCAGGGCTTTCAGACCACTTATGATTCACTAACGTCACGTTCCTTTGTGACGTTAGCCAGTGTAGCTTTATTAGCTTTGTGGTTGTAGCTGGGCAAACACTTGTTGTCATCACTCTGGGGTGTTTCCTTCAGCTGAGACTCAAAACACATTGCTTTGTGACTGTCCCTTGATGTGGGACTCATTTTACATTTATGAGACCCGCAAATGGGCCTTGCAGAGTGTGAGATTCAGTGTGCTGCATGCTCAGCTCTGCTGCATGGCAGCGGCAACAACGTGTAGCTGGGCGGCTACTGGGATGTTCATTAGCAGTTTCTTGGCGAGTTTATCCATGAAGAGGCACTTTTTTTTTCTTTTTTGTTCAATTCCTCCCATGACAGTTTAAGAGTTAAAATGAAAACTCAAAGAAGTCTTGTGGCAAGTGTTTTTAAATGTTAAGTGGGCATCTGCCCTTGATAAATGCTGAGTCCTGCCTTGGGTATGACCCGATGTCTTGTCTAATCAAAAATAACGTCAAGGTGTAAGAAGTGCTGTGTGTTCCACTCTCAAGGCTCAGTGCCGGAAAAGCTGTTTTTTTTTTTACCGTGAAATTAACCAGCGGGCCCTCCATCTTTAAATAACTTAAAGTTGACCAACCTTTTCGGTTTGCCCTCTTAGACACACAGAGTCACGCAGTGTCTTGCTTAAGTTTAGTCTCACCACGTTCTCCTCCTGGCTTTTCCTCCCCCGTCTCCCCTAAGACGCTGCGAAAACAAGGGTCATTTTTCAAGTACATCTTGGCTCTGTTTAATGGAATATGTCGAACACGGAGAGATGGGGCAGAGGAAGGAAAGGTCTTGCAAAACACCACAGCATGCTGCTGGAATGAGCATGTTTATGTGCAAGGTGTGATTGCACATGTGGATGTCTTTTCTGCTCATGTGAAAAACTTTGTCCTACCTCATTTCCACTGCCTTGTTTGTTGTTGTCGTGTCCTGGTATTCACTTGGATGTCGAAATGTTCTCAGTTTTGCGCGTGACCCGGGCTTTCTCTCTCTCTCTCCCTGCCATATGGCAGGAAAGAGAAAGTCTGGCTATAAAGAATTAATGAAGGCATAACGAGAGGAAAACCGTTTTTATATGGGGAAGGGCAGTAAGAAGGAGGTGAGGATTAGAAGAGAGCAAAGCTGCCTGATAGTCACATTTTCTCTTCTCCTCTCAGTGTCTCTGAAAACAGATGGAGCACCTACTCAAATGCTGCCATCTTTGCTTTGAATAAGTAACGTAAATGCTTGCAGTTAATCGTTCTCTTACTGGTGGCTACCCCATCCAGTTGCATGCTGTATGGGAGAATGTTCAACTGGAAAAGCAAAAGGCCACTGATGTGTCATGGCCAGGCTCCATTGTGCCCATGTGCGTATGGATGCACATATTACAATAGGTTTAAACTATGAGTGACCCTCTCTCATTTCCTACCATTTAAGTCATGTTTTTGGGAGAGTCCCTTTGATTTAAGCATTTTAAAGAGATAAAATCAGAGCACCTGGTACTAAAAAGTCAAACTGTGATTACCTTGGAAAAGAATTTCAGTAAACATTGTTATATATGTTTTTATAGACTTATAAAAATTCTTGTAGTTGCTAAATGTAGAATTGCAGAACAGGATGTTTGCGATATTACCCTATTACTGTAGTCTTTTTCCTTTTTTTTTTATTATTTTTTTTATTATCCCATTCTAGCTTTCATGCTCCGGACTTTGACACTGTCTGCAATACTTGTCCGTTCCACAGCTTGTTTTGGCAGGATTGAAGTGTGTAACCTGATGGCCCAGAAGCATATTGTGTAAAGATGTAAAAACTTGCCGCTTGCTGCTGTGGTTGGTCTGTCACTGTCACAGGCGAGCCAGATTTTCTGGCCTTGTGGCCGTTATTCTCAGTGTCAGTGTGTGACATGTGTTATCAGATGGATAAGCAGCTTCTCCCACACGGTGGTAGAAGATAAAGACGAGTTGGAAAGATGGCAGTGCTGCGCTGCTCGAAGTTCATGAGAATTTATTTTTCTTTGATATTTGTTTTTTATTCAGAATTACAAAATATGCTGTTAATAGCACACTGTTAGCTATTTCATGGGAAACTAAAAATATTAGTAATGTTAATCTAGTTTTCTAAATTATTTGATAAGTTACTTAATAATTTTTTTTTTATTGAGCTACTGTTTGAAATATCGATCCACATGTCATTTTATGTGACTAAAGCCTTCAATTTGCAAGTTTTAAAGAAGTTAAGCATTAGTTCATGTCCTCCTTTGTATTTAAACTTTACGTTTAGGACAAGAAATGAGCTTTAGACTTGTTTTAGTATTTTATTAGAACAAGTCTGGCTTCCACTTGAGATGTAAGGGAGAGCAGAGGGGGGTATCAGTGAAGATATTTTGGATGGCGTTGAAGCCACAAGCTTGTGAAAGCAGCCGCTGATCTCAGGGTCAGAGACAAAGCAGAGACAGAGGACACTGTGACTGTACATTCGCTAATGGGGTCATAATTCACTTCAGACAGTTAGATGCAAACAAACAAGACCTTCATGAAAAATACACGCAGTAAAATCACAGATGCTTTGTGTTTTTACAAGGTTTTTTTTTTAATAAATGCAACTGGCTGGACTTTAACATGGAGGAAACATAAGAAATACACATGAAATGGAAAGGAAAAAGCACGGATGCTCCATGTTTGATGTAAGAAGTGCAACCAATTAGATTGTTATGGAGAATTGTTGTCTTGTGACAAAAGTTCATTACATAATGAAAAACAAAAAGGAAAAAAACAAAAAAACTTTCTCCTTTAGATGCACTTGTGTCCCTTTAAATGCTGACTCACTGTTGGCTTTTGCAGGCAAGGATTAACTTAGATCATCTGTTTGTCCGTGGCCAGCGCAGGCCGCTTATGTGGCATTTTGCTTTTGTTGGACGGTTGACAGCAGCGAGTGACAGGAAACATGGAATTATTAAAGGTGGAATGGGTGATGTGAGGCAGTTGTGGCCCGCCTAACTTAAACCAGAGACACTGATGATATGTCACATGTCTTATTTCTGTGTGATCAGGATGACTCTATCCACCTGTTAATCTTTCAAAGAAGGGAATGGACATCCTCATTGGCAAGCAGCATGTCTCATATTTTGGCATTAGCTTTCAACTTTTTGAGTCTTGTCATCAGCACACGTGCAGCAGCTGGTCCCAAGATCTGAGGTGATGATCTCAGCGCTGGCAGAATGAGCGAAACTGCTCTGAAGCCGGTGTTTATGGAGAGCCCTGTTCTCTTGGAGGGGAGAACCAAAGTTAAATAAATACTTGCTTCGTCCTGTCTGCATTAAGGGCCTGCACACATGGCTTTGACGTCAGAGTGACATTAAGCAGGGTGGGGTGGCCCAGCCAACTTTGACAGGCACATATGCTCATGCACTCACTCTTCCACAGCTTGCTATTAAAAATCTATCGTTTTTCCTCTTTATCTCTCTGTCTTGCTGTTTTCCTCAGTTTGTTCATGTCTTCTCCTTTTTTTTTACTCTAAATGTAGATCTCATGCTCTTTCTAGGCTCAACAATTTATTTCTTGCAGAGCTGGTTTTTCTCCAAGTGTATCCACAACTTTCTGCTTTGAAATAAGCGGCCAGGTGTAGTCAGTCATCTTCACATACCATGCACGTCGGCCTATGAAGGGTTTACTGCTCTTTCTTTTTTGCTCGCTTTTCTTGCAACAAGAGTGCATGTTTTCTGTGCTTGTCTGCTTTTGTAAGCGTGCATGCCCTGCAGCCTCAGAACTGGTCTTTCAGCATACCTGTCCTTCCCAACATGAGAACAGAGGGACCTTTTTAAACTTTTTCTTTGCTGCTTACTCTTTTTTCAGCCATTTTTTCTCAAAATAGATTATAGCTTAAGGTTAGCTGTCACTATCACTATAACTATTTTTATTTTTATTTTTAGCAAATGAATAATTTAAAAATCTAACTTTTTGTTATTGTAAAATAATGAAAAACCTTGTTTTTTTGTTCATGATCAAAATACAAAAATGAGTCCCATTAGTGCTTTTGATGCCCGCTTCGCATTTGTGTTGCATTTATGGAAAATAGCCTCTGACTTTTGGCCTTGTGGTCTTTTATGTTTTGGTAAAAATATGTCCATACTCGTGTTGTAATGTCTGATTTTGCAAATGAATGCATGATGTTAATGTCAATAAATGCTTATCATGTCACAGTTGGTCCGATATAAGTAGGTAAGTGCCTGGAGATAAACAGTTAATGGCACTTATTCTCCACTTGGGTGCCATTAAACCATAGCAAAGGCATTGAGATGATGCCATTAAAAAGGCGGCAGTTAAAACTCAAACGGTGGAAAATGAAGCAGAATTGGTTATGAAAATCAAAAAAGATTTTATGCAGCTATTTTAACTCATTAATGGGGACAAAACAATGCAGAATGATCATTGACAGCACAAATAATCAGACTTGGAGGCATTTAAGGTGATTGAGTACTGATGGTTGTTGTTTAAAGCATCACTTGGTATAAAAATGTGACTTGTGTTGCAGAAAATGAATTAAATGATTTAATAAATCAGTTTCTTCCAGCAATGCTCAAGTTGACCAAAGTCTTTTACATTTTAAAAACATATTAATACAAAACACATTAAAACAGAGAAAATATCAAAGAAAGCGTTGAAAGTACTTTTAGTCCATTGATACTTTTCACATTGAAGGAAAGTATCAAAGTACTAAAAGTCAAAGGCATTTTTAAAGAAAAAGATCTTGAGTTTGCCTTTAAATAGAGGCAGGTCAGTGAGGGAGCGTAACTCTTGGGGAAGAATATTCCAGAATTTTGCACCTGCCTCTGAAAAAGACTAAGAAGGCATGGATTGCCTTCTCCAGATCGCTGTAGCTGAGGAATAGCTTTACTTTGGACAACAGGCTCATTTTTACAACAAAATCAACCTGTTTGTCCAGTTTCAAGCAACAATCCAGTTTCACCTAGGGCTGGACAATATGGCCAAAACCTGTATGACGATACATTTCTTAATTTCCAAAAATGATGCTGTAAAACTAAAAAGTCTATAAAACTCCTACAGTAAAACATTTCAGAATTTTTTTTTTAATAATAAATTAATGTTCACCTTTTAATTGTATTTAGCAAGGCTAATTTAGCCTTTAAACAAAGAAATTTGAAATCACCATCAAAGGCCAAATAAAACTTTTACCTTTCTATTAACAGTTTTATCTTTAGATACAATAGGGGCTTATTATGTTATTCTTAAAGATTTAAAAAAAAGGTGCTTCAACTAGGCTAAAAAATAACAAAAGTGCTCAGAATTGCTACAATAAACAGAAAAAAGACAACTAATGCTTCATCAGTATTCTCAGAATATTCTATGAGTAGAAATTCTTCAGATGCACTGTTACCAACTCCTTAATAAGAAAAGTAGCTATTGAAAGTCCTAAAAGGCACTAAACGACATCATTTGATCAGCAAAACATAATAAAATAAAACTAAATTCTTTATTAAGTGTAATTTGTTTTTGATTAGGAGTCTGGAACATGTCACAACACTTAACTTTTTCAATATTTTTGTCCACACTCTTTATAATATCTGAAGGTAAGCCAGCACGGTATCATCCAGCAGCAGCTTTGTAAGTTTCATTTTCAGCCTGAAACAGAGCTGATCTCCTGCTCTGATGCAGCTGCTGCCGCATGAGGACCAAGTCTGGTATGAGCTTTTATATGCTTTTGGACGGTGGAGGGGCAGCAGCACCCATTCCTCATTGAGAAAAGTAAACTACGTTCATTTATGTCAGTCTCCAAAAGTCTCCAATACTACCATAAAAAGTGGCTAGATCTGTCGCTAGAGGGGAGAGAAAACTCGCTAAATATAGTGACACCCGCTAAGTTGGCGACACGGAGCCAAACTACTTCCGTACCACCGAGTTAGTCTTTCCTCTCAACTATTTCCTCTCCTTTTTCTTTGCTTGTAGAAGCTTGTTCAGTCACTTTTGCATTACTGACATGAGCACTTATTTTGTAGCTAAAACTTGTCGCGTTGCAGCTTAGCCTAGCCTTCTACCTCGCGCTGAGCACAGCTAACTGCTGCTGGGCTTGGTCGGGCTCATTGGCCGGGCTCCGTTTCTGTGGTGTACGTCATCACTTACGTAACCAATGTGTTGCTTCTTTCTGTTTGGCACTCTAATAATAAACTGCATGTATATCAAAGTATCGGAAATGTGTTCAAACCTCATGTCACCGGTACTGAAAAAAAGTAAATTGTGATATATATTGATATTGAATTATTGTCCAGCCCAAGTTTCACCCCTAGATTTTTACCGCCTGATTGAAGTAATATCTTTCTAGAGGCAGTGGAGATAATAATGCTTGTGTATGTCAGTAGGATTTTTTTTTGCAGGTGTTGGACCATTATGACCCCTGTATGCGGTGAAACTGTCACATGTTGGGACATCTGGCGTCTCTTGAACTTCAGGGCAGAGAATTTCCCCGCCAGTTGTCAGACTGTTTGGCTGCGAGGTTTACGTCAACGCCGTTTTATAAAGTGGTGGGACACTCAGCAATATCTCTGCTCAAAGATTGTGGGAATCTGCTGATGTGCATTTTTTGCTTTCTGTCTTTCAGGTAAATGTAATATTATGCCAAACTACATAATATTTCACTAGATGTGATCGATATTTTTCTTCATTCCTTTCGGGTATGCAGTTTCAGGCCGGTTGACAGTTGCAAATGTGCTTCTATTAATTTCTAGATAATCATTTTTGCCACTTTTTATATCTATACAGTTGTAAGGGAGAACTAAATGCAGGCTTTATATTCTTCAGTATGAGGTAAGATGACTTATTAATTTGGCACTAGTGTTTGTTACCAAACAAAGAGATCCAATTGGAAGAAAATGACACATTCTTTAGTCCATCTATCCTGACTGTGAAGATTGTGTTTTTTCTTTGACCTAGCACCGTATGGTTCTGCTTTGTGAATAAATCAAAATCTCAGGAGTGTGAATAGAACCGCAGAGTGTTTAAAACCTTGATTTAGTTAATTTGTGTACAGATGAAAACAAAGATCTTTGGTAGGAGGTAGTCTCCATTAAGCCCCAGACAGACTATGAAGCGGTTGTTTGTGGTATTAGTGATCTGACCCAAGCACCAAGTGTACAATGTATTTTAGCTAAAAAGTTCCATTTCACATAATGATATTTAACATGCCATCATTGTGCAATGTCTTAGTAGGTGCAGGTATATATTGACTCTGGTTCCAGTTGGCATTGCTGGGCTCTCAACATCTAGGTCGACATGCTAATTTTTACTGTGAATTCTGCAGTGAGGGAGAGAAAAGTTTGATCAGCTGGCTTTTTCTTCAGAGAAACTTGTCTACTAATCGTATTATCGCATATGGAAGCGTTGTCTTGCTGTGCTGGTCAGATGTTCACAAACTACACAAGCTGTTGTTGGTCTAATGTAAAACATGAACATTTTGTTCTCTGAATTGTTCATTTTTGCTTTTCCCTTCAGACTTGTTCAGAGGCACATTTTGGTGCACAGCTGAGGTGAAATAAGTGAAGGCTTACTGTACGAAGCCTACTTCATACTCCTACTTATGCTAAAACACTGGTTTACAGAACAGTGGGCTCAAGAGAGAGAAAGAGAGGTCTGCAGGTGGATTCCTCTCAGGGGAAATGGTCCGAGTTCACAAACTTGTAAATGAACTGTTGCTGTGAGAGCACCTCGATAACGTAATTAATTAAAATATGTAAATTGTCTTTTAGAGCTTCTGTTGAGTTTAAGTTAGTTTAAGTTGACCGCTTACAAATCTATTAAATGTGACAAAAAGGATGTGCAGTATATTTACCACATTATATACTTCCTGCTTTGTTGCCGTGCGGACGCTTTCTGCTTTGCTCTCGCTTCTGCTTGCATTTTTCTTCTTTTTTCTTA
>JBAMHW010000004.1:29126544-29139305 GCA_037177495.1 Rhadinocentrus ornatus
ATTTTCTATCAATACGTCGCCCACCTCCCTGGATAAATCAGCTGAAATACATGTTATTAAACACAGAGTAATGTTACGCCAGCACCGACAGTCCACTGCCCTGCTTTTACTCCCTCTTTCTCTCCTCTTCCTCTCCCTTCATCAGATGATCTCTGAGTGTGCAAGTCACAAAAACCGACTTCATATGATAACATTAGCTGTTAGCAGTAGCTTGGTGCTAAATACACGGAGGGCACGCTTGTAACTTATTGGCATAAAAATATAATAATTATGTATCGTATGTTCCTCATCACCTAACGGGACACTCAAACTTTACATTTATTAATCTCCGCGGCTTCCGTAGTCGTAATGACGCTCTTCAACAGTGAGGCTGCAGTAGGGCGCTACTCGGTTGCATTAGATGGGAGTAATTCTTACACACTGTGGCTTTAATGAACAACTATAGACCTGTCTCTAACCTTTTCTTTTATAGCCAAGATTATTGAGAAAGTTGTAATTCACCAGTTTAATTACTTTTTAAATGAAAGTCCCCCAGTGGTCAGTCCTTGGACCTCTTCTTTTCAACTTGTGTATGCTCCCTTTGGATCAAATATTACAGAACTTTAGTATAAATGATCAAAGTTATGCAGATGATACACAACTTTATGTGTCTTTGTCACCAGACGACTGCAGCCCAATAGACTTACTGTGTCAGTGTCTGAAACAAATAAACACCTGGATGAGGGAGAATTTTCTACAATTAAATGAAAACAAAACTGAGATTATTCTGACCCTAACCCTAACCCCTAACCCTAACCAGAGGTGTTTTCAGTGGAGACTAAAAGCTCTCGCTGCATTTGGCCATGTTGCGATTGATCGCGTTGTTACACGCAAAATGTCTCTTTCCTGTAAAAGAAGGCCTACAGCTATATAAAGAAAATCCAGTAAATTCTGGTTTACAAACACTAAATCAGGGTCTCCAACCTGTGGCTCCGGATCAGCAAGTGGTTCTCTGGACCTTCCAGAATGCCTCTAAATATGTGTCTAAAATTTTTCTTTTAATCAATTTTTCTTGTCTTTAGGTTAGAAACTATGGACTTTTTTTTTCTTTCAACTTCACATCATTTTCCACAAATATTTACATCCCTTAGAAAAAAGTCTGTCTATCCTCTTTTTATAAAGGTTTTATGTTATTCTTTATTTTAAAACCTTAAAATGGAAATAAAAATATGGTTTAAAAAAATTAGAAATATTCTATGGTTTCTCTTCATTAAATATATATATTAAGTTGCCTTTTTGAAAAAGGTCTCGTAACATTTGCGTCTCTAAATGAGTTTTATTTAGCTGGCCGAGGGAAAAATGGCTCTCTGAATTGTAAAGGCTGCAGACCCCTGAACTAAACACATCTAGCAGCAGTTTTCCCTTTAAACAGCAACAGTTAACATCTTGTTTCCGGGTGTAGCGTCAGGTGTGTAAATGTAACTAGAAACTTGTGGTATCCACAGAAAGTCCAGAATCTCAGCTAACGGCTCAGTAAAACAATTTCTGTGACCAACAAACACAGTTAAGACAACAATAATTAAAAGACCAGGTACACAAAGTCCGAAAAATATGTGAACAGATGACGTCTCCCTGTGCTTATTTAAGCTTGTTAAACAGTCAGAAAAGATGTCTTACCTTTGCTAAAAAGTTTCTCATTGTCTTTTGGGAGCAGTTTCCCCTTCAAAAATCACGGTGTTCTGCCCATCTGCGTGGGTTTGGACAGACAAAAAGAAACCTTTTCATTTTAATAAACCTGCTTTCTCCTGATTACATCAGCCGCACCACTGCAGCAGGAAGGGACACGTGGATGTTTCTGTGATCAAAGCCAAGTGAACAAAAACAACGTGCGATTAAAAAACAAAACAACGTGCGATAAAAAAAAAAATCACCGGCGTTAATTAATCATTGTATTGACGTGCGATTTAACGCGTAACCGTGCCTAGCCCTAGTTTAAATATTAACTCTCGGAATGTAAAGTAAACTAACCTTTAGAGCTTAGAAGCCTCAGTAGTTCATATGCTCTCAGCAAATCATATATATATTTTAGACCAGTACCATTGAGACCCTTGCAGGAACATTTCAAAATAAGTTTGTCACACGGGAAGCCAATGTAGAGATTTTTTTGGGGGGGTCTTTCTGCTGCTCGTGTCCTTATATTCTGGATTAGTTGCATTTGTTTTGTTTTTGTTTTGTTCTGTTTTTTTGTTTTGAGACTTGTGAAACACTATTTACAAGTAGTCAACCAAAGCTTGAAAACCAGGGATCTCTGTTCACTTGGAAGTGAACCCTGGTGTGTGAAGGCTAACTCATGAGCCAAAGAGAAGATGCATCGTAGTGCAACATGCTGGATAGCTCGCTGCCTCTCCTGGTTCTCATACTGTACAGATTCTGGAAAAATTCATAACAGGTTTGAACACCAAAGTGAAAACAGGAACCCAAGACTGCATTACTTTGGTGCTGCTCTATTGTTTACTTGCAGTAAATTAACAGTTTTTGGTGTTGGCCAATGAATGTGCTGGATTTTCTTCTTTCTTGTTAGCCAGTGGTTGTTTCGTGAAATGTCTCTCCCAGTAAGCAATTGCTGTAATTATGTGACGTTGTCTAGATAGTTTGGTCCACTTGAGTAAAGTGAGGTATAAAAGCGAAGGAAGCTTTTTTTCTTGTTTTAATCATGCTGAGCCATCAGTCCTCTTTTTCTAGATACATTCTTCAGGTGGTTAAAGACTCAGAATCCAAAAGGATCTGTTTTTACACATGAAGAGTACTGATGTTTGGACTGTCATTTTTGTTTCCAAACACAATAGATTCAGTTTTATCTTTATTTAACTAAAGACAAGTTTGGTGCATCCATGTATTGATTTGACCTAGGTATGCACTGAAGCTTTGTATGTGACCTGGGTCCCCCTTCTGAGACAGTAATTTAGAGTTGAATGTCATCAGTATACGATCAGATATTTTAATTATTTCCAAAATCTGAGATAGTGGGAGCATGTAGATGCTGAACAATAGGAGGCCCAAAATAAAGCCTAGAGGAGCTGTGCACCGCTTCAGAGTTGTAGTAATAGATCTATAGTTACCAGTTGATATGAAGTGGTCCCTGTCTTTCAAGCAGGATTCAAGCCAATTTAGAACCAGACCTAAGTTTTCCACCATTTTTCCAGTCGGTCTAATAGGATTTAGTGGTCAACTGTTTCAAACACAAAGGTCAACTCGCAAAAGTGCTTACTAACATACTTGACCATATGGATTATTCTCTCTTATTCTTGCAGTAAAAATGCCACTTGGTGGATGTTGCCGGAGACTTGAGTTCTTTTGTTTAACAGCTGTTTGATTTACACCTCTTCTTCTTGTGTCTCTCAGGTGGAGGAGGAAAGCGGAACGGCCGCAGCAAGAAATGGAAGGAGATGCTGAAACTCCCGCACATCAGCCAGTGTGAGGAGCTTTGCCGCACTATTGGTATGACAAAAGGAATGTATATGTGAGTTTGCGTGTGTGTGCATGAGGTAAAAAGATGATTTGCCATGTAGTGTCGGTTAGGGTGGGTCTGACTGTGGGAGGAAATTCAGATTGGACTTCCTTCCTGTTTCTTCCCGTCTCCACCCGCGGTTACAGGCAGGGGACAGGAAACTGTGTGTGTGTGTGACTGAGACGAGGAAACGACTGTATGTTGTGTCTTAATATCTGTCTGTTTTATAGCATTGCATGTGTTTGCTTGTACGTCAAATCAAAACACGTTCACCCGAGCTTCCTTCCTGTTCTCAACATGCAGGTTCAACTTGAAAGTGCCGGCAGGATTCTCTCTTTGTGGCACAGACAAGCGCCCTGGCTCTTGGGTTACATTAGTTTCTCACCCGCCACGGTCTGCTGAATACTACAGCACAAGTGTGTGTGTAATAGTGCGTCAGAGCTATCTCTGCTAGAGATTGCAGTGCTACCATCCCCCACATACTCGCATACCCTCCCTCTTCTGTATCTCCATGCATCCCCCTTCCACTATGTGTATCTCTCTCTCTCTCTGTCCTTCCATCTTGTAACTGCTTTAGAGAGTGGTTGAAGAGTAGAGTTATGGAGAGCAAGTGATACACCAAAAGAGAAGAGGGAGAGAAAGAGGCTTTTTACAGTAAGAGGGGAGATCTTTTAAGGACAGGAGAGAATAAGAGGGATTGTAGCTGCACATACTCAGTGTTATCTCTTAGTCAGTTCTGATTGTGTTCTTGTCATCATGTCTTCATATCCTAAATCATCATTCAGAGATCTAATTATCCTAAACAGGAGTCTGTCATCACCAGTGATTATCTGCTTGCAAACAGCACATAAATGCCACCCTCAATAAGCTTTGTAGTTTTCTTACTGTGCATATTTACTTCCATTAGGATTTCAACTGTGCCAAGTATCCCAAAAAATGGGTTAAAGCTGGTAGTGTGTGTGGGTGTGTGTGCGCAGACACCAGCTGTTAAGGTTTACATACGTCAGAATTACATGGATACTATTGCGTAATTTTCCTATCACATAAAGTGCAAGATGAAACTAATCCTCACTGTGTAATTAAACAAGCAGACACGCAGTTATGTGCACGTACACACACACATACACGCGCACAAAAGAATACAGTATAGCAACTGATAGCAGTGACTTTGTTGTGTCTTGATAAATTCAGGCATTTGACCTTAGCCTTGACAAGTGAGTGGTGGCTCTAGGAAGTCCAGATTACATTATGTGGGCTGCAGCCTCTTTGTCTCCTAACCCCAGCCTCTCATTTTCTTCTGCTTTTGTATCCAGCCAGGGTGTATAGCACATGTGCTTGTATTACTTTTCAACAATGTGGCCATGTTAGCTTATTTAACCCTTAAAACCTTGCTAGATCGCAGGCTACCCCAAACACTATTACATGTTGTCAACAATTTCTCAGGAATGGTAGTGTGCAACTCCGTGGGGTGAATTGTGTTCAATAGCTTATCTTTTAGGTGATCTATGGAAGTTTTTCAGTCATTTGTATCCCATCCAGGAGGTTTACATTCTGGCCACAAATGTAGTGTGTATTGTGATCTATGATATGATTAATCTTCTCACCTTTCTAGAAAGCAATAAGATCCTGAAGAAATTTCAACTGGGGTTCAGAGTTTGGCATGCAGAATCGGCCCTTCTCAAGTCATCGTGTCATTAAATCATGGCAACGGTGTTGTGTGAATTCTTTTAGATCTCATCACAGCTTCTAAAACTGTTACAAGATCAGATCCTTTTATATCATCTGCAACGTTATGTTGATATTCAAGGGACTCTTATCCAGTGGTTCACCTCTTATTTACGTAACAGAACTTACTCCGTCAAGATCAGGGATTTCTCTGTTATGGCCCCAGTCACGAATGGAATTTCACAGGGATCGATACTGGGGCCCATTCTGTTTTTATTTTATATAGGTTATAATTTTCACAAGTACAACATTTAATTAAATTTTTACTCAGATTAAACACAGATTTACATGCCTTTAAATTTTGAGGAGCCATAAACCAACCATAGTGCTCCTGAACTTCTTCTTCAACTTAATGACTAAGGTGGTTATTTTTAGCCCATCTAATTTCTCTCCAGACTTAAACGAAACAGTTGGGCCGAAAATGGCAAAAGCAAAAAATGCTGGGCATTTAAAGGGTTAACCCACTAACCAGAGGTGTTTTCAGTGGAGACTAAAAGCTCTCGCTGCATTTGGCCAATGCTCTGCTCCGTACATGCACACAAACACAATCATGCAGCTATCTCACATTCACATTTAGCTGGCAATTCTCCATCTAGCTAATTGCTCTGTCTTGGCTTAAATTGGAGTTTTAATTAAGTTGTAATTGCAGCTTACTTCAGTGGCACAGACAGTTACTAGCCCATGTTTTTTCAACTTTACAATGCTTCATTCATTTTTTATTTTCCTGGCCAATCTTTCTCTTGACACCTCGCCGTCTTGCACACTCCTTCTCCCAAAGTTGTTCTTATTCAGGACCCGGGAGAGGTTTCCCTTACGCAAGGCGGAAATTTTGCATTGGTGGAATGCTGGCCCGTGTCTGTTATTCAAATGAATACACATCGGCCGAGAGCCAGGCTGAAGAAACTGTGGTTTTTCTGTAGGTCTTGCACACCTGGAAAATTGTGATGCAAAATGTAGATGGTGAACACAATGAGACTAGTGTCTAAATTGTGTTATTTAACTGTAAACATGCAAGTATTAAGTAAAGAATTTACTTAACTGGTTATAGCTCGTTTTATTTAAAAAACACAACAAAAAGAACTGTCTGGTCTCATTCTCTGGCTCAACTTAAATCTGTGATAGTCGGTGCTCTTTTGGGAAAAGGTCACTTTTTTTTCCTATTAAAAGAAAGACATTGTTTATAGAGAAAGTTATAACAAGGATACAGAAATTATTCATGTATCCTCGAACATATTTGTTTCCAAGTTCCAGTTCTCTGTGTACCATTAAAATGCAAGCAAACAAAATTTAGGACTTACTAGTTTTAATAATCCCCAGAGGGAGATGGTTTCATAAGAGTTTCTAAATACTCAAAAACAACATTTGAAGGGAAAAAAGCATACAATGACACAAAAAGCACCATAGAAGGAGGCATGTGGTGTCTTGCAGTGGCTAGTTGTGTGGCTTTAGCTTAGTAGTAAAAAATTAATATAATGACAAATATATATTATATGATGTAAATATGTTGTGTGATGGCAATACGATAGGATGGCACAGTTTGGGGTCATTAAACCTAACAGACAAAAAAAAAGAATAGAAAAAAATCAGGTCCAACACTAGTTTGTTCCTCATTTTGTAAGATCAAGTCTAAGCTTTATTAGAAAGTGATTTAATCACTATTTTAGATATTCAGTTTTTTTAGTCTTCCTTAAAAGTTTTTTGCTACAAAAAAAAGTTAATTGTCATCAGTGGAAGAGTTGATTTATACAAGTTTAGTTTCAGAAGGATTCTGTATTAGCAATCTGTTGCTAATACAAAATTAGGAATTGCTTTGCTCATGGCTCAGCTGTCTGACCTGTGGCAGAGCAACGTTGTTTCAACTGTGTACCCAGAAATTTGCTGCTGATATGCAGGAATTAGACACGAGTGAGAAAAAGAGAAACTGCACCATTTGAGTATCATTGCTGTGTATAGTGCGGTATGTGCATCTAGGCCTGTCAAAAAACAATATAAAAAATATTAAAAATGGAGCTCAGACAGGAAAAACTGGCAACACTGCCAGTTAGTAGCATTGCATTAAAAAGAAATAGAAAAAAATCTACTGTGCGTCGTTGCTGTTTGTGAAACTGTAATTTCTCCCCTTATCAATGCGTGTCAGACTGATCTATGAGCCGCTGCTGCGTTGCGACGCTTTTCCACATACGCGGGGACACCGGCCTAAAAGTAATGCGGCCCACTGGGAATCCTCCCGATCCTCTCGATTAGCCGGCTTTGCTCTTTGTGTGTTTTGTCTCATACGGTAGTATATAGGCCGACTCTATTTGTGTAATGTGCCTGCGCATTACGGGGGATATTACGGTAGACCAGGAAGTGGGGGCTTTGCACTTGTTGTACGTTGCACGTTGTAGGCTACATGTGTGTGTTCTGCTACATGTGGGGAGCAGCAATACAATAAATGAGAAAGTGCTTACAGCTATTTTTCTCCATTCGACTTATTTACATGATTCAGCGTGAGCCACGGTCTCGTGCTGCAACATGCTTCTGTCAAGTATGACACTAGAGAGATCAATCCGCAAGAAACCAGAGCATTCAGTTGAGATACTACATAGTGAAACCTGTTGTCATACACAGTCTATGGTAAGGTAAGATAAAAAGAAAAGAGAAAGAAAATCACGGCCAGCAAACTTATAGTGGTCATTTTTTCTTACCGTGCAATTAACATACTTATTGCGACAGGCTTATGTGCACCCATCCATGATCAATAGAACATGCAAGTCCAGACACAAAGGCTGCAACAGTGCGAACCATCACACCACCATGCTGCCTTAAAGCATCAATAAACTACATAATTACTTAAAGATCCCATATTATGCAAAAAACAAAGGTTTTCTAACAGTGAAATGTGTCCTCATAGCCTGTGTATAAGGCCCAAAAAAGAGAAAATTCTGTCTCCTCTCTCACTTTCTTGCTTCTAATTTTAGCAAATGTGTGCTCAAACGGGGGAGTTTTAAGACCTTTTCTCTTTGTGACCTCATGAAGGGAAATAACTACTCCCCCTGGTGTCATTGACCCGCCCCTTTAAACTCACAGAGCAGGTGCCAGTGAATGCCAGACCCTCCCAGAGAGGGGTGTGGACAGGCACCACTCATGAACATTTAAAAGTTCAGACATGGCAATAGCCCGTTCTCAGTAGAGCTCACTAGAGCCACATTTGGAATGGCTGAGATTTGGGACCAAGGCTGAATTTGGGGATATAAACTTTGAAAATAATGTTGTTGGACCTCTGACACCCATATGAAATTGTTAAAAAAAATCTATAATATGGGACCTTTAAATGGCAAGAACGACTGTGTACCTGTGTCTATGGGTGGTTTGATTTACCACTGTATAGTCTCCAAATAAACTAAATTCACTTCTACTAAAGTCTAACCTATTTTCACATCTCGACTATGTTCATTTTAATTTTGAGGTTTGCAAGCAAACTACCCTAAAATCTTCGTTTTTTTTCCCCCCTCTGAGTAGAGACATTTTAGGTAATTGTGACAATTACCGTGTTCCACACGTTTTTCTTACATGGTCAGATCACATTTGGTGAAAGCACTGTGGTATTCAACTAAAGGGCTCCAAATATTTTTGATGGTCAGGCAGTGATGAGTGCGAGGGGCTTTCCCTCAGGCTTCTGAACACAGCTGAGGACAAAACGCCAAAGCAAGCCTCCAAAAACTTCAGATCAAGGATGATAGCGAGTGTAATGCAAACAGTTGAACATCTGAGATTGTCCTAAAAGACTTTTGCTCTTCAGAGCAAGTGAAGTAAAAAAAAATCCCACACACTATCCATTCACTCTTCTGTTTACAAATCAAAGTGGTTTATAACATTTTTTTGTCCTCCGTGATGAGTTTGAATGAGTGCTGAGCTACAAAGCGAAGGGGAACGCTGTGTAATAAAGTGCAGCTGGAAGGACTGTTGGGAGGATCTGATTTACTGCTGTGGATTGTCCTGTTGCTGTCACCACTCAGAAATTTTCGCCCCCTGTATCCTTCATCCTCCTCCTCTTCTGTCCACAAGTGTGCATGTGTATGTGTCTGGCCAATTTCTGTTTGTATGTTTGTGTTGTGTGTGTGCGTGTCTGTTGTTACTGTTGAACAGTGATGGAAAGTATCCAGGGTCGTCTTCCTCATTTGGTGAAAGAAGACATATGAGTCAAATAGACACCATTAGAGCTAATAAGATGGGAGCAGCTGCACAGGAAAAAAACATGCTGACACTACAGAAAACAAGGATACAGTCTGTTTTGTTGTCATCCTGCATTAGCTAACGTGAATTTTATTTGTTTAAAAAATGAAACATTTGTGTCATATTGGATCTTTTCAATGTTGAGATATGTGTAGTTAATTTTTGCTAAATCTAAAATAGGTTAGTGGCTAAATTTAATCTTAAATGTTTATTATTTAAATATACATTACCCCATGTACATTAGTTTTACCTTTGTTAAAGGTGCAAACTGCTTTCACCCTGTATTCCACTGCCTCTACCTGTGTTTGATTTACAACTTTTTAATTAATTCAAATATCATTATTTTAACAAAAGCAATACTCAGTTCAGTTGAGCAAATTCAGCTTTACTTGTACATTTCCAGTTGGTGACATCTTAAGACCTTTTAAAAAATATAATCCAATCAAATTATAATCCAGTTCAGCCCATTCCCCTTAATCCAGTAAGTGTTAGGGTTAAATCAAGAAAAGCAAAACACAAGCTAATCAGAGCAGTAATGTTACTTGAACAATAATAACTCAGGGCTGCAGATCTTTTTAGGTATAACATTAAATTCAATTCTCATTCTTGAGGTCATGATTTGATTAATAATTCTTTGATCAAAATTATTCTTCATGTGAAATCTGTTCACTTTGATTCTTGATTCAGTATGAAAAACTACTTATTTCTGCATCAAAGTTCAAAGCTAAAAAGAAAATGTTACAAGAAAAATAGATTATTGTTGATTAAATCTTGAACTTAAAAGTTCTGATTCTTAGGAACAAAACAGACCCACTGAAAAAAATCTTCAGCTTCTTTAAGGCAAACAAGGAGCAAATTAAGCTGCCCTCCAACCCAGACACAAGATATTGCTGTCTATAGGCATTGTGCAGCTTGCTGTGAGATGGGTGCATGGGGGGCCCTCTCAAAAAGCTCAGCATAACATAGGAACCGTTAACATGGACACCAAAAATCTGATCATTACCTGATGTCTGGAGTTATCAGATAATTCAAGAGAACATGTACATGTCGTCTGATTATGATAAATCAGATTAACGTACCAACATTTCTCCTGAATCTTTTCAATGTTGTATGTTCAAAAGATTGAAGCGTTGTGGTAAAAAGTGAGCAGAACACACAAGAAAACACAGTGGTGTGCAGCAGCAGGAAGTTGGTGTATAAAGTATAGCATTCACATGTGAACTATTTTGCACCTTAGTGCCCACATTAGCAGCTAATGCTAAGACTGGGCACCACCATGTTCAATAAAGAAGTATGTACTCCAAAAGAAATTGGATAAATGTAGACAAGGGTTTTTGACTATCACATTTAAAAAATGCACATAAACATGTCAACTAGAGTAATCAAATAATTGTAAGTTACCTTGACTTTACTTTAAAAGTATATTGAAGTAGAAGCATAACCTGTCAAATTTGAAAAATTATTGATAACAGATTAAATTAATCTGAAGTATGATTAGATTAAGCTGAACTGTATTTAATTGGACTTGAATTAAACTTCTTTAAGTTATCCATGTGGGATCTTGATCACTTTAGTTGTAAATTGCTATATAAATAAGCTGAATTGAATTGAATCAGCTAACGAGAAATAAGTGAATAAGAAATAACTGTTACACAGCTGAATTATAATAATAATAATAATAATGAATATTTATTATGGAAAACGCCTTGAGATGTAACGTCTCGTTTGCAAGGAGGACCAAAAACATACATAAACATAACAATAGACTAAACAAAATTACAATATAGCAAACATACTGTATAAGACTATATAGAGAACAAAGATAATACACGATACACCAATTAGCACTTGCTTGCTTTCGCAACCCACTTCTACCAACCCTATATAAATAATCATTAACACAGAGTTTAGGTCAGTTACAATTTACACAATTTCAGATCAACACATAAGGAGCAGCGAGAAAACAGCATCACTACAAACACTGACAAACTGTTTTGAGGTGAGTATTGAGTAGGATTCTAAAATGACCATAAGATGTTATTGACCTCAAAGATGCAGGTAAATGATTCCAGTCATTAGGGACCTTAAAGGAGAAGGACCTCCGACCTGCCTCCTTCCTCACTAATGGAACAACAAAGGAGAGATTTTCAGAGTTTCTTAAGGAATAGGAAAATGAAAGCGAAATTAAGAAAAATTTTAGATATGGAGGCAAGTCAAAATTAGCACATTTAAAGATAAATTGATACCAATGGCACCGTCTTCTCCCGTCAGGCTGTAACCAATTAAGTTTCTCATATAGAGTACAATGATGAGTTCTATAGGGACATTTTATGATGAATCTGCAGAGGGTATTTTATGGTTTAAGATGTATATCATATGTATTTTGATAAATTATGTCAGCATAATCAATAATAGGTAATATTGAGAGACAATTTTCTTTTATTTCTTGTGTGAAACAGTTAAATGATCGGTACAAAGGCATTGAGCAAGCGTAAGTTCTTTTGATTATGTTGTCAATGTGTGGTTTAAATTTGAGTTTTTGATCTAACAGAACACCTAAATATTTAACAGTGATTTCATATATTAATGCGCCAATATCAAAACTGATATTTAAGTTAGCTGAGTGAAGCAAATTTCTGGTACCAAATAGCATGCAAGTGTTGTTTTTTTTTAAGTTAAGTTTTAGCAAATTTACTTTTAGCCAGTTTTGAATTAGATAAAAATCATCCTGTAGTAGATTTTGTAAATTAGGTATATTTGAGCCTGACAGATAGATGGGTGTCATCAGCATACAAACGAGTTTGACAGTTAATACAGACTTGAGGAAGGTCATTAATCAAAATAGAAAATAGGTCAATATAAGGTCATTTCCTTTTCTTTTTTAAAAAAATTGTTTTGCACTTTAATATAAAGCAATACACGCATCATGTATTTTACATGGAGGGGAAATTAATAAAAAAAAATAAAATAAAATAAAATCAGTGCTGGATAGGTAAGAAACTGTGGCAGGGTTTATCGAGAACCTCACCATATTCTGAAAGTAAAATATATAATTATAACAAAGGCAATAGTACAAATAATACTAAAATTGTGTAAAATAAAACAGTTCCGAAACCTCTGAAGTAACATCTCATAAGAGGTTAGAATTAACAAAGTAGTGGTTTAAACATGAGTGATTAAATTTCAGGGATTATTTTTTAAAGTTAACCATAAAAACATATGACACTTAGGCCTGTCACGATAACAAATTTTGCTGTGCGATAAATTTTCTCAGAAATTATTGCGACAAGCGATAATATTGCGCAAAGCGATAATGTTGTCATTTTGAGACCAT
>JBAMHW010000004.1:29139405-29155210 GCA_037177495.1 Rhadinocentrus ornatus
TCCGCATCACTGCAGACGCGGCACCGATCCGCCTGTCGATCTCCCGCTCCATCCTTCCCTCACTCGTGAACAAGACCACGAGATACGTGAACTCCTCCACTTGGGGCAGGACCCTATTGCAGACCCGGAGAGAGCACTCCACTCTTTTCCGGCTGAGGACCATGGTCTCTGATTTGGAGGTGCTGATTCTCATCCCAGCTGCTTCACACTCGGCTGCGAATCGCTCCAGCTGTTTTTTTACTTTCGACTTATTTACATGATTCAGCATGAGAATCGGAGGTTTAGCGCGAGAACATGAGAAGCCACACAAATGCGCCAGTCTCACGGGCGATGCGTGAGAGTTGGCACCCCTGTAAAACAAATGCGGCAAAACTAATGAAATTATCGCGGCCGGCAAAGTTATCGCCCTGATTTTTTCTTACTGTTAGGATGTTAGGGCATGTTAGGATGCTGGACAGGGTAAATAAACAAAACAAAAAGTTAGACGGATTTTTATTAAATTTTCCAGGAAATCTCAGAAATGGAAAGAAAGTAAATAAATCTTTGGGGGGAGATCTGGATGATGTCAGATTTTGTAGTCCACTCATAGAAACACACAAGACATTGCAAACCCTGCAACCACATGTCTGTTCAGAGCAGCAAGTCATTCCTCACTGGTGGCCTTATTTAATGCGTAAAATAAGTTTTAATTAATTTTTACTTTAATTGTTATTTTTATTATGTTTGAATAAACTAAAATGTTTCATATTCTTCAAATTATATAAAGATGTGAGGTACCGTTAGCTTGACGTTGGAACTATCCATCGGGGATTACTTTACACTTTTAAGTAACATTGTAAACCTATACTTGAGTTTTAAAGCCTTAACCCTTGTGTTTTTTCCCCTCTTCTATCTCTGTCTTCCCCACAGAGAGGGACTATACCAGTCTATGTGAGAAGCAGCCCATTGGTCGGCTGTTATTCCGTCAGTACTGTGACACACGGCCAGAGCTGAAGCGCTGCATCGAGTTTATGGATGCTGTGGTAAGACTTTGAACATAAGCCTTTTGCCATTACTCTGCATATTCTGTGATGCTTCTAGCTGTCTCTGTTTCACCCCTTTCTCCTGCCTGGCTGTGCCTCTGTTTTTCTCATATTCTCCATCTGTAGGTGGTCTCTAGTGAGACCAGCCTGGACCTGCAGAAATGGAAGAGGGAAGTCAGTGTGAAGTCTTCTGCCTGCTCTTGGCAACAGTGTGGGGTGGTGGTTGGGGTAGGAATGGGGGGTGGGGTGATTAGTGACTTGGACAGGCTGTCAGTTGACCCCTCCACTTCCTCTGTGCACTCTTCCATGAGGTCAAGCCCACGTCAGAGGCAGGTCCCCTGGGTGAGCAGGCAAACACAGGCCCAAGCTTGTGTCTAGGCCCCTGGTGGTATGTGAGAAAGGAAAACAAGGGGGGTGGGGGGTGTATGTCATGCCCATCTAATGAGAACCTATGTTAGTGTTTCATTTGCAAGCTGCAAATACAATTACAAAAATGGTAATAATTTGAGATGCAAACTGTTAGTGGTAATCATGTCTGTAGCTGCCCCCCCCTCTTTGGTGCTCTTTATTTCTTGGCTGTGATGCATAGTAGCTTAGCCCGTTCCCATTCCCTTCTGCAGAGCTTGCTTTCAAACAAAACACACAACTTTAGCCAGTTAAACTACAGGCCATCTCCCCATGTGCAGCCATATTTTATCCAAAAAACTGAGGCGTCATTCTGGTAGGTGACTGATGTAATGTGTGAAGCTGAACATAATTTACTTCCCAGTTAAATGTGCTGATTTAAGATGAGATGTTTGCCACTGCTAACATCTCATTATAATCCCACGCTCATTTCTATTTTTTTTATTTTTTCTTTTGTCTCTTTTTAACCCAACATCTTTCTCCCCATGTATGCCATTCCTTTTGCTGCCCCCTCCTCTCTCTCTCTCCTTATTTGGAGAAGTATCAAAGATGGCTGAATGACCATGGCCTGCCACGGTTGTTCACACTTCTATTTTTCTCTAACAGGCCATGTACCAGCTAGCTCCTGATGAGAAGAGGAGGGACTGTGGACTGAATGTTTTAGATACTTACTTTAATAATGGGGTAAGACACACAAACATTTTTACTTAATCATTCCTTAATCACAAGGCTGGGTAATGATGTCAAATTATTTTGCCACCGGCGCAGAAATGCATCTTTAGATGTTAGTGTGCAACCTTAAGCGCAACCTCTTGGCAGAAATATAAAATGATGGAACTGTTTTTGTTCTGGTAGAATTGAATAAGGATAGAAATTGCCCTTTGTGTTGCTCTGCGATGGATAGATGGATACTTTTATTGATCCCAAAGCTGGGAAATTAGGGGTTGCAGCAGCATGCATTGGTGTAGACAATGACTCATATTAACAAACGAAATAAGGCTGCAAAACAAACATTTATTATACAGAATTTATATACTAGATAATAAAACATACTGCAACATGTAAAAATCAATGAAGTATGAGGGAATAAATATGAAGAAAAGGATTTAGAAGTATATTTAAATATGGATGTGCAAACATATGAATTTATGAAAAAAATGTGGAAATCAAAATATAAAAAAATATAAAAAAAAAGTACAACAAAATGGCAAGTAATGCACTGGCATGGTTGAAAGTTAGGGGTGTTCCAAAGGCTGACCCTTTAAATAAACCAATTTAATGTTCTAGTTTAATTAATAATGCTAGCCTCCAGGCATCATCATCATCTAAAACTTCATTTGTGGTTAGCAACATTACTTATTTTAAACGCGCACCGCTGAACTTATGCAGGTTTTCTCAGTGATGCGCCCCCCTATTGATGGCTAATACAGCGTCCATCTTGCATCCTATAATTACAGTAAAAAGACAATCTTATCTTGTCTTTTGTCTTATCTCTTGCTCTGTCCCTTTCTCTCTTTCTTTTCCTCTTTCTCCGATTGTCTTGTGTGTGTTTGTTGAGTCAGCCACTGTGCGTGTTCAAAACGGCCTGTGTGCTGAAACCTGCTTGCTAACATGTGACGTGGTATGTAAGGTAAAACTCAGCTGCAGCATCACAAGGTGTCACAAAAGAAAAAATAGTGAAGTGGTTTTTCAGCCTCTGCATGCTGCTGGGCAGCGATGGCTCCATAAATGCACATGATAGATGTCACTGTGCCATCAAACGAGTCCAGTAACAGACTTTTAAAGGTGGAAAGTTACAAGATGCGTCTTGAAAACAAAATTTTTTCTCCTTAGACAATGTAATTAGAATAGAAAAATGTAATTTCACCCATCTCCACCGCTTACCGGGTATAGTCGCTCACCGTTTGTGACTGTTTGACTTCACCACATTAGCAAAGAACTTGCAATAAGTCACTACCATCGTGTAAACTTTATTCCTGATTTGCAGCTTTGAGAAAAATTAGTAAAAAACCCATTTATTATTGACTTTTGAGCTTAATTTATTTGAGACTTTTATTGCCCTTTTTTGTGCCTATACTAAAGGAAACTCCTTGTACTTAAAAATGAGTAACTAACTGCTTGTTTTAGTTTCTACTCTGCTTTATTTGAAAAAAAAGAAAATATTTTCAAAAGTAGTACTACATAATTTGACGTGAATAGAATAAAATCTAAAAGACTTTATTGTTATTACACAATACTGTGAGACAACATGAAGGTGCTCAAAGCCAATCCATTGTGCAAAAAAGATACAAGAATAAATAAGTATCGAATAATAGAAAAAGACATTAACATAAAATAAAATCAGCGTAACGATGGAAAGCTACTGGGTGTTATTACAGTGTATGCATGTGTGAAAGTGAGTCATTATCCATGTTGCATCATCCTCAGTAGCGCTGTCATTTTTTAGAATCGAGCAGAAGTTGAAGGAAAATGATCATTTATAGTACAGTTTTTTTTCTTTATCAATCTTTCAAGTAGTTTATATTTCACGTTTGTTATGGAAAATGTTCAGGTTTTAAAGACTTTATCTTTTTCTTAAAAGCCTTTTAGCATTTTAAATCCAGTGGATTTTTCTAGAAAACCCCCCAAAATTATTAACCTAAATGTTCGGCTTTTATGGAAAATGTGGTGACCCACGTGTTGCATTAGACTTGGAAGATCAATTGTATTTCTTGCCTTGTGTCTAATGAGATCTAACAAATGTGTGTGTTTCTGTGAGACTGGCTGATCGGGTCATTTGTAAAGTTTAATGTATAAACACATGACATAACTGTAATACACACTACAGGTTATCCTTTTGTTTGCATTACAATTCAGTTTGCTTTATCTTTATTTACAGTATAAAGCTATTTATCAGTCACAGGTTTAACCTAAAATGTTTTGCAGTGTTTTACAAAGCAAAACGAAAACATAATAAAAAAGGTAATAAAATGAGAAATTTCAATTAAAGCACAATTACACCAAGAACCTGGTGTAGCACAGTAATAATCTCACCACATGAATGAGTTGCACCAAACAAAGTGTGTTTCTGAATTGAACAGAGCAGATGAGGCGTCACCTTCATGTCATACTATACCAGCCAGCCTGTATGGGGTAGAAGGCAAATAGAGGAGTTTAGTTCGCTTTTAGTTGTGTTTTCTTTTCTTTGCTAGTCTTCAGCTCTGGTAAACCAACATCCTACTTTGTGTTTGTCCTTTTTTTCCCCTCTCTTTGTCTCTTTAACCCTTAGTCGGCAGCCCATCTGCCTGACATACCCCAGGATGTTGTCGCTGGGTGCCGGGAGAGGTTGGAGCAGAGTCCTTGTAAGGAGCTTTTTGATGACTGTACCAAGTAAGTCTTTGGCACCAACCTTCTTCCCTTAGCTGTGATCTACACTCTTACACTTCTTTCACTGAGTCTGGCCATCAGCATACGGTGCCACCACTTCCTTCAGAGGGTGTTTCTGTGTGCTCTGTCACTACTGCTGACAAGACAGCTGGCACATGGAGTGCTATATTGCAAATGCATACATACACACACACAAACTTGTAAATGTGCACACATGGAGGAGTCAAATGAAAAAGAGCAGTGGGCAGTGAGAGCTTCCGGCTGGCTGGCATGAAAACAACAACCACCTCAGTTATTTCCCATACACACAGGTTTCCAAACACACACTCATGCAGGTGTTTCTGCTTCCTGTTCTGAGAGCCAGGAGAGGCAAACAGACGGGGGATTATTACTCCAAACTTACCTGGTATTTCACGTGTACACACACTAGTGCATATCAGTGTAACTTTGTTTTTACCGCAACAACCTGCATCTAACCAGGACTTGAGTTATGTATAATTATTAGGGCTGGGCACGTTAACACGTTAGCTTTGATCACTGGCTTTGATCACAGAAACATGCTGTTTGGTCTGTTCATGCAGTCGGTGCAGTGGGAGACGTCATCTGTGTTCACATATTTTTCGGACTTTGTTTACCTGGTCTTTTAATTATTGTTGTCTTAACTGTGTTTGTTGGTCATAGAAATGGTTTTACTGAGCTGTTAGCTGAGATTCTGGACTTTCTGTGGATACCACAAGTTTCTATTTGCATTTACATACCTGACGCTACACCCGGAAACAAGATGTTAACTCTTTAACTCCCGGTAGCAGAGGGTGCAGGTGATGAGGTATAGCTAAGAATGCAAATTTAGAGAATTTCTCCGCAGAAATCTGGATATTGAAGCACTAAATGTGCATGGGTGGAAGTTATTGTGAATGCTGACTTGTCTGAGTACTCGCAAAAACATCCAGCCTAAAGGCTGCCAAGATAGACTTTTATTAGAACAAGATCCGCAATGCTCCCAACACACGACAGCTACACAAGACACCTGTTCATGGCATTTAACTCTCTTCTATCTGGTGTCTCTCCCTCTGCTTCCAAGCAAGCTCAGGTGACCCTGCTGCTGAAGAAACCCACACTCAACCCAGCCCAGGTTGAAAACTACTGGCCGGTCTTACTGCTTCCGTTCATGTCTAAACTACTAGAGCGTGCTGTCTTCAGTCCGGTCTCACAATTCCTCCAAGACAACAATCTGTCAAGTCCTCATCAGTTGGGCTATAGGCAAGGCCACTCTGCTGAAACTGCTCTGTTACTGATTCCTTACGGCTGCCAGATCCGCTGGTCAATCCTCAATCTTTATACTGCTGGATCTGTCTGCAGCCTTTGACACGGTCAACCATCGGATCCTCCTCTCCACCCTCTCGAAGCTTGTAATCTCAGGACCTGTCCTTGCGTGGTTTATGTCCTACCTCACAGAAAGATCCTTCAAAGTATCTTGGCGAGGGGGAGTGTCTAAATCACATGGGCTGACAACAGGGGTGCCTCAGGGCTCAGTGCTCGGCCCTTTTCTCTTTCATCCGCTCTCATGGCTTCTCTTACCACAGCTATGCAGACGACACTCAGCTTTTCCTTTCCTTCTCACCTGACGACACAACTGTCTCAATCTGAATATTGGCATGCCTTGCTGATATCTCTGCATGGATTTAACCTTCAGCTAAATCTGTCCAAGACCGATCGTCTGTCCAGTCAATCCTTCCTTACCTCCACAGATAAGCGTGCAGCTTGACTCTATCACGCTTGTGCCCCCGTCCTCTACCAGGAATCTTGGTGTCATGGTAGACAACCACCTGACCTTTAAGGACCATGTTGCTTCGGTTGCCTGGTCCTGCCGATTTGCTCTCTACAACATCATGAAGATCAGACCCTACCTGACTAATCACGTGGCCCGGCTTCTGGTCCAGGCTCTGGTTATTTCACGCATTGACTACTGCAACTCCTTACTGGCAGGGCCTGCCTGTTTGCTCAGTTAAACCTCTGCAGATGATCCAGAACGCAGCCGCACGTCTGGTCTTCAACCACTCTACAAGAGCACATGTCACTCCACTGCTAATCGCTCTTCACTGGCTTCCAGTTGCAGCACGCATCAAATTCAAAGCTCTGCTTCTGGCTTACAAAACAATAACCCAAACGGCAACTTAATATATATTTTTAATGAAGAGCAGGACATTTGTTATTTTCGAAGAACCACACTTTTATTTCCATTTTAAGGTTTGAAAATAAAGAAAAACATAAAACCTTTATAAAAAGAGGATAGACAGACTTTCTTCTAAGGCAGACCTGGGCATATTACGGCGCGTGAGGCCAATCATAAATTAAAACATAGATAAATGAAAAAATATCTATGTTGTGCGTGCTGTACAACTGTGCTCCTTTTATTTTGAAAAGCTTTTTGCCACTTCTGTTATGACGAATGTGTGTGATGCGAGCTTTGAGTGAAGGTGAACAGAGACAAGTGATGCTAGCCAGGTTACCCTGAAGATGTCAACTAACGCCAAGAATAAAAAAGTTGAAAATGAATTTTATGTTTTCAACAAGACATGGACCGACAAGTACTTCTTCACAGAAATTAAAGGTAAAGATGTGTACTTGATTTGTGGTACATAGGTCCCTGTGTTAAAAGATTACGATTTGAAAATCGCCAGAAAAAGTGGAACATTTTCTAACAGAGAGCGCATTAAGGGGTGCTTATTGGACAGTTGCACTGATAAGCCCCGAGAAAAAGGATGCGTTTGTGAACGTCTCACTCTCCTGACCCACTGTGACAAGGCGGGTTAAGGACATCGCTGAAAACTTGGAGCTTCAGCTGAAGAACAGAGCTGCAGACTTTGACTGTTGTTCTCAGGCTTTGGATGAGAGCTGCGATGTGCGTGACACCACCAGCTTCTCATCTTCTTACGTGGAATAACTGCAGACTTTCCAGTCACAGAGGAGCAGGCAGCCATGCAGTCAATGAAAGGGACAACCACTGTTCAGGACATATTCACAGAGGTAAATGCATGTTTGGACAAGTTAGGACTGAAAGGGGACAATCTGGCAGGTGTGATGGTTGTCCAGATCTGACTGGAAAAAATGTTGGCCTTTTAAAAAGAATGCAGCATAAAGTGACAAATGAACCCTTTGCAGAAATTGACATTTTTGCAATGTATTAACATCAGGAAGTGTTGCAGAAGAAGGTGTTAAAGATGAACCATGTTGTTGATGCTGCTCAAAGAAGAGAACTTTCCACACCTGAGAAGGCCTGCTCAGAGGATTCTAGTCCTCTTTGGATCTACTTATGTATGTGAACAGACATTTTCAGTGATGAAGTTCAACAAATCCAAACACAGATCCTGCATGTTGTACAGTTAAAAAAAAAAAAAAAAATCGTATTTGTAAACCAAAATTTACCGCGTTTTCTTTATATAGCCTTAGGCCTTCTTTTAAAGGAAGAAGACATTTTGCGCATAACAATGCGATTAATCGCAACATGTCATGCGATTAATCGTGATTTAAAATGTAAATATTTGCTGAGCATTAATAATAATATACAACAAGTTTCCTCTCCTTTAGTTTGATGTCATTTCTAAGTCCCAGTTTGCGCGTTTTATTATTATAGCTTTTTGTGAGCTGATTGGTTCAATGAAGTTCAAGACTACTTTATAATGTGCTTCATTTAACCAAAATTACACCAACTGAAAACCTCCTACACAAAACAGGGGTGACATCTAGCTTAGTCTTGGATAGAGGCTGGAACTGATTACGTTGTTTGTTTGCAACACGCTGATTATGAGGGAATTTTATGTCGCATGTGATGAAAATGACAAGTTTCCAATATGCTTCTTGATAGAGTGGTTAAATACAGTATTTTGTTGAGTAATTACGCACTTTTTTTATGTGAGAAAATGTGAGCTGTGCGAAATGAAAGTTGCCAATACTTTTGGCAGCGGTGATGACTTTTTCTTGGAATGATTTAATATCGGTACGAAGTTTTGTTTGTTGGCTTCTAAAGATATTGTAATTTGTGTTCAAGGCAATCTTTGATTGCATCAAGGCATGAATCTCCCATATCACACCTTGGCAATAGAAAAAGGGCAGTGGGTGAGGAAAAATTTAGAAAAACCATACAGAAAAATGAAAGGAGTAGAAAAAAGTGATTCTGGGAAAAGAGGAGAAATGGAAAGAGAGTGTTAAAAAGTGAAGAGAAAACAGCAAAGTCTGCGAACACAGAGAAATTTTGGCATGTGTCGCAGCCTCGTCCTGTCCAGGTTTGGTCTTCACTCCTTCCTTCCACAATCATTTTTCTTATTCCGTTGTGCAATTCTGATTTTCTATTTTTTTAACTTACTCAGACTAAAAGCCGGTAGGAAATCCTAGTAACAGGATTCCATTGAATCCATGGAAATGTGACTTTTTGGCAGAGCTGCATTCCCAAGTATGAGCTCACTCGTGGATATTTTCGTGCAGCTGTGGCGCATACTGTTACATCATACCAAGAGTTGGCTGTGGAAACGCAACAGAGACCAGGGTTTATCGAACCAAATCGGTCTCCTTGGTGGAAATCTAGATAGTTTTTTTTTAATTAATTTATTTTATTTTATTTTTTTAGATTAGCCACCTCTTTTGTTCCATCCATTCATTCAGTTTTCTCAAATTTTATTAAGGGGACACCATGATATGCTTTCATATTATCAGCTAATTACCCTTTTGAAACTACCTTTTTTGGTACAAGAATACTTTTCAATTCCAAAGAATACTTTTATTTATTTATTTTTTGGTGGACCCTAAATAAAAGGGAAACAAATGGTGCAAGTAACAAAGTGCGTAAAAATATTATTTGAAGTAGGTTTTTTGCTATGCGTAGACATACCGCTTGTCCATTTTTTGTTTTAGGTGATTTTTTTCTGTCCTACAGTGACTTATACTTCAGCACTAAAGTGCCACTTAAAATATTTCTAGAAAGCCCGTCTCCATGGCAGCAAAATATAAAGAAAATAGGTTTTTCAAGGCTTTTGTACAGTACTGTCTTTGAATGTGCTCCGGTGTGCTGCATGTGTAGTCCCTAAGGAATCCCTTTCTTAATTAATCTGATTAGTGAACACAGATGATGATTCAACAAAAAAAAAAAAAAATTTTATTGTCTATTTTTAATTTTAAGGGGTTGTTTAAAGTGAAATAGTTTGCTTAAGATTCCAATGAAAATTTGCTGAACATTTTAAGTGTCAGGTCAGTGCAGATCAGTACCAATCTGGGGTTTGATGTGATATTCTAGTCCAATGGTTCCCAACCTGGGGTACAGAACCCCCCAAGGTGGTTCCCCAAAGAGCACAGGGGGTCCCTGCGGCTTTGAACATTAGAGCCATTGTGATTAAAGTCCACAAATTGTCCCTATTTTCATGAATAAAAGTAAGGCTGCATTTAACTTTGGAACAACCAGAATACATTATTTGTGGTGAGAATCTCACTTTTGTAAGCCAAAAACCAAGTATGGTTTCAGCACAGGGTGGAGCAGGGGGTCCACGGCATTTTAGTATATGCCTAGGCGGTCCTCGAGGAAAAAAGGTTGGGAACCACTGTTCTAGTCGACCCTCTCTAGGCTCTGAAAGGACAAATGACAGGTTGGTTTAAACTCCATTAACAGTGTTTTTTTTTAGTTTTTTTTTTAAAATAAACTAAAATGAAGTCTGTATAAATGGACATTCATCTCACTTGAATAGGGAACGGGCCCCATGATGACATAACTGCACTATTACATAGCAGAGGGTGCTTCCCTTGTGGAAACTCTGTACTCTGGACTCTTTTGCTAGGAGCAGCAACTCCAGCACTTGTGGTAACCACAGGCAGCCTTACTTGTCCTCCTGAGTGATGAAGTCATTTTAAAATATGGTCAAGGAAAATCTCCTAACCAGAGAAGAGCATCACTTTAACATTTGGGTGGCAGAAGAGGAATATTTGCTCCCCAACTTTGTTTCCAGTTATGTACTGTTGGCAGGCAGTGAAGATGATGGTCACACCAGTCAGCAACAGTTCAGGCTGTGTCAGTGTGACTTTATTAATATATTATATGTTTATATTAAGAAATGAGACAGAGAAACTCCCAGGCACCATTTCCTTTATCACAAACCTTGAATTAACTATAAACTTGTGTCTTTGTACAGTTCAGCTTACAACTGTTTGGTACAGAAGTGTTAAAGAGGTCATGGTGTGTAAGTTAAACATTTGTGGTGAATCTTGTTAAAAAGGATGCCAATATCCGGGGCTGGCACACTCATGTCAGGGTCATGTTCCAACAACTCTCAGCAGAGTGATAGTTGACATTTGGCCCGGAGACGATGAGACTGAGAGCTTTCATGAGCCACAGAGAACTCTGCGAGGCTCTGTTACATCTCTTCTTAATATGTCACACTGTAATACAGAGCAGGTAAAGCTGGATCAGTTCAGTGAAAACTAGGAATGCACATTTTAAGTCATTTTTATGAAATTGATTGGTTATGACATGGTGTCATCATTATTGAAATTAAATGTGCTTCTTTCTCCTATGAGAAATTGTAAAATGCGCATTTTGAAAAAGTGAGCATTTTTAATCTTTTTTTGTTTATGTTTTAATATTGTGTGGGCTTTATTTTTCTTTTACAGTAGGTAGAGGTGAAAGTGGGTCATGGAGACGCTGGGCTTTAACTTGGACTGGCTGTAGCCTTTCTCTATGGGGTGGCTGCTATGCCATGTGAACTAAACACATGCCCACAGGAGCATTCAGCTACAACCAAACCATTTTTTTTCCGTGTTTCTAGTCTTATCCTACTGAAGCACAACATTTCTGCTTCTCTGGTCTGTTTCTTCCACTACATGTAAAGTGAAAGGAGTTAATCCCAAAGCTAGTTGCAGCTTTAGCGGAAACCGCTGTTTCTATCTATGTTTTCACACAGCCGTAGTGAAGCAGGCAGGAACTCTGCTTGTTACCAGGAGAGCTGTGTGGCATTTATAGCTGAAGTTTGTAGCAAAAACCCTTCAGTGTCTCACAGCTAAATTCTTTTAACTCTTAACTCAGACCTGCACTGTGCATCAGACCAGCTGACGTGCTGCGCGTGTCTCTTTCTATCAGTCGCTCTTAAAGGGACCACGCCGTTCCTTTAACACAGCGCTAAACTGTTCTGCATCTCTGCTCAATGAGACAAAACTCTCCTCCAAACAAAAATAGTCGACTTTGTGCTCCGTTTCGACTAATCAACTAGTCAATTAGTCCTGCACATCCCTCGTGAAAACCATTTTTGCTTTTACCTTTGAGTTTTTTTTGGTGTTTCTTCTGGCTTTGAAAAGTAACTGCCAGCAATATCCAAGCACACAAACACAAAAAGCCCAGACCTGCACAAACATGGACACAAACACGCTCTTAAGTGGTAGTGACTCAATCAAGATGTATGTTGGTGCAACAATTAAAGACATGGAGGAAACACATGCTAGTGACATGTACATTGTTCTTTTCTTGTTATTACAATGATCACCTCCCCCTCTTCCTCCTCTTTCCAGAATAGTTCGTGATTATCTGAGTGGAGCTCCATTTTCCTCCTACCAGGAGTCCATGTACTTCTCTCGCTTCCTGCAGTGGAAATGGTTGGAAAGGTGGGTAGTTGCTGCAGACGCTACATTTTTCTACATCAAACAACCCACCCTACCCAACTATGCATGTATTGTTATGTAAAAACAACCCTTGTGTACCTCTTTTTATATGTAAGTTGCAACAACATACAAAAGAAAAACCTAAATCAGACAGGTGGAAATGCCATTGTGGCATATACAGCGAAGTAGCAGCTGCATCAATGTTAGCTCTAAAACACAATGGTGGTGCTGCCAATCAGTGTGTCTGTATGAGAGGTTAATAATTGATGATGCTTTGCATAATGTCTGGGAAACATGGAGCAGGGTGGAAACGGCATTCATCAGGGTGGATTAATAATATATTAGACCATTACTCTGTCTGCAACATCACATGGCCCTGCAAGAGTGACATCAACTATATTAAATGGAGTCTCTTCTTTATTTTGTCTCCCATTATTCTTTCTTTTCCATCTTTCTCTCCTCCTTATTCCTTTTTCCATCGCTTCAGGCAACCAGTAACGAAAAATACCTTCAGACATTATAGAGTACTAGGAAAAGGTGGATTTGGTGAGGTAAGTCTGCATGCAACCAAGAAAAAACTTAAATGAAAGCTGTTCCTTTAGCATAAAGTTTTGGACTTGTAGGAGCTCATTAAAACGTTAAACATTTAGGTAATCCAACAATGTTTACATTCCCACCCAAGTCACGCTGGGTGGAGAAATATGTCATGTTAGGCATTAACTTCCATTAGTTAAGGATTTCAGAGTGTGTTTTTCTTAATATTTATTAAAATGTGCAGCAGTGTGTGAACACGCTTTCTCGCTGCATGCTTTCCAGGTTTGTGCCTGCCAAGTACGTGCCACCGGTAAGATGTACGCCTGTAAAAAGCTGGAAAAGAAACGAGTGAAGAAAAGAAAAGGTGAAGCAATGGCACTAAACGAAAAACGCATTTTAGAAAAAGTTAACAGTAGTTTTGTAGTAAGTACTACTTTTTTTCTTATTCAACCTTTCAACACAGTTGTACCTGTTTTGCATGCATGCGTGTACTGTGTGTGTGTGTGTGTGTGTGTGTGTGTGTATGTGTGTAAGACGATTCTTGGCTCTGACTGCAGGATCCTGCAAATGAGATTGAGTGGCATGTTTGCAAAACCGGTCAATCAGATGTTAAATGGCAGCAGCTGGAGTTGTATGTTAAAGAGCTTGTGAGCCACAGTGGAAATAGAGGCCGAGATAAAACTGATAAAAGATGGAAGACAAAATCTCAAGTAGAAATCTAAATAAAGATGTGCTAACATTTTGACAGGTTTAGCCAGCTGGCTTGAATGGACCAAATCAAAGCCGAATCTACGGTTTAACTTTGAGAACAAAGCTGCAAACATTCTCAACTTGGTTAAATTTGCAGAATACTGTCAGCCTTCAGTCGTCTGCCAATGTTTCCTAAAAATGGACTGAAATGTGTTTTTCCTGTATGCAATGTTTGACGATTGTATGTGATGGTAATTAAGAGGCGTTTTATACTCGTGTAAAAACTACCAATGTCATAATTACTTTATTTCAAAGTAAATTGTAGCATTAAATGCTATATTTAATTAATCATAAAGATCCTCCAGTATTGTCACTTTCCATAAATGATTGTATCTGAACCATATCAACAGATCAGTGCAACTTGCACACAATATGAAAACAAACATCTGTGTTGCCACTTGTGTTGCTTTTGTTTTTGTTCTGTGTGAGTTGCACCAGGCGTCCCATAGTAGTAAAGTGTGGCAGAGGAGTTTTTCCTCCTTAACAAACAGTCCAAGTCATCCTTGTTGGATTTCTTTGGTTATGCTGTCATTCTGCTGGTGAGCAATACTGGGTTATATGACGTTAATGTTTACAATTATAACATTTTGGATTTTTGACCATTGGATTTTGTAATTGTGTGTGACTCAACTTGAGCTTACGTGAAAAGTTCAGTAGCTTGAAGCTACTCTACTGAACTTTGGCAGGTTTCCTCACTTTGGTGCCGCCTAACAAAACGAAGGCTCATTCAGCATCCGTCTTACATCCTCTCTCTAGTGGGTCAAAGTCTGATCTCGACTCTTGTCTTATCTCTTGCTCTGTCAATTTCTCTCTTTCTTTTCCTCACTCCCTCCAATTACGTCCTCCTAAGGTTTTAAATTAGTCTGCAACGGTGTGCGTTTAGCCAGTGTGTTGATATCTGGTTGCTGGCATGTGATGCGGTGCTGGAAAACGAAATACTGCTGCAAAGTGATGTGCTGGGACGGGCGGTGGGGAGAGTTGCTGGGACACTGCTGGGCAACAACAGCTCCAGGGATGTACATACAGTATGTTGTCAGACAGTGTTTTAAAGCTGGAACTGTGTGTAGTGCTCATTTAACATATGTGGTCTTGTTTTATTTTCAGTTACAGTATTATTTGTCTTTCCAACAGCAGCTATTGTGCTAAAGAGCAGCTGGAATTTAAAGATAGCATGATGTTTTTTCCCTGTCTTTAAACTCATTAAAAAATTTTAAACTCGGTATAGTAGAGCTGGGCAATATGGCCTAAAAATAAAATCTCCGATTTTTTCTAACCAAATACGATTTCTGATTTGAATTGATTTTTTTTTCTTTTTTTTTCAAAAAATATAATAAATCTTATTAAAAACATTTCTTTATTTTGTACCGGAATTCCCGTCCTGCTTTCCAGATCACTGACATTATTTACTTTCTTTTAGCTGGCATTCATTCATTCATATAAATTATATAAATGCCAGCTAAAAGAAAATAAATGTCTTTGTTTACATAGGTGTCCTTTTTTCACAATGCTTGAGACGAGATCAAGTAAATAGAATGAATACACTAGTTGACACTATCTACTTTTTAAACTAGATTAATTAACCACATAAAAAGATTAGCTCTTTAAATGTTTTTGTAAACAGTCTACATTAAAGGTAATAATGTCTGACTGTCCTCCTAGGAGAAGCTGTAGGGTGGGGCTGCCCACTGCAGTGCCTGTATAAAATAGAGTTGGCTGTTTTTTTGTTTTTTTCCGTTTTTTTTCATGAACCAGCAGACGCCAAGTGGGATTTAAGTATCGATACCGTGCTAATTAATATCTAACTAGATATTAAATTTTAGAATAGATTAGTATTTGAGAATCAATTAAAAAAAAAACAAAAAAACACTAATTCATAGTGTTGTGAAATTAATGCCTAACAATTATGATAAAATATAATACTGTAATCATTTCCCTAAAAGTTATACAAAGAAAATCTGTAATCAGGACATCCCTTGTAAAAACTTGATGGTAACAGATTTGTGCGTTTTTTTTTTTTTTTTTTTTTTTTTTTTTTTTCCCCTTCCCTTCCCCCCCCCCCCACCCAAAAAATGGGGTTTTTTTTACCACCTTTTCCC